>NGKG01000001.1:3342748-3404473 GCA_002162505.1 Myriosclerotinia scirpicola
AGGTGCAATGATTGGATAAAGGAAGCGCTTTTGTGGGGGTTTGTATGGGGTACAATTACTACAGGAGGGGGTTGGGCGGGTGGCAGAGGTCTGTGGTAGGGGGCGGGAATAAGTATATTTCAAGTTGATGGGTGGATATGTTAGGGCAGAAACCACCCACCATGCACGCTATACGCATATAAATAGCTTCTTCTAGTTACGCTTCAATCTACATCATTATTATACACTTCATTGTATATATATATATATTGTAATATCTAGTAGCAAGTTTTGCTTATAGTCTTTATTTTTTCAATCTATGGATAGTAGTTGGACGAATAAGCCTTTGGGAAAATGCTGAACAAGCATTTCACTTTACTTTACTTTCGATTCAATGTTAATTAGCTAGGATATAGCTTTGTTACAACAAATCAACCCTCAAAACCTTACCTTACCTTATCTCATCTCACCTCACTTATAACTCTACAATCTGCCGCCGAACTAGTTGAGCCTTAGCTTTTACAATACTACCTCACCTCACCTTACCTTCAACCCTACGATCTGCAACAAGCCGATATCGAATATGCTGAGAGTCAACTTTACGACGAATCAGGGAGAAGCAACGATTTGTACTAGAATATAGTACTAGAATAGAAGAGCTAGAATAGAAGAGCTAGAATAGAAGAGCTAGAATAGAAGAGCTAGAATAGGAATAGGGAAAAAGCTAAAATAGGAAATCATAAGGATATGATTTCATATAGAGGAGTAGATGTTAAAGCAGGAACTACCTATTATGCATGCTATACATATATAAGTAGCTTCTTCTAGCTACTCTTCAATCTGCATTATTATTATATACTCCATTATATGTGTATCGTGATAGGATATATGTAGCAAATATCTAAAGGAAAGGAGGGGGGGGTGGCTTTCCGAGGCGAGGTGTTGGTGTATCGAGCATGATTAATGGGACTGGATTGGATTAGAAGAACGGGGAGATTTGTTGGTTGATTGAATGAGAATGTAGATTGGCACATAATGTAAATGTATGTTTTATATGTAAGATGCTCTTTATGGTTTTATAGTATTAGTAGAAGGATTGCGGTTGTGGTTGGAGTATAGGGGTGTAGGGGATGGAGGGGAGGGAAGGGAAGGGAAGTTTTGAGTGCTTGGTTTGTTAGTCTGTTTGTTTGTTAGTTTAAAGTGTAAGTGGAGTTGGTTGAATATGAAGGGGGTTGAAGATGATTTTGTTATAAAAGGTTGGAAAGACGGGAGGGGAGTAGATTGGGTGAATGAATGAATGTATAATTAATTCATTGTTTCGAAAAAAGAGGGTTCTCGTAGTATAATTGTATTTATATTCGCATATCTAAATTCTAATATTGCAAAGTAGATCTAGAAGATGCAATGAATAGTCTTTATAAAATATCTTACAATATGATTAAGAAAGGGGAAATAATACGGCAGGTTTGATAGGGTAGAAGATTTCAGAGGTGGTGTAGCGAAGAGCCTTGACTTTTGAATCTTGCTTCTTTAACGCCATATAGATATCTACTCCTGATTTTAGGCCATACAGTACTATAGATGACATGGGGTAGGCATGAAGTATTGAGACTAGAGTAGCGCGGCCATGGGTCGTGGGTCGCGAGTTGGGGGTGGAGTTGAGGCTAGCGAAAGGGTGTGATGCAACTAATAACTGAGTGCAGAACTAACTATCAACTAAAGATGATTCCACAGGAATGATATTTAATGAAGGAATCCATACGAAAAGTTCCCTAGATGTTTGAATGACAGCATGAACTCCAAAAGTAGAACAAAGATCAAAAATGTTTAAATAGTATTTATATTTGGAAAGCTCTAAAACCCTCCGGCAGTATTACTCTGTATCTAAAAATACCATCTTCTACCAGAACTTTTCTTCCTCGTTCATGTAGATCCCATATGCAACCCAAGATACTCCATTCCTGACAACATGATAAGATAAATACGTAAAGGTCATACTCATCTCGCAAACCCCAACCAACAAATGAAAACCATGCCAAATCTAAAATGACTGTAAGAAACACTAGTAACTAAGTGTAGTTTGATAACCTCTCCTCCAACGCCACAAGTTCATGACCTGCCCTTTCCGTAACAAAAGAAAACATTACGCCTGGTATCATTTCCCAAAGATGAGTTATGAAATTCGTCCCCCGAATTACCATGCATGATAGCGGACGCTCTTATTGCTCCAGTAAATTATAGAAAAAGTTCATAGAATAAAATTCTAGGTATAAGAGCGACTAAATGCCAGATGGCTGATTAATAATAGCATCGATGCCCATATCCATAGAAGGTAAGCGAGAGTGGAATGAAGATCTGACATTGTCTTGGTGATATGGATTTCGATCTGCTTGTGAGTAGCCGTCGTTGCGATCCGTCTGTGGATAACCATCCGGTCGGCCATCTGACAGGACTTGTGGTGTATATGAGTAGTGTTGATGATGGTTGAGTGGGTCGTTAGTAGAGGCTTCGGAAACATTATCACGATCATAATCGGTGTCGAGGTTGATGCTAACGCCACTATCTTCGTGAACTTCATAGTCGTTGTGATCAGAGTAGGCTGAATTTCCAGCATGTCCCCCGGCTTCCATCATACGTTCATGACGAGCATAAGCTCTGGCAGATGTTTGCATATTTTTGAGACCAGTTGACATACACTTCTTAAAGTTAGCATATATGTTGAACACCCTCTTTGCTACACATACCTTTTGCTCCACAACAGTCCATTTCTCTCCAGTAGCGGCAGCCAGACCGGACCAAATCTCTTTGCGCATATCCATATAATGTTTCGCAAGAGTCTCGGATTTGACATTATCCCATTCGTCACTTTGTTTGCGTTCCATCAAACGTTCATGACGCTTTCGACACGCGTTTGCTGATTTATTCGGAAAGTAGGTCGCTTGAATAGGTTGCCAGTTCAATCCTTGCTTGCGTGCTGTCATCAAAGTGCGGTCATCCATGGGTGTCCATGCTCCAGACGAAGGTCGAATAGAAGGTGGCATTGGAGTACTCTGAACATAATGCTGAGTGGGAAGTGGTAAAGGAGGTTGTTGTACCGGACCTCCTGTTGCATAGCTGGACATATTTTGGTAGCTGTGTTGAAGTGGTTCATAGTATGATGCGGGAATGGGCCGAGAATTAATAGGTGGGTATACGAGGTTGTTAGAGGTGATAGGTGGGGAGCGATAGTAATCCATTGCTTTAGATGAACGTAACTCCTTTGGCATTCTACAAAGTCGGGTTTAACGGGATCGGTACTACTCAGTAGTGTACAAGGGTTGAAACGATTGATGAGTTGATTAAGTATTAGACGTAGAAGAAACTTGCAGGCCAGCCGGCAGGAAACGTTGAGGACACTTGACACCAAAAAAACGAATCAAGTCAGACGTTGAGAATTGAAATCTAAAGCGAGTTGACAATAGGAAATGATGATGATACTGAATGAGGATGAAAGGTCTTAGCCAGCGTACCGGCGACCGTCCTTTATAATACCAGATTGACCAGCTCGATAATCTGTTGGAAGATATGACGCTGGGGGCCATATGGGTGGTGTCTATAGCCTCATTAACGCTGAACGTCCAAAAATGAGACCTCGAACAGATGATGAAACAAGATGGGGCCGATTTTAGATATGGTTTTTTTTTTAAATCCGACCCCGACTTTCTGGGCCTTCAAACGTCTGCAAATGCACGAAATTTTGTACTGGGATCTACTCCAGTAGCCGCGGGCAGACCATCAAGTCTCCAAAGATCTAGGAGTTATGAACAAGATATGATTGTATTGGTCAATAGAAGAATTTAGGTCTCTTCTAAGGACAATGGGCGGTAGTCTCATCTCGAATTCTGGAGACATATCTGATGGGCGCGTAAAAAAAAATGTGGGCGCCAACAAGTAAGCTACGGATGAGGCGTTCGCGTACTGAAAATAGAATCAAATTGGAGAGATCTGTACAAGGGGGGGAAGGGGGGGAAGAGGGACCGTGCATAGAAGGAGTAACGGACGGATTTAACAAGGGCTATATGTGAGATTTCCAAAAGTGTCTTGAAAGATTAAACAGATCTTACGGTAGTAGATTAGATGATGATGAAACATATAATAACGAGCCTGTTTCATAATGAATTGAAGATGTTAAAAATGGTAGGTAGAGATGAAAAGGAGGAGAAAGAAGATGATCATGATTATGAATGAAGGGGGAAGAAGAAAAAGAAAGGGTTAGGTAATTGAAGCGCGCGTTTAAAATTGCACTTGTGGTCTAGTACAGCGTAAATGGTTGTACAAGAGTACCGTACCTAGGTAATAGAATCGTCTAAACGTCTAGACGTCACGTGTAAAGCATAATTGATGATTTTGGGATCACCTGGGCATAGGTACCTACTTCTTCCTCTTCCTTTTCATCTATCCCATCCATCCCTCCATTTCCCTCTTCCTTCAGAGTCCAGACCAATTTCAATGAATTCTTATTCACCCACCCGAAAATGGATGATCATTTTGGGAAGAAGATAATACCTAATTAACTCGGATCCCTCTTACTCACTAGGGTACCAGTATACCTATGCTTCCAAGACAGCACTGACATTGATCTACACGATATGCATATGCACAGGATACAAAGTGCACACTGCACATATGGGAAACCAATTCATCCCATCTCTTGTATCCGGTCTCTCTCATTTTCCATCATCCAAGCATCTATTCTCTATTCCCTGCCATATTTGTGCCTCACTCGTAACTGACCTACTCTTCACATATCTGAACCTACTGCAACATCCTCACAGATTCCTAAAGTCATATCAGTTCATCTAATCTCGATATCTCCATCGGAGGTCTGACCAAAAAGGATTCTGCAAGGGCGCTTTAATCCTGATAAACGCATACAGTTCGATAGACACTTCTACTTTACTTCAACAAATCAACAAAACAAACAACTCAACCTGATGAAGGCCATTTTGGACCTCAATCCGTCAGGCGGTGTTTATTTTCAAGTCAACGCAACGTAAAAGGCCACTCTTCCCTCTACATAGCCATGGTCATGACCATCAGAGAACAAAATTCATGAGGCCATATTTGACAGTATCCAAAAGTGGGTAGATGTTTGCAACATTCCAACCCAACACAGAGAATCTCGACATTCGCAATACTCCAAGGGAAAAAAGAACGAAGGGGGCTCTTTGAGAGATCTTCCTCTACCATGTACAATCGTCCGTGCCAACAGCCGCTCCACCTGGGGTTTTCGTTTCGTCTCACCCTATCAATGAACATCAACATGTAACGCTTATGCCAATCTTTTGCATGGGGTCCGTTCTACACAGACCAACATAATATCCTCACTTCGATAAGCATCCCATGAACTTGTCAGATATACAAATCTAAAGCTCCGAAGTCTACTCGGACTACAAAGTTAAAAAGTGTGGTTGAAACATTTCAATGGTCCAGAATTTCCCATTGTCTCTTTGCGCTTTTACAAGCGGTTATTTGTATGTAGGGGAACACTTTGTGCTTTGTTAAGCGCAAAGTATCCATAACATACATTTGTTTCATCTGGAAATGCTGGATTACGAATGATTAACCAAATATCGACAATTAGCACGTAAGTAGCATGTTTGTATGTTTTTAACTCTACAATAATAGTTTCCATGGATTAACCAATCGCAGGCTCTCCTATAAGTTTTGCCTTAGACCCTTTCGTGTTTCAACTGTCATCTATTTTGGGGGCGAATGTCCTTCATTGTACGATACCACCAAGAAAGATACTTAATCAAAACTATTCCGAAAGGCTTCTTTTGCTTCTTTTCTTTGCATAGGAAAAAAGAAGCAGAGTTATCACTCCCAGCTGCATAATATTCATCACTTTTATCTACAGTACATCTGCATGAACCCCCAACGAAACTCCTTTGCTAGCGAGTGCGAGAAAGAACCCGAACACTTGCTGGCAAAGTATACCCGGATCCTTTTCTATCATCCTTCGGACGCTTTCCCTCGGTACGTGCCCTCAACTCAACTCAATTGATCTTAAGAAGTGCCGTGCCGTACGGTTCTTATTTTAACTATCAGAACCGAACATATGGTCTTTGCGCAGTTCAATGCCGGGGTGCGTAGCCGTTTATATGTACTGCGACACTGCGCCTCGACCAATCCCCTGGTACGGCAAGACTAGGCTGACCATTACTTGCATGAAAATGATGGGGTCTTCTCTTACTATTTTGTGGTACCTGCATTATTTTTAATTTTTAACCGTTGAACCGTTGTTGATGGTTGATTAGAGGGGTAATCTTACCATGAGTTCGTATTTTGCTTACCTGTAGCTTTTTTTTGCTACTACGGAGGCTCTCAAGTTTCAATCTCTTTTACATCGTTGCACAAAATATCATGTTTCCAAAAATAACCTTCATTTTAGCTCCTCTAAAATCTACAATTTTTATGCCTTGCTATTTAACTACCCTACTTGTTATTCTGTACTTGAAGGCTTGCGTCTGAAGGATCACCCAACCTTGAACGGGATCGGAAGGGTCCCCGAATGGCCTGCACTCCTTATGACATGCACTGACATTTCTACTGCCAAATTCGTTACCCCTAGTATCATATATCTATTGCGCGTCGGTCTATTCCATGTATCGAAGGATTGATATCCATGTTTGACGCGAAAAGGTCAGATGGAAAAAACCACCTTCTAACCCTTATTTTGAAAACATTCGCAAATTGTATGCTCTTTAATTGTGCATCTGGTGCATTTAGCATCTTAAACCAAAAACAGAAACAAAGGGAAGGCTCATTGGTGGATTGATATTCGAGTGGGCCTTGAATAGCCACTCTTATATTGACGATGGATCTTTATTCGGTCCTTGATGGAGTCTAAAAGGTAATTGAAGACTCCCAACTCCCAAACCTGTAACCTCGAGGAATCGTTTCCTACAAAATTGTTTTCGGCTGGGTGACAAAGTTTGCTAGCCACATAGCCTTGGGGCTGTCATCAATCCTTTTTCTACTGCTAGAAACTTCGAGTCCTTCAGCCTTCACTGGCCCTTAAGTAAAGCCTGTACCTGTACAAATCTACCTTCATTCTGAGAAAGCATACTATTGCGAATATTGCCATTGGAATGCGACCTGACGTTCTTCCAAGAAAATGCTTCCTCTTCTCTAGGAATAGAATGCATATCTTCCAATCTGCTAATATTTTGTAACTGTATATAGTCAGACCTGACCTTCAAGCTTTCATGATTTTCGAGTATTTCACCGTCCCTAGAGCTCAGAGCTCAATCTTTTGACAGAGGTTAAAATGACTTCAAAGAGTATGATAGCTTGTAGCGGTGACTTGTATGTTATCGTCACTTGCCGGAGTTCGTTTACCATGAATATTATTGGTGCTAGTATGCCAGGGATTTACGAGTCTACTCAGGCGGATCTTCATCTTATTTAGGATATCGGATCGAATTTTGATTGGCATTTATATATATATATATACACATATATAACTATTGGCTCATATTATAATGACAAGTTTTCTTGAATCAATGAATCTAAGGCAGTGTATTCTAGGTAGCTACGTACACATTCAAAGGGCTGTAAGGAAAACGAAAGCCTCGAGGAAAGCCTCGAGGAAAGCCTCGAGAAAAGCCGTGAAGAGGAAGATAGTATAACAAACTCAACCTCGACAACTAAAATTGTAAAAATCCCCCAAAGACACTCTATAACATCTTGAGATCACAGCTCTCCAGCAAAACGAAAATAGCAGCTAGAAAAATCTGACCTTGTTTAGCCATTCCAATCGTTAGAATAGACAAAAGAATAATACACGTGATATCTTGTATTTCTACCAGTTATCCAGTGCATTATTGAGGTATTTCTGGTTATTCTAGTTTATATACATTCAAAGATATGGATCTTGGATATGTAGATACCCCACTTATTTGGTCTACTTGTGGAGAAGTAAGTTTCATTATTGATACATTGGGGCTGCAGTTTAGTGATTGGGGGACTGGAGAAATGGTTATATCAGAGTCATGGATTGGCTAAACTACTTCTATTGATTTGTATCGGCTGCTCTACTTTACTTGTGCTTACTTTCACAGTTCAAAGGGAAAGTTTGGAGTGTCTTTTTTTGTTTGTGGATGAAGTTGTAAGCAGATAGACAGCCACAATGACTTGATATTTCTGAAGGCTTTAATAGATCTATGCATCAAAGACTTTCAGCATACAAAGTTTATATGGCATGGATTACATTGGTAAATCTTTAAATCTCTAGAAATTCAAATTGGGCTTTCATCACTCAAGTCATGTTGGAGAAGGGAAGAGAGGTTTCAAGCCTCTCTTTTTGTCTGAATTCTGTTCACAGCCCATCTCATTGACCAGTATCTACACCTAATGTTTGAATTCCTGATGTATATCAAGAATGAACTTGAAGAATCTTGGAGAATCTATGGTTGAGGTCCACCTGATCTTCAAACATCAAAGATTCAAAGGGAATAAAGCTAGATTAGCTGGAGATCTCCACTCACCCATCTCCACATTTTAACCACATAAATGAACTACTAGATCTAGGTATTAGGTATTCACCCTAATGGATGACCTTGTTACTCAGTCAATCTTAATTCGGAAATTGAAAACTTGAAAGCCGAGAGCCGAGAGCCGAGAGCCGAGATTTGGTTAGGATTGTTAGAGGGGGGCGGTCAATGGCATAATTCAGTCTGGTGACCGGATAGAAGCGAGAGGCTAAGGAAAGTGGGAATTAAATCACTTTAAAAGCCCCAAAGATCTCTTCTTCTCAACTTCAGAGTTCTTCTCACCCTCCCTCCATTTTTTCTTTGCTGGGTCCATCGCTGGTGAAAGCGATGGACTTGGTGTGGTGTCCCCCTTCAGTTATCCAGTGCATTATACAAGTCTTTATAATTGACATTGGATCACTTACGTGATTCACAGGGAATGAGGAACAACAATATGGGATTGAGGAATTCGCATATAGTTGTTCCTCATTCCCCGTGAGTCAATAAACAGCCAGCAGTCGATGGTCTCCAGGACAAGACGTCTTATGTCTTGTCCTGGAGACCGGCAAAATATGCATTGTGACCACCAGTTATCCAGTTCATTATACAGATCTTTACTTTCTGTTGCCTTGGCCGTGGAACTTGTAAGTTATATGCTATCCTTTCCCACCATCATTTACTCACATTCATAGCCCTCTAGCCGCCTCAAAGACTGGATGCAGATGCGAGTACACTTTGGAGAACTACACCTCACACTAGCAGACGGATTTGACTGATGGCAAGCAAAGTGTGGATGGCTCCATGGAGATTGCGAAACGTCAAGTAGCATCTCATGGCTAAGCCCAGTAAGTCTTCTTCATCTATTATTGATCTGTTACAAGTCACTAATATGATGTTGTCAGTTGCATCCGCTGAAAAGCGCCAAGATCTCGTTGCTGAGCAATCCGCACTCATCAAGTTCGTTATCAGCTCACCAGATTACTCTGCGATGCTTTGGTATGTATTCTTTTACTCTTCTTCTCTATTCATAAGTCCATGCAACTAATATTTTATTCAACAGGCTGTACCTCACCAAGAGCTACTACTACTCGTTAAAGAAAACCAGCTCAAGGGAAAGAGAATCCTTTGACTTGTATCACATCCAATAGCCAGATCTTCGAATTCCCACGACAACACCCCTCGACACCGATAAGAGGTACACATGGAACATCGGTGGAATCACATACAAGCTTTTGGATGAAATGGGTGGGGTGGAGCTGAATCATGGGATGGAAGTCAGTGAACAGTATAATGGGGGAGAATCACATACGAGATATCTTGCAGCAATCACACCTTCCCTTCTAAATTCCATCTTCCCTCTTGATATCGTGTCAACTTTGAATTATGAATACAAGTGCCCGAAAGCAAGGAGCAGCCGGTGAATGTTAAGTGATGAGATTTAGTACGGGGATACCCTCCAAAATTAAGCGAGATTTCATCATGATGCTGCTCCCCTTCTGTTCCGCCCCTAAAAAGCCCTTCTAATGCCTGCCATTATGAATTTCCATCTATGACACATCATCTCCTTACACTTTCCCTGGTATCATTCACAACAGCCATAAATAACCCCAGGACCCCACCTTCTGCATCTCTATAACACTTCCAAGTCATGCAACGCTGGAAAATTCTCCTTAAAGCTCCTCTCGGCGACACCAACTACCTACTATGTCCCAGAGCCAAAAATCCGTCCGGAATATCGGCAAAGATCCACAGATGACATATACCACGCTATATGAGGTTTTTCGGACCCGAGAAGTACGGCAGATGAGGAACTTGAATGCGCAGCCACGAAGTCGTCAATTATCAACAGCACCGTGACGGAAGCCGGAGTACTCATGCTAATGATTCATATCTGCGAACGAGAGACTGGAAGATTGGGTGCAGTAGCAGGCGGATGAGATGTAGATGTATCATGTTAGAGCTGCGACGAGATACAATACACGAAATTAGGGCCCTCCATTCACTTCTTCACTCCTTGAATGATTCATCCAATAAAACAGCTTAGGAATCCGCGAGTCCCGG
The DNA here is from genome assembly GCA_002162505.1 of Myriosclerotinia scirpicola. NCBI lineage: Eukaryota > Fungi > Ascomycota > Leotiomycetes > Helotiales > Sclerotiniaceae > Myriosclerotinia > Myriosclerotinia scirpicola. The sequence continues at coordinate 3,353,305 of NGKG01000001.1, forward strand.
GTTTGTAAGCTCATCTAAGCACAATTTCCGATGATGACTTAGCGGCTAGAGTACATGATAGAAGAGTGGGAGATGGAAGTGAATGGTGCGCAGGATATATACCGAAGGGATCTGCAGAGCCATGGATGGGCGATGCAGCGAGGAAATGGCAAAAGATACGTGAATACTTGGGTACCTGCCCTCTGCTTTTCTTGGCACCCCCACCATGCAGTGTAACTTATAAGCCGGCATGCTTGACCCCCAGTATGTGCATAGCCTGGTAGATCGTAGATCTGCAATCTGCATTCTCTGAGTACCGGAGCCCTGGGTCACTGCTCATTCAGGCATGTATACCTTGTCCTTGCATCGATTACTGGCAGGGTATTATTTTTGATACTGTGAGTTAGGATTCTAGTGCCCGTCACGTTTATTTCACATTGCCAAGATGGAACTGTAGAGAGTGTCTTGAAAGATTATATTATACACCACCGGCAGCTTCGTTGACTACCACAAGTGTGCATCATGACTCTGAAAACTAATGTTACAAAGTACAGGTAATTCAATGGAACATCTTTATAAAAGGAAAAGTAGTTCGAAAACATGCATTGAGAATCCGAGAAATTGAACCACCATCCGTTTCTAAACTCCCCTTTTAACCACCGTGAATCATTCCTCATAGAATATCGTAAGCTCATGATACAAAATAGAGTGATCTTTGATACCAAGCGGTCAATTCCGTTATAGACCAGTTCGAAAAAATCGAGTCGAAGTATAGAGTGACATTGGTAAAAGAAATGAGGAGATTGGCCTAGACGATCTTCTCATTTTCTCTATACGCAAGAGTTGGCGAAATAGCCTCCTCATCACCCTTTTCTAGTGTCATCATTGAGCTGTGGATAAAGAGTTAGTATTGTACGAGGCAGTAGATGAATGATAGTATACATACATGGGATCGCCACGGGCCAGAGCAGCTTGTTCGCTGGAACAGTGTGCCTCAGAACGACGAGTGCCACGGTTGGTAAAACGAGTGGTATGAGCAGTGAGGAAGTCACCCGCAAATCTGCGACGAGCAAGAATTTGTTCCATCCAATCCTTGGGCTTTGGGCTGCCATTCTCAGTGTAGTTGGATGGGTGGAGCTGACGAGCAACCATCTCCGGATGCATTTCAATCTCTGCCTTTTGATTATCAAAGGAGCGAGCCTTGAAGATCTTTTGGATAATCTGCCAGCAGCAAATAATGTTGCCGACCCAGATGGCAACCGAGGACTCACGAATGTACCAAAGTTGATATGTTGTTGTCAAGGGGCTGGCAAAGTTGTAGTACCTAATGAAATTGTCAGTTGCCCGTCGATACTTGAAGCGCAGTTGCGACGACTTACTTGTTCAAGATAGCAGCAAGGATCGTGAAAACAGCAAGAGAGAAAACAATCATCAGAATGGCCTTGCGAAGGGGTGGCAAACGTGCAATGTAGAACATGCGAAGAGGAACAAGGATCAGACCTAGATCAGAACTGATGTTGAAGGCCATTTGAACGATGGAGTAGTATTGATAGGTCGCACATTGCTCATTTTGAACCGGAACGGCCCAGTATTGCTTAAATGGACGGCAGACACCCACGTAATAAACGAACATGATGACGACGTAACCAAGAATGATGTATCCCATGAGGAGTCTGAGAGCCAGTTGCAGATTTGGAAGATTGCGGCTCGAATAAAGTCAGTTTCAATGGTGGGTGTGAAATAAATGGGGGATGAACTTACCAAAGACGCCATAGAAACAGCCAAATGCAAACTTTAACACACCAGGTTGAAGCTAACATACATTGCTCAAGAGGAATGACAATAATTGAGCCTTTGATGCGGGACGCGACATCATTTGGATCAGCCATGATACCAGCCAACTGCTCTGGAGGGAACAAATTGGTTTCGTAACGAGCAGAAACGTTGATTAAGATCAAAAGAACACTATAGAAGCACTAAAAAAATATTAGACAGATTGCAATAGAGAGTGCACTGGAAAGGATTGATATTACTTACCATAGTTACGCACATAAGCCAATCTTCGATGCGCATCTTGGCCATAACCCAGGTAGCGTTGAGACTGTGATGAAAATACGCGTCAGTTGCGCCATCACATAGGGAGAACTTTCTGTGAAGTAATCTGGAGAAGAAGAGGTGGTGCTCAAGAGGTTACTTACATGCGAAATCCAAACAAGATGAATGAAGGAATAACGAATCCAATTGTGTTATGAAGCAATTCAGCATTAGATGGAGAGACTATCCCACGAGGAATAAGAGGCGCCATCTTTTCTTCAAGAGTAGACAACTACAGTAGATGGCTGTTGATTATTCTTGTACAAGTTGTCTTGAAGAAGGTTGAAAGTTGTCTTTGAGGAAAAGGTTTTTTGGGGGGGGAGGGGGAAAAGAAACCTCTTCGTTGGAGAGGTAACAAATTTGATATGGAAGGTAAATGAAATTGAAGTTGAGAATTATTCAATTGAATGTGAAAACCGTGCCCCTCGTGGTGAATACCTCTTCCTCCAGCCCAAGAAAGGACGCTAATACCAACTTTAAATTTGACACCCCGTTTCTTCATGAAGTCGGCTGGTGAAGAGGGGAATACCAACATTCAAAAAGAAGGTGAAGAAAGGTTCTTTAGAAGAGACAGAGACAGATATCATCTGAAGAAGAAATTTTTAAAAACTACAAGAGATGAAATTTGGGGTCTCACAACCTTATCCGATCTTGTCCTACTGATTGATATATCGAATCTCCAGCGCTTGGCTATTTGGATTGACAAGCATACAATCTCGGACTCGAGACCTGAAGCTGCAAGCTGCCATCATACTTCAACGTTGAGCAACAGGCAATCTTAATGATGCTATTATGCAGCCCTACTCTCCATTTCAAGCTCCCCCTCCCGTTCTTGAGTTCTTCGGAAAGTTACCACCATACCATTGCTGACGGGTTCAACGATTTTCTTCTAGGATTGTGCGCCACCAATTGAGATGCAAATCATAGCCTCTTCAACTGCACAGAATCTAATTTCTGATCATTGGACGGGAAATTGCATATCTTGCAAGGTTGGTATCCATGTATCATACGTTAGAGCTTGCACAATCGTGGAACATATCAAGACCAATTCTGCAAAGCTGCAGTAGTTGTGTAAGGAGAATATGCAGCCTCCCGCAGTAAGTGAGTTCTTTGGTTATTGAAGCGAAAGTCATTGCTGACACACAAAAGACATTGTTGTCATCTTTTAGAAAGAGCGATTCTGCAAGACAAGGGCACATTATGGAGATGCGCCAAAGCCACATACCTTTACATAGACTATAACATCACGAAATAAGCCTTTTGATCCGCATTGCCGCAATCGACGAAACACAAGATAATCTGATTCGGAGGAAAGCAGAGTTTGACAACGATCAGAATCTGGGGAGCTGGTAAAGCTTGTCCTCGCTCGCACTACATGACAATAATACAGTAGTGCTATTCTGGATCGCCGACCAAAGTACGGGATACCGATGATCCGAAAATGACATACTCCTACATTTGTCAAATATGCATAGGTAGGTATAAGGAAACACATGAGAGACATTAGGAAATGTTTGGCATGCCAGAGTTTGAGGTCAGATTCTTGACTAGATTCTACGACCTTGAGATGAAGTCTTTGGAGGAACACTGACAGTCACCCAGCAGAACTCATAACTCCAACGCTATGCCCAGTTTATCATTGCCCATTCCATTATTTGATTTCTTCATCCTTCATATATCATGCCACAGGAGTAACATATGCTTTCAATGCTTTCACGGCATCGCCATCATGAGCCTTCAATAAATCCGTGGCTTTGATCTTCGTCAATTCGAGTTCCTCAACCTGCAATAGCAACTTGGTCAGTCTCGGGCACCAGGATCAAGCATCGAAGCATAACTGGGAAACGATATAAACGAGGTATAGGAAAAGCACAGCGTGATCGGTAAATAAAACATAGTCCCGGGTGGTTTGAGAGTCATGGTGATCAAGAACAAAGACTTTATTCTGAACAAAGGGGCTTGAACTCAAACCAGTGCTCAATATCTCAACTTAGTATATCAGAATGAACATACCAACAAATTAACATCGGCTGCTTCAACCTTCACTGTCTTCTTCACAATCTTTTTCTCATCTCCCTTCTTTACAATTGTGCCGTTTGTAGTACCAGTGCCTGCCAACCTATTCATAGCCTTCCGCACAGCTTCTTGATCTACCTCTTTTGTAGCCGTAGAATCGTCTTCGCGAGGTGCATCGAGGGAGGAGAGAGCAGCAGCCGCTTTGCGGTCTTCTGCCGACTTGGCTGTTTTGGGGATTTCATCATCGACATCGCCTGTGGTTGCACCTTCGACTACTGTAGGGGGTTGAGATTCGGACATTTTGATAACAAAAAAGAGGGTTGAATTGAAAGGGAACTGGAGATAATTGTCTGTACAAGGAAGAGTGTTAAAGTGACGTCTAAAAAGGAACCAAGCACAGTCCTTGATTGAGAGATTGTTCGACACTAACAAGTTTTGGTTTTGGGGCTGCAAATCCACATCTGTAGGGCTGACAGGCTTACATCGGCAAAACAAAGCCCCGACAGTAGCCCGATAAAGGCTAAATACTACTACCCAACTAAGCTTGAGCCAAGCAGTAAAAGCCACCTGGGCACAACAAAACCACTTCAATTTTTATTCCACCCCCTTCCCCGCATTCCAATTTATTCCCACAACTTTATTTTCCCATCCAAATCATTTGTCATCGCATAAAAACTTTGAATACCTTCAGTTTTTCCGTTATAGGAATAATACTACGACTCCTTGAAAATGCCAACCTTTGGTCCCGGGGCAGAATTGGGAATTAGCTACGATGGAGCGCCAATAGATATACCTAATGAGTCACCACCCCTTCAGGTTCAGCCATGGTCACCAAGCTCTTGGACTACAAAACCGATCAAACAACATGCAATATATGAAGATCGCAAGAAATTAGAGAAGTCATTGTCAAAACTTCGACGCCTCCCTGAAATTGTCACTCCCAAAGAAATCATTCAACTCAAAGCAAATTTACGGGATGTAGCTCTTGGCAAAGCATTTCTTCTCCAAGGTGGTGATTGTGCTGAGCTATTCGACTATTGTGAGAAGAACGCAATTGAATCAAAGATCAAACTGTTACTTCAGATGAGTTTGGTTCTTGTTTGGGGGGCCAACAAGAAAGTAGTTAGAATTGCTAGAATGGCGGGGCAATACGCAAAGCCAAGATCAAGCCCCACGGAGATAGTAGATGGCAAGGAGATCCCTTCTTTCAGAGGAGATATCTTGAATGGTTATGAGATTGAAGACAGAGACTTAGACCCACACAGACTTGTTGAGTGAGTAGACCTCTAAAGTTTCATCACATTATTTGACTAACTCGCTGCAGTGCATACCATTACTCCGCAGCCACCCTTAACTTCATTCGCGCATCTCTATCATCGGGTATTGCCGATCTTCATAGCCCAATGAATTGGGGTCTTGGACATGTTCGGGATCCCGAGTTACAAGAGAGGTACTCGAAAATTGTTGACTCTATCAGTGACAGTCTACGTTTCATGCGTACTATTGGTGCAGATACTGCTGATCAACTCCGAGGAGTCGACCTCTACACCAGTCACGAAGGTCTTCTCCTTGAATACGAACAGAGTCTTACTCGATTACTCAAAGACCCTTCTCAAAACTTGCAAGGCAGTGCCAACTCAAGCAAGAATGCGGACGTTAGTGAGGATGGAAAGGCATATTTCGATACATCGGCACACTTTCTTTGGATTGGTGACCGGACGAGACAAATTGATGGAGCACATGTTGAGTTCTTCCGTGGCATAGCTAATCCTATTGGTGTCAAAGTTGGCCCAACAACTTCTTCCTCGGATCTTTTGGAGCTTCTCCGAACGCTCAATCCCACGGTAGAGGTTGGCAAGATAACACTCATCACTCGTTATGGAGCCTCGAAAGTTCGCACACTTCTTCCCAAACACATTCGGACGGTCGAAGATAGTGAATATGCCCGCAGTGTCGTTTGGCAATGTGATCCAATGCACGGAAACACAAGATCTACTTCGACCGGCATCAAAACGAGGCAATTCACGGATATCTTTTATGAGCTTCAGGAAACTTTGGCCGTTCATCAACAAGAAGGGAGCTATCTTGGAGGCGTGCATCTTGAATTGACTGGTGACGCTGTGACAGAATGTACTGGTGGTAGTGAGGAGCTTGCTGAGGAAGATCTATCCTTGAACTACACCAGTTTCTGCGATCCAAGACTGAACGAAAAACAAGCACTTGAAATGGCATTCTTGATCGCAGGTCATTTCCGCGAGGTGGCTACGCAGAAGTAGGTTAAATGGATAACATCTAATGCACATAATTATCGTTTCTAATGGGCGCATTGAATGAACAAGCACGCTTCTTAGTGAATGCACACTTTTCTTGCTTCATATCTTTTGTCATCATCATCCACGGAACCTTTTACAACGATTTCCTACAACTTGTCCTTGCCAAGTCTACTTTTGCGTTTGCTATGATCTGCATATAATCTACCTTCCGGGATATTCCCGTATGATCGGACTAATGCGATTTCGGTTTTATATTGCTCTCGCTCTCATGGCTGAACCGAACCCTTACTTGATGAACTGTTTGACTGTTAGTCTAGAATCACTAAATTCTATTGATGCTATCCCGAAATATCCGGGAGCCATATAAAATGTGGGAATTAATGCTTCGAAAGCCTCACTGCGTTCGTGCACTGGCCCCTCGTCGTTGGTACCTTTGCTCCAATGGCATTGAAATCTCGGCATCAGAGAATGACAAGCAACCAAACTATTCATGTCGGCCATCGCAAATTCATGGGTTACAGTTCTTGTACCTGGGGCCGTATGTGTTGCTCCGGAAGTACACCCTGGCTGACCGGTTTGCCGAGTCAGAGAGAAACACAAATCTCGGACTCTGTAATTTTGATACGAATCGCTAAACATGTTTCCTATTCATAAGAAGTCAACTCTGTGGCAATACTGGATAATGCCAGGATTTTTTAACTCGCCAGAACTGCCGATGTTACTCGTTAATGTAAGTGCTAATCCAACGATAAATTGTTCGGTGCGAACAAAGTACAAAAGCCAAAAGACAAAGTCAAAACAAACCTATTAGTAGATTGTATGATAAAATGCCAGATACAGGTCCTCTTCACCATATATTCGATCGTGGGAACAATCTCAATGCTGGTGAGGGATGGCAACGCCTAAATACGATCTCCTTGTTACCACTGGCATCAAATATTGCCTGGGGCGAACCATCACTTTTATCCTTGACACTGTCTGTATTTCTGGAGGCCATCTCCTCGGCAGTTTAGCTAGAAGAATCGGAAGCAAGGTCATACTGCTTCTTGATAGTAAGCCTTGCAGAAGACGTGAGTCACTTGTATCAAGGTTGACTGGAGCTTACAAAACGTTGCTATTGTTATTGGATTTAAATGCGTTTGGAGCAGGCTGGCCAGTGAGCAAGCTTAGCGCTTCATTGCTGAAGGTGTGTCCAGTTGTTTATTGAAGTGAGGTCTTGTGAAGTTGGAAGAGGCAGATAATTTGCATTAGGGAACCTCTGCAGGGCACACGTCGAATGTTCAAGGGGAATCTGCTTAAACTCAATGTAGAAACAATCGGAGACAAAGCAAACGACTGAAGTTCTTTTGGTCGCGATAGATCAGAAAAAAAATTCGTGGTCGGTATGAAGGGCTAATATGCCTGAAATAAGAGAGTATAGAAGTATGGTAGTTGGCTGGGTCTGGCAGCGGAAATTAGAACCTCCAGGAAGTTGCTCATTTGGAATTTGTAACCCGTGGTGCGTTCCTTCCGCCTTATGCACAGGATCTCGAGTCGCTGATTAGAGTTTGAGTTGAAATTCGTAGCAGGTACTTGGGGTATCATTTTGATTCGCGTGTTTGAGGGATTGATTCTTAAAACGTCAAGTTGGCAGCTATGTGCAAGTCTGCACCTGCCTTACTAAGAACCATGAACTATTAGTTACATTCATCCACGGATGCTTGAACGGTCTGACCCACTAGCGATAACGATATAGTTTACCAAAGCCCACCATATTGCTGTTGGGGCTTCGTTCTGAATATCAGTCTCATCGTTGATTGATGCATTGCAATATTGACGAACAAACGTCGCACCAGGTGGAAGCTGCGAATGGGAAAATGAAGGGTAATTAATCTGAGTGGATGAAATTATTCTGGAAATATGAGGTGGTTTGCAAAAAAAATAAAAAGTTTGAGGGTGCAATAATTCAACAACTTCCTCCTTCGAAGGAAAGTGTGTTGATATTGAAGGCAAGATTGAGTTGTTGAAAGCCTTTGATATTGGAATTAATATTGAATTTTTCAGATTACTTCCCTAGTGGGTGTCCTGAGGCCGTCGAATATGTTAGTTGATTTATCATGAATCCTATAGCATATATGCTCGGCGCCGAGACTTTGGAAGGTTCTTTCATTCCTTCAACGACCGATGAACAAGACTGACCCCGGACTAGACCTGCTTACAGATGGATGCTGTTATATGGGCATGGATGGGAACAAAGGTCAGCCGGTCAGACATCTTCTCTGTGATGCAGATCACAGCTACAAACGTTTGAGTCCTGGGTCATCCCAATATTAGACTTTCTCTCCTTGTACTATCGACCTAAACATAAATCAATAGGGAATCCCCACAGGCTTGTAACAGACAGAGACTAGCTAAATTTAGGAATTGGACAGCATATAAAGAAAGAATATCATCTAGAGGCTGTTCGTTTTGGAGATTGGCTGGGGTTATGATTGGAATTTGACTTGAGAGTTCCCTCTTTCTGTCTTTGAAATATATACAATTTCAAGATATAATAGGAGATGTCCGGCTCTTTCACTATTAGATTCTATGGGACGGGGAGACTATCATTTCCTCCTTCATTGTTCCTGGAAAATGAGAATTTTAATGTCAGAGTCCAGATCATGTTAATAATTTCATGAAAGGAGTGTGGCTCTTGGGAATGAGGGGGAGGGGGCTCAAGAATCAAATCTCATATCTTGGGTATAGCGAACACAAGTTTACAAAATTGCAATCTCTATATCTTGTTACTTTGAGGTGAACAATTAATGTATGTTATCTGTCCTAAATTCAAGGGGTATAGTGGAACCTATGTGTCTTGCACTTCTTTAAAGATAACTTGAGCTTGAATCAATACTCCTCCCAATTAATCTTTTTATAGTCTTTCAAAATCTCGGTATTTTTTGAAGGTCATTTGATTAAGGACAGGCAAATAATCCTGATCTCTTTACCTGATGTTTTATTTCGCTCTTCGTACTTTTTTCCAGGGTCTCTTTATCAAAAGGTCTTGGTGTATATTACAGAAATTTCGGATTTTGAGACGAATTCGCGAAATAAAAAGCTGTAGGTAGAGTTAAAGCTTGGTTATTGGTGCTTGATGAGATGATTGTGAGGATGATGTTGTAATATTGTGATGGGTAGATGGATGATGAAGATATGTTTTGAACGGAATGATGGAGAGGGATGTGATGTGAGGGAAGATGTGAGTGGAGATAGAGAAGTTTAAGAGAGGCGAATCAAATTAATTATTAAATTGGAGTTAGCTGGGTGGTATTTGGGTTTTGAGGATCTAGGAGGTAGATTGTCTGGATGAGGTTTCACGAACAAATTTGGCTTTATTATATTCCATTATATTTTTCTTGGTCTCTTGGTGATATATTGCCAATGACTCAACAGAACTCAAGAGAGCTGACGCTAGAGAAAGGATCTCTCCTTTGTTAATTGGTATGGTTCATTCATATTGTCTCGCTGGCACACCTGGATTTTATTCGCCTGTTGATGCGGGCAAAATGTAATGAAGTGCTTCGAGATCTCAGTCTGAATTGCAACTAGCTCTTTCACCTACATGAATTTAATCACAATATTACGAATATAACTTATTTGATTGATGGTATTGTATCGTATATTACCGATGATATTTACATTTCTTCCAACTAAATATATACAGGAAAATGATTCTATACTCCACTCCACGACTATTCCGTTTGACCTTCCTCAGCACCATCTGCTCACCATCCTTAAACGCAGGAGCCAACAACACTAGCAGTGCTGTTCTTAACATGAGCATACAATGGATTAGAAGAACCAGCACACAAAACAGCCTTAACGAACACACCCGCGACAAGGTTGGCTGCAACAGGAGAAGTGTGAGTGTGATCATTAGGGTAATAAGTATCGACCGTCTTGGCCCCAAGCTTAATATACTCATTAGCAAGATAAGTTCCATGATCAATAAAACTCGCCCCGCTTCCCGCCTTCGCAACCACGGATTTCCCATACCCGGTGAAGCGCGGGGAGCTGTAGGTACACGTTCCTGTCTCGCAGATGTTGTCTGGAGTGGGCGAGGAGATGATGACGTGGGCTCCCTTGGCGTTCAGGCGGGTGGTGGCGTTGGTGAGGTAGGTGGGGTAGGTTTGGACGATTAGACCGGCGGCGCTGGTGCAGGTTTCGCTGCCCGCGCCGACGCAATCGGAGCGGAGGTTGTCGGTTGGGCTGAGGGATCCTCCGTCGTTGTGGCCGAATTCGATAATGACGATGTCGCCGGATTTGACGGTGTCGATGACGGCTCCGAAGCGGTTTTCCACCGTGTAGGAACGCGCTGAGCGGCCGGCTTTGGCGTCATTGATCACGGGGATGTTGAGGGAGTAGGGGAGGTATACACCCCAGCCTGTGGATTATTAACTATGGGATGGGGATTGAGATGGGGGTTTGGTGGATTGTATATACCTTGAGTTCCAGTTCCACCTCCACCGAGAGCCATGGTGGAATCACCACACATGTATACCGTTGGGGTTGAGCTTGCAGCACGGGCAACGGCATTGGGAGCATCAACGACGTTGGCAGCTGTAACTGGAGCATTCGACGATGGGCTTCCACCCGTCCAGTGATTGAACGGAACAGCCGAGACGGAAGCAGCCAAAGTGGCTAGAATGAGACCGGAGGTATTCTTCATGATGTCTGATTAAGTTTCTATGATTATACGATTCGATATTTCGTGTGGTTGAAGATGGCAATGAGGCACAAGATTGTAAACCGAGTGAGTAGTAGGGAGAGACTGATGACAACGAATGAACTCTGTATACACGACACGATGTGAATGAATGAGAGAATAACGTGATGAAGAAAAGTTCTCGAATTCGAAGACGAAGATGATGGATGGAAACAATTGAGTAAAGGGGGTAGCGGGGATTTTAATCGGAATATCCAAATATCACCAAATATTCCAAATATCCCAAATATCCCAAATCTCATTGGTGGATAATCCCTATCATTTTATGATCTTCATGGAGGGGTTTTAATCCATAGTCCGAACTTATTCAACACTATTCCCCACAAACGAAACTATGGGTTCCACTTGGTACATCTAGATGAAGGGGACGATAATACCTTGTCCATCGATGCAAGATTCATCCCTTCCTATCTCCCATCTAGATGTTTCCTGTCAACAAGCGAAATGTTTCTCTACCAGAGATATATTTCCCCCACGTCGTATCTTTTCTATTGGATATGTTTCTCGTGGATCCGTTCGAAACGGATTTAAATTCCCGACACTAACGAGATCGGATGAATTATGACCGTGGTTGAAACGTGGTTTGTTTGAGATCAATGAGGGGTAACCGGCCCCGGACCGGTAATTGATGAGAGCTGTTAATACTTCGGAATATCGGAGGAGTGTTTTGTACATTACCATGCTACGACGTATCCAGATGTTCAATATTAGCCGGAAACCTTTGGTGGTGTTGGCCTGAGATGAACCTTTTCTATCCCAAACATACATGTGGATTGATACTCGACCTCGACTTTGGTTCCCCCTTCATCTCATCCCAATAACGATAATATGCCACAAGCTCTAAGATATTAATGTTACCACTTTCTCATCCGATTTCTCATATTTAGTCGTCACAAATTACAATAACGTTAATTCATCACGCGGAATCTAGACCACTGCCATCTCATCTTAACATTCTTACCCCTTAAGCTTCTCTAAGCTTTTCTACCCTGCGAAGATCTCTAATCTTTGATATTTTCTGGGAGTGGTTATAAGAGCAGTGGAACACCGAACATGATAAAAGAATCCACTCTAATTTAGAGCATTCAGGGTGATAATTGCTTGAACTTTAGTCTTTGGGTAGTGTCCTTCACTTTGAACCTGCCTTTTGAAGTTTCTGAATGACTCGTTCGTTACTCCGTATAAGTAACGTTATCGAGCATTACTACCTACCTAGGTAGTAAGTGTCACGGTAGTTTATATAATTAATTTCTACTCTGTAAATTGTGATACTCCAGTAGCATACTTATAAGTTATACTTTGAGTAGCCAGGAGGACATTACAATAGTTTACCTACAATAAACGACAAGTTTTCAAACTTTATGTATTATTTAGACTTTGTACGAGGTTTTTAATAAATTCAAACCTACGAAGTACCTACCTAGTAAATAGTTATCATATTGGTAATTAGTTTATAAGCATAATTGACAAATTATCATCCGGCCAATTAAAGCCTTGCTGACTAAGCATTTTCAAAAATCAACTCCTAACATCCAACATACGAAATGTACCACAGACTTTGACACAATTCAATATTGTCATCCGCCCCATCCTCGACCAGCATTGAAAGAGTGATTAAATCACTCTGGATGATTTAATCTGAACGATTTACCCCTCTCTCTTCGCTCTTTCATTCCCTTCTCATCAATCCCCTCAAGAGGATGAGAGTTCTCCTCTATTTTCTTACTGGCCTTGAGCATATTGATTTCAACCGATATGACTGGGGGCTTCCTCCAATTGATATGGCCAATCATGAATTGGCTATATGAACCTCTTCTGAATACAAGTGAAGGGGCTAAAATTGCTGGAAGGCTTCGGTTGGAAGCTCAGCAACATGTCATATCACAAGAACTTGGTGAACAAGTTTTCCAGGCTGAGCATTGATGATTCATCATCTACTCGACGGAAAACGCGCTGAGGCAAGAGTACATCTTGTTCCCTCTTTTGGATTTGTCTCGAAGAATCAAGAATTTCTGACTCTCGCGTCAAGTATCATCAAACAGATACTCATCACTGTAGAGATGTGATTGAGGTTACCCATCAGGTACCGTAAAATCTGCATATCGCTGTGAATACTCTCCTTTCAAATTACTCTGCCTCTTTTTTATAATCATCATCGTCTTTCTCTTCTTCTGCTGCTGCTTCTGCTCCTTCGTAAATTTCTGTTTCAACTTCTGCTTCTGTCATTATCTCCATACCTACCCGAGTCCACTCAGGATCCCACCATCCATCACCCCTGTTTCTCATCCAAGTACGGAAGCCCAAGAACAATATTCTTCTATCAATAATTAAAAGTACGTTACGTACACGTGATGAAAAAACCCTTTTGAATCCACCGAGCAGTCCAATGTATTTGAAGGTGAAAAGGTTACATATACGGATGACCATCCGCCATAGTGATTCGCCCCATGGATATGATTTCAAAGCATTGTAAATATGATCATATAGGAGCGGCTCAGTATGTTGAGTAATGATCTGTTGGATTGAAAGTCAGCATAGATCAATCGTTGTAAGCTTGAGTCAAGATACATTGAGTCAGTATGGTGGGAGTTACATACTCTAACCTCCAGAGCCCAGGCTTTGGCATATTGCATATCAATTGGAGGTGAAAATTCCCGTCTATGGCTGACATCTATGGATCTTGAAGTCATTGCAGCTTATGAAAGAGGTTGTGAAGCCTAGATTCAAAGATCAATATCAGCTAGGTATTCCGCGTCCATCTTTGATTACCAGCCAAGCGGCTTTAACCCTCAGAGTTGGGGGTAAAATACGCTTTCTCTAAGAGCAGTATGGGGTTAGATTCGATCAAATCCGCGAGGTTTGATATGGAATCAGGGTATTCGTAGCTCCAAAAAGTCCAGAATGCAGCAGAGAAGCTACAACAGCAATTGCTTTGACAAGAAGAGCAAATTTCTGGAGTTGACTGAATTTTCCGAGAATCGAAGATTAGAGGGTGGTGTCTGTCGTGATACGTGATATCGATCTTCGGCAAAGACAGTAGCACTGCCAAAGTGAATAAGCTAGAGATAGGATATTAATAAACCACCGGAAATATTCGAGGGTGAGAATGTTGCAAAAGCGGCCAATGTCACTGGAAGAATGATGTTGCAAGAGTAGGAACACTTGAAAAGCTGTATGACAAGAGTCGATGAAACCCAAGTAAGACAATAGAGGGCTGAGAAGAAAATGCTAAGTCCAATGAAGTGCTGCAATGAAAATCATTGGATCATTAATGGTAACAATGTTATGGGTTTCAAAATATGGGATGATATGATATGGATTTGATAGTGATTGTTATTGTTATTGTTACTGTGGAGAAAGCAAAGGCTGGTCAGTACCTACTTTCTCTGAATATTGAGGTTTATTTTTTTGAGATATGAATGCAAGAGCAAACAAGACTCATCACAGTGTAACTTCTCCATGAAATATAATCCCTAAAGATTATGTAAAAGGGAAGAAACTGCTTTCAGGTGTGCAACCAGTAGGTATAATTAATTGTTCACTTGTATAAGTGTTTAGTGAGATCCAGTCACAAGCCTGACCTGACCGGACCGGATGAGATAGGAGACATGATTCTAGCTCCGGATCTTGCCGAGATTACTAGATTGTTATGATTTTCCGACGAGGCTAAACTAATTTCTTCTAGTGTGGGAATACAAAGAAAACTTTTTTACTTGTGCCTCTGCTTCTGGATCCTTCAAATATGACATTCAACAGAGATTTAATTTTACACAAGCTCTCATCATATTGCTACTGCCACCATAATTCGTTATAAATTCTTAAATCAGAGCATTTGCTTCGACAGTTGGATTCGAGATACTTTCTTGTCAAAGCTGCCCAACAATTTGATCTTGACTACAGATTCATGTGTTCGTAACTTTCCTTATTACCACCACCTTGACTAATGTTATCCATATATTAACATATCACATTGCTAGACTTCGTATATCTCCCTCGATGACTGGAATAGCATAGCAATGCACCATCGATGGGAATTTTCGAAAGGCAGCCCAAGATCTGGTTAGGAGCTTGAAGTCATGAAAATTTTGTTAGTATACCATTCTTCCTCTTCGTTAGTGCTTTTCATCTCAATCACTTCCGCACTTGCAATGATCTAGATACTCTTGAAGAGCTCAAGGCCACGGAAGAATTTGAGTTTCCAGTCGTGTCAGCGATGGCGACGAAGTTCGATCGGCCAATAATACTATTCGAACTGACTTCCAAGCACCATCTAA
This sequence comes from Myriosclerotinia scirpicola, assembly GCA_002162505.1. Lineage (NCBI taxonomy): Eukaryota > Fungi > Ascomycota > Leotiomycetes > Helotiales > Sclerotiniaceae > Myriosclerotinia > Myriosclerotinia scirpicola. The sequence goes on from NGKG01000001.1 coordinate 3,368,688, forward strand.
TAATTAACTAACCTCGTTGTAATAGAATACACTCCACAAGTACAAGCTGTCAGAACTGATATGGGAAGTATTCTGGGAAAGTTGAAGAATTCGAACCCATACGCTGGTCAGATCTGCATCACGATTTTCTCCAGAGACCGATGAATCAGACTCTTCTGGGACATAAAGCCTGTCCCCATAATCGATCCGAGCTACCACAAGATAATCACTTTGCTACGGTGATAACAACATGGGTAAGTTGATTCAATCATTCCTTCCTGACTATCACTAACCGGAAGTCTGCCTATCCAGGAACTCATTCCATCAAGGCTAGTTGCCATAGTCTACTTCAATTTCGAACCAGGCACTCTCTACCTGCGTGCTGCCTGCACACAGAAGGAGCTGATGATCCGGCTACGAGAGCGCCCAATCATGGGTTTCTCTCCCGCTTCTTCCAAAGAAGACCTCAAGCAAGGATGTCGAAATTGACTCGGAGGTCAATGATGGGGACGGCGACGAGGTGACTAGGAAGAGCCCAAAACGACAACTTCCCACCATGTTCCACTTTCACCGAACAAATTGTTTTCTCTTTGGAGCTTTCTCGAAGCAAATATTCCAGAGACGAAGCTAAACGGATTATTGTCTTCAGCTTTTATCCGCGCTAATGAGATAAGGGTGATACTGCGGAAGAGGAGGCTCATAAGGGGAGGCTCATAAGGGGAGACATGAGCGGGGAGAATGTATCTTGAACACACCACTGACACTTCACTCCGGCGGAGGTAGCTCTCTTGCAAAAGAGTTTGCTAATCAGTATGCTCGCATTTGAGACGCTCGTGCACGACTCACCGACAGGAATGCACGCATCAATCGTTATGGTGAGCGAAACCTTCAACAACATTCATAGAAAAGCGCCTTGATATTATGATCTTCGAGCAGAATTGGTCTCCGACTGGCCAATCGTGAGGAATATCGTTTCGACGAGGATGAACTTGAAATCCATCGAAGCTCACATCAGCAATGCTTCTCCCCATGTAAGATACCATTCTTTTCTGTCTTTATTCAATGGATCGATGACCATTACTGACAAATTCTTAGGTTAAGTGGCTTGGCCTTTCATGATCAACACATGTCCTGGTAACGTTTCAGCCGGTGGTCCACATGAATAGATATTTTCATTACCTCTTTCGATTGCTGCCTTGCATCGATATGGTCTTTCACTTCCGTCACTTGGACAATACATACCGAGAGCACCCTTTGGCGCCTCAAATGCGGAATAAGTCTCCCCAGGTGGAACACTATATCCCTTGGTCACCAGCAGAAGATTGTGGATGAGCGCTTCCATATTCTGCCTATTCATGAACCTGGGTCAATACGAAGTGTACTTTCTTCTGCTTTTTCTCGCCCCGAAGTATTATCAAAACCTACATCCTCCCACGAGAATTATCACTGCAGCAGTGTCTTTCTGTCAGTATTCATGGTCGAAGTAGGTGAGTATTCCAAATCCAGGTGTATTATTACTGTACCATTACTGCTTGTTGTTGCATCAAATTGTATTACTATTGTATTAATACTGTACTTATCATGGGGTTCACTGGCAACTTCCAAACTCCTTGGACGGAAAGACAAGAAGTCAGATATCCTGAATGCTGGAAGGGCTTTCTTTTCATCGTGGATTTCAAGCTACCTGTCAGCAATTTACACACCAAAGCATCCACAGATTCAAGGTGGGCTGGGCTGTCATCAGTAAAAGATGGCCCAGCCAGGAAACCACCAAAGAACTGGCGTTCCTCGATCTGCTATTCGAAATAAACGACAACCAGCCACGAGTTTGAAATGGAGGTCAATGACTCACTGGCTGACGGTCCTCAAAAGGCTTTGAGTAAAGAGAAAGCTTCGACATTGCTAGGACTTCCTTGCGCCCAAGTTTCATTGCACAAGTCTACTTCGATTTCCCGCCAAAAGTTTGTCATTTTTCTTCATTACTGAAGGTCATGGCACAAGATTAGTGAACGCGGGGAGTTCTAATTCTTGAACGCTCAAGGATTCATTGGAAGTGGATACTTTCTGGCTATCATCAAATTACTTGGTGCAGATCTTACCATCTGCTTGGGCGGAAACGCCGTTGCCGACTGTAGAATCGGTCATCGCCAGCCTCCCATGGTCCGAACACCAAGTGAGACCTCGAGGTCCACAACAAAAACAGCAGTAACATGCTGCAATGCAACAAGTCATTGGGACTTGGAGACTTCCTATGGTCCGAACACCAAGTGAGACCTCGAGGTCCACAACAAAAAGAGCAGCAACACACTGCAAGGCAACAAGTTATGGGGGATCGGAGACCTCTTAAAAGACCTTCATAGGCCATTGCACGTCGCAACAATAACGATCCACAGCACTCGCGAAAGCTCGTGAGCGCTGTTCATGGGGAAGCCTGCGGATGTTATTGAAATGTTAAGATGATTTAACTTGTTTCAACCTCGATCATCAACCGAAGACCCTTTCTTGAAACTCTAATCAACAATCCAATGGGGACGGCAGCCGTCCCAGTCCCGTTCTAGCGGAACCCCGACTCCCGAGGTTCAATTCCGAGCCTCGGTGGACGTCCCCTCTCACAGGTGCCGTCCCCACCAAACACGAACATTGAACTTGGAGCCCTCGTTCTGGGCCCAATGCACCTGGCATGGACCATCGCGGAGAATATGGTCAGGGAAGACCTCAATATCCCACTTTACGGGAGTGGCTTCCCCGGTCGCAGCAACTCTGGTTGCCAATGGGTCCGGATCTACTACGCTCATCCCAGGTACCATCCAGTACCTAGATGAGATTGTAGCATCTTCGCCATCGGCGGGACACTCGATCAACAAAGCTCAGACCTCGGAGAGGACAAGGAAGATATTGATACTCGTAGTATCTTTGTTGGAAATATTGGCGCCTGCGTTGAATTCTTCGGCTTATAGTGGCGGGGACACCACATGGTTTTGTTATCCCTCAAATTCTAACTCGCTACTCACATGGATGGTATAGTACTCCCCGTCATGTTTTGTATCATACTGTATCATACTGTACCATATTACCCTCCCATTGTATTTATATCACATACTACCCAATAGCCACATTGGTGAACCAATACCCATACCTACATAATAGAAGAGCAAACTAAAAAAAAAAGAAAAAACCAACACTTGGAATCTCTCACTTCTCCTTTCCAATCCAACTCCAAACTCCAAACTGAAAAAGGGATGACACAAATACAAATATATACACAGTGACAGAGGAAAAAATGTAAGTACACCTAACATCCACCTTCTAAGAAACAATCAATAATAACCACAACACAAAGTAGCCGTGACCCTTCCTTATCTCATATATATACCATAAGCACCACTCAACCATTTCCCCAATTCAAAAACCCGAAGTATCTCTAACATTTCACCCCCAAAAAAATGCCTAAACTTAAAAATTGCAAGCTGCAAAAGACAAACGAACTTATCTTTGCTTCTTTGACCAGAAATGCAGAATCATCCACTTTTCTTTCATTTCGTTGATTTCCTTTTATTCCCTTTCCTATCCTCTTCTTTTCATCTTCTCAATCCATAACCTTTTACGCACCAATCAAGATATTAAAACTTAGAACTTAGAAGGATCAAGTAGATACTTCATACTTCATTTCATACTCTAGCAATCCCATATTAAAGGGTTTTTTTTCCTAGCATGTGAACTCAGTCAAGTGATCATGTGTGTTTTGATTTGTAACTTGTAACCATATTTTGACCCTCACTCTCAGTCTCACTGCTAGTCAGGTATTTAAAGTTTTAATAACTGTAGCATGAGTAATGCATAGGAGGTATTGGGAATGTATAGATGGTACCGAGGGTTGGTTGTTCCAGCTATCTGATGGCGTGAGTTTATATTCGCTTTCTTCCGCCGGCCTATGTATTGATATCATCACGCACGCCATCCAAGTAAATGCACAAGTCCATATCATATATACATCAAAATCAAATCAAATAAAGAACACAAGCGATAATTTTTACTTGTATGTATTGAGTTCGCTACAAGTATCTCAGTCCGTGATACATTGTTATGATACTATCGTGTAGATACATATCTGTCCGAATTGATCGAAAGAAATTGATACCGAATCAGACCAGAACCAATATCGAGAATTCCGCATTGGTTAGACCAAACATCAGAGCCTCAAATAGTTCAGAATTTACCATCCATCAAGGTCGCGTTGGATTTGTTCTAGCATTTGAATACCGTGACGGCCCAGACCCCGCCGCTCCAAATCGGCAAAGTTGAGCATACGCGGATCTCCTGGAGGGATGTCAATTTCATCAATATTAAAACCGATGGCAAAGTTATCCTCAGCACCTTCCCCATCTTCAGCAACTTCCTCAAGACCGATGTTTCTATGACTAGCAATTAAATGATCATAACATGGTTTTTCCTCCTCGAAAGTGGCAAGACAAACCCAGCAAATGTGAATCTTGCATCCGGAACAGATCATATGATTACAACCATACGTCTTCTCTATAGTTGTCGTGCACTTGGGACAGTCCTTACAACCAAGCTCTAATTTAATTTTCTCCAATGCCGCGTCTCCACCCGATGTTTGGTATTTGTATTCGACACAGGTTTGACCTGTGTGAGATACACAGCAAGAGATACAAGTCTCGATGAGACACTCGGAACAAGTGCGAGACTTGATGGGGATGGTGACTCGGTAGATCTGTCCACAGTCTGGGGTTGGGCAGTAGCGAAACTCCAGGGGATGGCGGCGAATGTATGAAGTGAATGATGCCTCAAGAATTTCCTCAAATTTATCGGAGGTTAGGTGCAATTGAATCTCTTTTAAAGAGAGAACAATGTCACACTCACCAGGATTGCAAACAATAGAAACCTCCTTATCGCCAGTTGTGGTCGAAGAGCATAGATTCTTGAAGCATTCGAGGCAATACAAGTGACCACACTGGGTGCGGAGTGGGAACTCAGCGGGAGACCAACAAATAACACAATTGTCTTCATCTAAGCCTACTTCCTTCTTGACGATGTCGATATTAGCGCTCCTAGCTTTCAACATTTTCAAAGCCTTATAGTAATTTCTGGGGTCACCAGAAAGTAAGAGCTTCTTCGGAGTCGACAAAACATCAATTGAAGCAACATCTTTTCCAAGAGCCGAAACGATATGCTCAAATCCACCATTTGAAATCCACTGAAAGTCCTCCGGAGTTAGCTTAATGGCATACCCTTCCATTCCAGACTTGATCATGTTTCGCAACATGTAAAGAGCACGGTCAATATCTCTGGGTGCACCGTGAAGGCGAAGTTGCTTTCTTCTTCTATCGCGATCAATTACGACATCACAATCCTTCTCAATTTGCTTGAGCTTAGTCAATCCTATAGGCTGTAGAAAGTAGTCGTTCCAGATGGGCTCGCCGCGAGTCAAGGCAACCTTGCCAGCCAAGATCTTCTCCAGCTTATTCTTGGCGTTGACAAAATTATCCCCAGATTCTCCCTCGAGAATTAAAGATGTGAACTTCTGCGCGACATCCGTGCTCTGAAATGCTCCAATGAAGATGCGATGCTCAGATCTATCCTTCTTATCTGCCTCGATTTGCGATTGTACAACCGAAAAGATCTTTGTGGTGATCTTGTACCTAGCTGCAATGATCTGTTGAACCATAATCTTTCCTTTGCCTAAGATTTCAATATTTGTGTCGTTCAACTGTGCGATCGCCTCTCGGGCATCTGATTCTTCATGAAATCGGACTCTTACTTTAACTCTCTTAGCTGCTGGATCTTGGACAGGATCCCAAGTATCCAGAGGGCCAATCGCTGAACAAAGTGCCTTGACATATTCAAGAGTCAATTCTTCAGATGATTCATAGTTCGCTCTACCGACAATTAAATCATCTGGTGTGTATCCCATGTCTATAGCACCTGTAATGTCCTCTTCGTCCGCCGATAATGGCACGTTCTTCAAGACACAGAGAAACTTGTGCTTTTGGTCGCTGAAAAATTTAGAAACGATTGGTTGATCGCACGTCAAGACCTTTCCCAAAACCTTATAGGATCCGTCGTTGAAACTGTTACATATAATCCTAGCGATATGTTCGTTTTCATACTTCAATACCACCAACTTCGAAGGTCGATACCATGAACAAACTACCTTGCGGCAGTCAACTTGGCGTGAAGTTTCATACGCAGAAAACAGATTTGTCATGACTGGTGTTGCTTTGAGTTCGGCATATAGTTCCAATCCGTTCCATGCAGACTGGAGTTCTTCGCAGATGATTGGACCCATCATGGAACTTTCAATTTGAAGAAATGCCCAAACGGATGGTGGAGTGCCCCTACTGGTAATCTTTATGCAGATACCGGGTACCTCAAGACCCAGTCTAGCTAGCATGGCCTCAATATCATCAATGGTTGTATTATGTGGCAGACCGGTGATTTTGATGGTGGTGAAATCAGATGGGACTGAAACCTTGTAGACCTGTACTCCATCTCCAAACATTGCCAAGCCTCCCGAGAGCGCACGTGTGAGTATACCAGCTGGCGTATTATCCTGTATTCAAAATCAGTCTCAAATTCAATTCAATAATATGATAGAATGGAACGAGTCATACATAGTTCTTTGTAGCTGCCAGAGTCACACTCAAAGCAGTAGAAGGTGTATCGGTGGTAGTGGGCAAGATCGGTTGAGAGGTATTCGTGACTTGAGCTCGAGTACCTGATTGCAGAGTCGAGTGACGGTTGGACTCAGTCAAAGCATGCCGAAAGTGGCAGTCATCTCCTTTAGTACACTTTCCTCTTGCAAAGAAGGCGCAGAGTCTGAGAGGTAGCTTTCCTGAGGAAGTTGAATTTTCAAGCCCGTGATTGAAAGGACAATCTTCACCTTTTTGACAATGTCCCTTGGCAAAGAACTTACAAGCAATGAGTTTCTGTGGTTGAGGTTGGAGACGGAAACTGTGGCGTTTGTTTTCATCGTTGAGATTCAACCCAGCCATTGATGGAAGCAGAGTTGATGAAGTGTCTGCATTATTATGGCTGTATTGACAGGAAATGCCACGACCACAACCAGCAGGAGTTGTGAAGTACTTGCAAGATGGCATCTTTGATGCTTGTAATTTCGCCTGATTGTTAGGAGTTGAGAATTGCCGATGTCTTGATGCTCTTTGAATGAAGATGTGGAGGCTTGGATTATGGGTAATGAGAATTCTTTCCAATCCACTTTCAGATCTAGCCCACCAATACTAACACTTCTGAGAAAATACCGATGACCAAGATAATGGAATTGGCTCCTCCTGAATCCAAACTTGTTCTGTGATTAAAGAAAATAATTGTTCGAAATGGCGAAATTGAGTGTTTCCATGCCTCGTCGTCGCGGAGACAGAGGGTTCAAAGGGATTTAAAACCGAAGAACCTCAGGCACTGGCTACTTTAGCGCGAATATTGGGTCAGCTGATGATATTTGTGTACCTATTGAAAGTGTTAATTTGAGGTGAGATGGGGAGTATTATCTGAAGTTATGTCGGAAGTGGTGATTGGCGGAAGGTGGTTGTTGATTTTTGAGAAGAGAACTTAAAAGTCTCTCAAGGAAGGAGCGTCTCGTTAGTCGAAGCTTCCCAATAACCGTAACACTGCAATTGTTTTCTATCTCTTCCTTTTCCAAATTTGAGAAATTTTTTAATTTTTATGTTTGAAGTAGATCTAACCACCTAGGCACTTCTAATTGATTGTTCCAAGTTAAGGTGAAGCTACACTACTGAGGTCTAGGGCATCTCACCTCAAATATCTTACTCTTTCAGAATCTAACCTAGATCTCTTCACACTATCAAGTTGAACATCTACATCTACATACGCCAGAGTTTCTTTTTCTTCCTACCCACCTCCTTTGTGAACTATTAGGTTGTGTATTTAAAGGTTGTACAAACCATCATTTATATTTGAAAATACACACTATTATTGTTCCTACTATTTCTATGACAACATACCTAATTAGTAGCTACATAAATCACTAACAGCACACTGTTTTAGCCCATGATTGCAAGATGTTTCCGCCCATCGACGCTCTCCCAAGCATGTGAACATAAACTTAAGACAGTCCTATGTCAACTTTTCCCACTCTACATATCTTTCCGCCCCCGTATGTACTGATGCCAATAATATGACAAACTCCTCATGTGTCGCCCCTGCTCGTAGCCTCATAGGCCACTTATCAACCAGAGTATGCTTTTTTTTGATTCTCAATCCTGCTGTTCGACTAATCTCATCCAAACGACATTGCTCCTCAAACTCATCAAAAAACTCGTCGCAGTCCCGAAACATAATTCTCGCATGGTTGTATCTGAGGCTCTCTGCATCCCATGATTTACGACGCGAGACTGTTTGGAGAGAGATATACTGATCTAGTTGTAGTTCCTCAAATTTGCAGTTATCAATATACTCGTCTAGGGTATAGGAAGTAGTGATTTCGTGTACAGCGTTGAGGAACAAGGCAAGGAGAGTGGCGTGTGGATTTTGTGATTTACTTTTGAGGGAGGGAGCGAAAGTCGCGAGAAGCTTTGAAGGTCCGAGATAGCAACGATCTCCGATATTTGATACCTAGTAATAGTCAGCGATTGGGTCTTTGAGTTTAAAATTGGCCAGATGTCCCACCTCAATTCTGTCAAAGTAGTTATTTCCAGCACCGCGCTGATCCAAAAGACTTGGCAGATCTATGGCATTGTGCTCAAAGAGTTGAAACCGGATTTTGAGACTGCTAATTCGCTTGCAGAAGCTTTGAAGTTGTTCGAGAACATAGAAGTAGAGGCTACCATAGACATCGTTGCGAGAAAGTGGAGGGTTCGACAAGAAGTCTTTAACAGGCCATCCTTCCTTTGGATCTGCAGAATCCATCATCGGCCAAAAGTCAGTGGTTTGGAACATTGTTCTGCCACAAAATTAGCAACTATACCTTCAAAATAGATAGGGTCTAGGTACGGATTTGGTGTATTGAAATCTTTGCGAGACTTTCCAAAGGGCAAAAGTATGCCGTCAGTGTGAAATTTGGTAGCACAAACACGCCATGAGGGTGGTCGAGCATACAATGCCCGCTCTGCATAATCTCTCCTGGAGGGTGAAAATGTAGTCTCCACCATCACTTTCTGTGCTTGAAGAGCCGTCAGGCCATCCGGAACTTTGAGAAATGACGGAAGAAGGTCCCATGATGACTTTGGTAAGACCAAACTCAGTTTTCGAGTGCCAAATGTCCAAGTTTTGGATTGTAAAGATTTTTCAGGGCGGCCCCGAACCTTCATACAGATATCTTCAAGCAATGGGAGGACTTTTTCTTGAAGTTTGTGCAAAGTTGATTCGGTTATGAGCGCGGAGTACCAAATGTGTAACATGATATCTTATGCTTCAATGGGATCGAATACGAGAGCTGTGAGAAGTAAGATCGCATTTCTGGCGACAATGTCCAAATCTTTGTCGTTTATCACAACCTCGCATTTTCCCGGGTATGCGGTCGGAAGTCCAACGATAGACTTGACAACGTTTCCAATATCTCCAGAGGCTATTATATCATCAGCTCCAAATCTCCGCACAGATCCGCCCGGTCTTACCAGCAAACAAAAAGATTAAATTCACCTGGAAAGGTCTCCCCCTCATTCTTGCGACTTTGAACCGTGTCGATAGCAGGAACATTACCCCATAGATACTTCTTCCTTCCATGCTGTGATACAGTCATAAGATCATTGCATGGTGTACTAGAATCGCCACCTGGGCTTGCAAAGGCCGGTCTCCGTCCTTCAACATTCCACTGAGGTCTCCAGGATTTTTTCACAAGCGGAGATTTATAATCCTTCTTATGAGACTTCCAATGTACGGTCTGACAATCTTTGCTGCAATACTGAACTAAAAACAACCATTGCATGTTTTCGATGCGATATTGGTACATGACTCCACTTTGTCTCTAGCCTGATCAACGTTGGCGCAAGAAAGTCGGCGAGACAGAAGAAACTCGGCCATGATGAATTCACGATTTTCGGATCTTTGGGTACAACTTGAAGTCAAAATAAAGAGACTAAGAAAAATTAGGAAATCTTTTTCTATCGACTTCAATTTTCATTTCAATCATTCCGAAAATGAAATCTAGTCAGAAACTAAGGTTACACGAAAGAAAAAATATTGCAGGGTATTCATTGGAGCCACTTTAATATGTGAGCGTGACGAGGAATATCTGCACCTTGCCGTCGCCAAAACAAGAATTCAAGCTTTTGGGAGGCACATGCACAGATCTTTGTTTGCTTTACAAGGCTTGAGGGATTGATCTGCAGCAAACAACATAGGGTTTCTTTTGAATGACACTTATCGACTTAGCTATATCAAAGCGAACGGGTTGAAGGATGTCTTTCCTACTCGGCGAATACATACAAGTTACACAAGACTTATTTTCACGAGGAAAATTACCTACCAAAAGAGGCTCGATTATCAACGCATTCCGACTTTAATCGATTCTACAAGCGTGCGTAGCATCTTCGCGTATGAAGGTATCTCTAACTTTTCTACTAACCTTTTATAATTTATTCGCTAACTTCCGTGTAGAGAAATTAGGATGCCAAACCCACAACCTCCTTGCGTTGAGAAATTCCCCTTCCCGCTTCATTCGTACTGCGTCGAGTTACAACACATCCAATTTCATCGAGACTACGCTGAGAACTTTAAGTCCCCAGGTACCGCACCAGTAGGATTAGATCATCTTGTTAAGTGTCGAAATATGCGAGACATTCCAACAAAAGTGGAATCCGCAGCATATATACTCCAATTGAGAGCTCTGCTTCTTGAGATGAAGGAGCTTTTACCAACATCATATGGACCGCGCAGCCCACCAGACGTTAATGCCTCTCTGAACGCACGAATGATCTGCCTTTCATATCATTCGAGTTACTTGGCGGATTTTTATACAAAACTTATGCAATTAGATGTAGCCTTCAATGAGTGGCTCCAATCTATGGGAAGCTTCACTCCAAGGCCAAACGGCGATCCTCCAAGGTGCGGGAATCATTGTATCTTCAACCCATCTACAGGATTAGGTCCACTGCCAGGACATTCAACCCTTCCACCTCTGGTCCCTTCATGTAAGTATTATGGGATCCAGGTTATTTATAATGAAGATTAATACATACATGTTTCAGATAATACCAAAGATAAATCCGAAACTACTCCACCTTATTCAACGCCATCTACATATTTTGCATTTTGACGAGGATATCAACACAGAAATTATGGATGGGCACACAGGTGGCAACATAAACGACCATGTAAGTTACCTTTCGCCAAGCATGTTCTGTCTCCAATCCTAGTTGCTGGAGTAATTGGTTGGTCTGATCAACTGGGCAATAAAGGCAATTCACGTTTGCTGCTGGATTCTTTAGAACTCCACCCGCATATCTCAGGAATGGCCCTAGACATTCGGCACATGTGGAGTTAGAAAAAGGAGGATCGATGTGGAGGAGCTGAATGTCAGAGCACTCGATGTGTGTATTGGCTAAGCCTGCCAGAATCATCCCATCAACGAAATATGTTAGTGGAGACGCTCGATAAACAAAGATCCAGAATTTAGGAAGCTCATTGGGGGAAACTAGAACTCTGAAATGCATCAATTAGCTCTGAAAGGACTGCGAATAGTTTCGCAGTACCTACTCACAAAATACAAGTGAAAGCCAGAAGCACAGCATGGCTAGTTGTACGGCTATCTTAGCGTGCTCGATACCCACGCCCATAACTTGTAAAAAGGTCGATATTCATGGGCAAAACAACCAAATAAGCACAAACATCAGGCTTCTTCTTTCCGTTGTTCCAAAGGCTAATTCGCAATTACGCCAAAGCTCCGTGAGATAGTACTAGGCTACAAAGATTACTATAGCATAGACCATCTGCCAGAAAACTTCAACGATTATATTAGTAATGAGGAATGTGATGCAGGAGTATGATTTAGATCTTCTCTCGCAAGCTTCAAATAGGGTACGGCTGTCGGCAAGGCGTGGAATGAGTTGTTGGTCAAGGGTGCTGAATAGCTAAGAAATGTGGAAGATGGAGAAAATAAAGTTGATAAAGCCTTGCATGTCAAGCGAAGTTTTGTAAAAGGAGATACCGTTGAAGAAGCACTATGATGATGCCACAAAATAACTCTTTGAAATTGGATTAAGGTGGAATACTTATCACACCAGCACAGAGCGCCAACTTTGTATACAAATACGTGGGATCCCTCCAGTATTCTTGGAATATTCGTCGGGTCACGATGACTAGTTGTCGAATAAAGGAAGTAGCATATTCGCTTCTGATTGAGGTTTTGAACGACTTTCCTGAATTAGATGAGGCTGACGCCACGGTAACTTGTTGAAGATACTGTTGTGTAGCTTGGTGCTACTGACTTTCGTTCCACTTCTGTGACTAGCATGAGTCCAATTTGCGAGAGTCCGTTGCTGCTGGCGATTTCTCAGACTCGATCACGTTCTTGGAAAAATGACTACTACTGATGACGTCCAAAACCCATTCGGCGGGGTTATTCTCTGGTTGACACGTAGGTGCACCTATAGATTCAAAGCATCCTCTTAGTTTTGATGTATCCTTTCCAATCTCACCAAAGTAGACAGTTTCACCGTGGTCGTTCAGCAGCAGCAAGCAATCGAACATCCGAAACAGTTGAGACGACGGCTGATGAATAGTACACAGAACCGCTTGTCCTTGGTCTGCTATCTTGCGTAGAAGTGAGCAGGTAGACCAAGCTGTCTGGCTATCAAGTCCGGATATTGGCTTGTCTTGAAAACATAAAGTCAGCCTATGAATTCCCGATTGATTATGATCGAGTACAGATCTAAAAACAGCACTAACTCCAGCCTTGCCACAAGCTCTACACCTATGCTTAGTCTCTTTCGCTGTTCGATATTTAAGCCTTTTAATAGTCAGCATTTGCATACTCGGCAGACGCTATTACTTCGACTTACCACTGCCGGCAAATCCAACCACGGCCTCAGAATATGACCCCATGTCTAAGATTTTGATAACATTTTCAACGTATTGCAGCTTCTATTCTTTTAAATTAATCCCTTATTATCAAAGTAATATATTGAACTCGAGAGCCTCACAAAAGGTCACAATAAAAAGGCAAATATCTTCCTGTTAAACATAGCCTATTTTGCATTAAAAACTTGTATTTCGCGGTGTACCATTAATGTAGACCTCACCATTAATTATTCCGAAAATCACTTGATTAACCAACACATCAAGCAAAGTTAGTCGCCATTCTCAGCTACTCACATGATCCATCGCGTTGGAACCTTGGTAGATGCTCATTATCACAGTTGACCGCAAGGCTGTTGTTGACCTACGTAGGAGGTCGATGAATTTCTGGGCAGTCGAGCTATCTAGGTCACGAGTACTATTATCCCAGCACTGAAGTTGAGCACGACTGATGAGTGCCTCCGCGATGCTGGTTCTCCTAGTCTCGCCTTCGCTAACGCCGCGGATCAAACCCTTGCCCATCTTGGTGTCGAAAGCATTTGACAGACGAAATAAAACTTCAACTTCTCGACTCGTTGTTTGAGATATAGCATTGCTATTCGTGCCAGTTTCTCGCGTTGACGCCGCGAACCTGAGATTCTGACCGATGCTGAGTTCAGGAAAATGCTTGTCTAACTCCGCCAGATAAATACTTTCGCCTTCGAAATCCTGATGCATTTAATTCTATTATATTCCAGCATAATTGATCTGAAGATTCTCACCGACATGGATTCCGTGTGTATCCCCCGACAGAACCTTTAGAAATGACGAGCAGCCGCTGTCAGGTCGGCCAAAGACCAGAAGCATCTCTCCAGGTTCGACCAGGCCATCAAAATTGCGCAAGATCTGCACTCTTGTCTGCTGCTGCCATGAGAAGGTTCTCGCGATAAGGCGTGGAAATGCCAGTGCGTATGAAGTTACAGTGTGTTGGAATGTCGCCGAGGATGTGAAGCCATAGCATTCAAGATCTTGGGAAGAGACTCCCAGCTGCCGCCGCTTTGTCCCCTGCTGTCTCCGCAGCCAGTCCCGAAAGACTGTATCTCGATTTTCGTCGTCCATAGAGACTGTCACTCAATGAATTTAACAATTTGGTTTCCGTTCAGTAATTGACTAGGTAGGCTGAAGAAGTTCTGGGACGTCTACGAAGGAGCAGGCTGACGTCTGGGTAGGAGACAGTTGCAAGTGAGAGAATTTCTTTTAATTAAGAACTTGGAACTTTGAGTGAAAAGCCAGTAGGAAGCCCTGTACGAATTCTAGTCATAGAAAGTTTGATCGTTATTTACCCCTTCCTTTCTTTTAGTTGATATTCGTCACCAAGATCGTCCTAATATGCATGCCAGAAACTAAAGGAATAGGGCGATGCTTGGATCTGGTACCATTTGGGGGTACCCCCAGCCGAAAACAAACACAAATCGAAGCCAGGGGGAAGTTGATTCATTTTGTGTGCGAAGAGCAAATTTATTTTATAATAGTTATCTAGTATCAATAAATCGACTAGAGGCGTGTAGGTGAGGACTTTATATGAAAACTTTTTTGAACGAAAGGGAGAAACAAATAATGGGATGATGGAAAGGCGCAAAGCAGACTTATAGCAAGAGCAAACTACTCATAGGTATCTTAAGATTAGATTCAATTCACAGATTAACATCAGAGTCTATGGCACGTCAAGCTTTCGATCTGCCGAGAGAGGAAATCGGATGGGGGCCAAGGGTCGGACATGTAGTCTAATAGACCCAAGTCGCTTGCATTACTTTTGATACTTGTTTCGTTGTTATATTTTACTCTTTCACCTTTGCCACTTTATTTATGCACTGAAAATATTGGGGAAAATGACAAACAACTAGGTTTTGATGATATTTTTAGCTTGAGGCTCAAGAAACCCCCCCTCTCCCAATCACCAGCAATACACCCCCCTGGAGCTGGCCGAGTATGACTATCATCTATTAGCCCGGAAACAGATGTTCGTTGGTTTCAGCCAAATAGGCACGGTTATAGAAGTGCAGAAGATAAATGCAGAAACGCTAAGAGTTAAGCCCTTAGCTTATCGCACCCCCTTATTAAATTGTAACAACATTCCTGAATATCTCTGCGAAGCCTTTTAGTAATTTGTAAACGATTTTCATTGGTGACCTCGTGCCAAATCCTCAGCAACCATGTCCACACCCTTCGAAGATCCCGAGAAGTTCACCTGCCAATTTCGATTGTCTCTAGGAACAACTCTCACTTGTAGTTTGTCCTTAGGTACCGGCATAGACGATGTCATTGGGATAACTTTCCGTGGCTCTGTCCATGTACCATCCGTAGTTACGGGCTTTAGATCAAAGCGCAGCAGCAGTAAAGCCGTAAATGCCATGACCTCCGTGCTGACAAAGTGACGCCCAGGACAGAGTATTGCCCCGCCGCCAAAGGAGCGAAACGCAACAGGATTCGTGCGCTTTACACCAGGCTTTCGTAGAAATCGTCGGTGGTCAAAAGTATTCACTGTTGGCCCCCATACTGATGCTTCAGTGTGCTGAACTGAAGCGATAGTCATAACGGTGGCGCCCTTCTTCAAGAGGTATTTGTTTTCGAACATAATATCATTCATCACCACTCTAGCAGATATGCCGATGTGTACGTAGCGCAAAGTCTCCTGCCACGCCGAAAGAAGGATTGGGCACGCAAACTTCACCTTGGCTAGATCGACGATGCAGACTTCATTTTCATCAACCTGAACGAGCTGTTCTACCTCTTTCCGGCACTCTTCAAGAACCACTGGATCAGAAAAGACGTGATAAACCATCCAAAACGCCGCTGGCACAGTGTTGGTCAGGGACGCGACCATCTGGCCAATTTCTGTGGCCGCCAAGTCTCTGCCTCGCAAACCATGGTCTGTGTTATGTTTGTAGCGGCACTGGACGAGAAGCGATCCCTGAAGGTGACTGTTTTCCGCGAAGTATCTCTCGAACGCAGGAATAAGGAGTTTTTCTCGCGCGTGGAGGCTCTTAGGGGCTAAGAGGCATGGCCATGCTTTCATCATATGGATCATGATATTCGGCTCAAAGTCACTGTTTAAGATGAATTCAGTACACCCTCAAACTAAACGATGCATGGGAGTCTAGACACTAGTGGGGACTTGAACTTACTACCATGCCTTCTCAATAATAGGATCACGAAAGGGATTTTTGGTCCCATATGTAGATTCTGTTGTAGCCATGAACAATCGCCGACGAACCCATGAAAAAAGTTCCACTATTGTAGAGCCACTTTCCTTGAACGTTGCTAGAGAATGTGACATGTGCTGGATCGCTGCCTTGTTGATAGCGTCGAGCCCGGGACCAGGGGATAATGCTGGGAAAAGAGACGGAACAAAGGTGGACAGATAAGAATCGTGCTCAAACATCCTGTCAGAGCCTATAATGGCGTTTCCAGCAGGACCAACTCCCATGACCGTCGCTGCCGCCTGAGCTTCTATTGGAGCAAAGGCGATAGTTTTTAGCTCCCGTTGTAGCGGTGGGATGAGTGATATGGAGTTGACGACGTAGATGCGCTGGCCTGGCATACGCAGGGTGTAGATTGGGAGGTTATATTTGTCTCTGATTATAAGTAATGTATTTCAGTTTCACGTCAACGTAACAGGAAGTAGCTATTTATGGACAGCATATTTGAAGTGACTGACCTTAGTTTCACGGCGTACTTTTGCATACCCGATATTGAACCAAGCAGTGGACTCAGAAAAGGTATCGAGATTTCGATCGCAGGCGGCTCCTTGGAGTCTTGTGTTAGACGAAGAAGGGCGAGTAAAAAAACATAGGTGGCAGCCACAGAGCCAATGACGAAAGCAAACATAGAAGTCATATTAATATCTCGAGCCTGATCAACGCTGATCAATACAATCCGTGAATAAAGTTCGAGAAGGAAAAGATGTGATGATAAAACTAAAGTAGCTTGATGCTAGAGATGTACCTGGGTAAGCTGGAGGTCAAATTAATTCTTAATAAATAAGCAAGACACCTTCCCCCGCATCCTCCCTCGCACGCTCTGCCTCCTGTGCGGCTGTGCCCCAATACTACAGCTACCCAGCCAACCCATAATAGCGGGATAGGCATGGCCTATCACCGGCCTCTACTCGATTTATTTTTCAACTCTAAACTGAATCTTTGATTGGAGGACGAGGAGGCTGACCTTGCTCCACCCATTCACCCACATAAAATTAGCCTCCTCAATAGAGGTTACATGATTTCGTGAAAAGTCACGAACTTTTGTATTTTAAAGTTACATATATAAGCTAAGCCCAATTGAGCACGTTTTTCACCAAGATCGTATTAAGATTGAATCAAAAATTTGAAGATTTTATTGTCAATATTATGCCAAGAAATTAGCGTATATCACTCATTCCTAAAGGAACTATTACATTATTATTACGATTATATTATTTAGTTTAGTTTAATGTAATTTAATTAATATGTAGCGATATTATCATTATTGTTTACTTCTTGAATTTTATATTTTTTTTATTATATTATAAATCTAACAAATAATAGTAAATCCTTATTAAAACAATAATATAATATTAAATAAATTATAAAATAAAAAAAAGCAAATTTTAAATATTAAATTATTTTTAAAAACTAGTTTAGTTTGTTTTTTTCGCTCTTTTTTATTTTATATTTTTTTTTATAAAATAACGAATTTCGTAATATTATTTTTTTATTAAAAAAGAAAATAGATATTCAAATTTGTTTTTTTATTTTAATTATAAATTTTAAACTTTAAAATACAAAATATAAAATATTATAAAAAATAAAAAATAAAGAAACTTTTTATTAATTCGCATTTTTAATTTTTTTAATATATAAAAAAATAGAAAATTTAAAGTTTTTTTAAAGTTTGATTAGAATTTTATTAAAATATTAATTTTTAAACGAATTTCGCTTTTGTATAATCAAAGTAAATGTGGAATATTTGAAGAAATAAGAAGGATTATATAACGGAAAAAAACAAATTTTGGTTTTCAAACTAGCCTTAAAGGCTGGTTTAGCAACCAAAATCCGCTCTTTTTTCTGCTTTTTTGTATAATAGCGAATTCTACAATATAAAAAATATATAATAGTTTTAAAATCCGCAATTACAAGTTTGATTACTATTTCTGTTATTTAACAATTATAAGTTTTAAACTTTAAAATATGATATATTATAATAATGAAAAAAAGCAGAAAAAAAAATAAAGAAAGCCTTTAACTAATTTGTATTTTTTATTTCGTTTTCTTTTCTTGTATACAAAAAACCAAAAAAGTGCGAAAAAAAAATTTAAAGTTTGCGGAAAATTTAAAGTTTTTTTTAAGGTTTAATTAAAATTCCGCTAAAATGCAGATAATCTACATTTTGATAGCCAAACCTAAATGCGGAATATTTAGCGGAAAAAAGAGGAATATACAGCGGAAAAGAGCGGATTTTGGTTGCTAAACCAGCCCTAAGACCATTGGTGTCGGTTTGAATCCGGTTACTGGAAGTAGCGTTATACCAATAATCCATCAAGACGTGATCGGTTCCGAAGACAGGGTAGCCACTGCCATCGTATTGATCGAACTATTCGAAGAGAGGCGCTAACGCACCATTGACCGGTCTTGATACGCGCCAATCGATTTAAGGCCAGGATTCAGGAGTTTCACGAACAAGATCGCCGGTTATGTCGGGTCAGAAAAATAGCTATCTATTTTGAGTGAAGGTGGCAGTACCAGGAATGACGGTGATGGTAGAATGGAGGATGTGGGAGTTGGTCGGACCGAGAGAGAGAGAGAACCGCCCCAGCCAACATTTCTACTTCTCCTCCGATGGGATTTCTCATAAAGTATGCCGGTTATCCAGCCCCTGGAACAATTCCAAGAGTCGCTCTATAACATTAAATCATCGCCATAAATGCTTTGGAACGTCTTCCGCGACAATTGTTTCAATCCAACAGGCTCGAAATATGCCTCGACGATAGTAACGATAGTAGGAATTGGTTAAAGATTGTATAGATATTTATCGCTGCGGAGCTACCTATTAAGCATCAAATAATGCTTATAAAATACAATGCCGTGCTGCAAAATTCCAAAAAAGAATTGTAGGGTTCATCTGCAAATTTATTACATCGAGTGGCCTTAATGTAAACTGCAAGTCTAACTATAATACCTTGGTATTAAGCTTGTTGTTTCGAGGAAAGGGGCGGAGAAGGAATCCCAAGAATGTTGTGTAACTACTGAAGAATAAATATTCGATGGCAACAATGAGTACAACTTACTCATTGGCTCATTCACATGCGCAACAAATCTGAACGAAACAGCACTTGCACCGAAGGGTTTTCTTTTGTAGCATTGAAAGTGTACAAGAGAGCAATAAGAAAAGACACGTGCTGGCGCTTCACTCATCTTGATCCTGTGATGACATCGCTTTCTCTCAAATGGCGTGTATGACTAGAAGCAGATGATGGTATTTTGATATCCAATCTCCATCGGGTATTTGGTACCGGGAGATAGGCACTTGTTCTTGAATGACGAACTGTGACAAATTCTGCTATTGCTGTGAGCTGCTGGTTCAATGTATTGTGGTATTCTCATTTTTGAGCTCTCGGTGATATCCGGATTTCAACATTACACGTCGCCAAACTGGATTCCAATAGTACACCTCGCCAAACCTTGATGTGAAGGGTACGAGGCACATAAGAGGCAATGAAATCTAGTAGTTGTGTTACCCGACGAGTGGTAGAGATGGCAGATTTCATCTGCAGACCTTTTTGTGTGGTCAAGTCTTTGATAAGACGTTATTTGTTGCTGTATTTCGCTGTGGTATTTAGGTCCCTGTCGAAGCGATTTTCAAGTCCAATCAATAGGCGAGCAGAATAATGTTGATACAAACATTGTGAATTAGATAAGATACCTACTTCGTAGTAATAATATGTCTTTTCTAAGTTCCGTTTCCGTACCATGTTTTTCTGCCTGCTGTGTTCAGGTACCTGGTACCATGGGGAGACCCACAAATTACCTAGTAGCTATCATTAGTGTGTCACGCCATATCCCCCGCATATTCATACAAACCACGATAAGGGAGATCAGACACATAGCAAAGATAGCATGAATAAAGATTGGTTAAGATCATCGGATCGAACGAATCTCAAGCTTCAATGTTGGTAGTGATTGCGAGGTAATCGAGGCAATCAAGAAGCTTAAATATTGCGTGACAGCATATCCATAATTCCGAATTCATTGTGAATCAAAACGAAGTTAGAAGATGGTTCAAATGAAATTGAAATCATCGATACACTCAATATTTTTTGAAGTCTGAGTGACTAGATGGAATAGAGAGAGGTATTTACCGCAGCTTTCATTTCTTGAACATCATGACTTTAACAACACAGATATACGCATCGGAGTCCGCCAATCAAACGATAACGCCTCCAAAAACGCCAGAATCCCATGGGTATCAAAAAGTCTTTCACAATTGGCCCGAACCAGAGACTGAGCCCGAGGGTATCTACCTGCATCGCGAGACGAAAAGTTTCAGCCAGAAAAATGATTCAAGTCACGATTCGCGTCTGAATGTGTCTCATCAAGAAGTCCTTCTCTTGCATGGTCCAAAACAGAGATATGCACATGCGACGGAACAGCCAATACCTTCGTTAAAGGATGAACACGAAATGCTCATTGCTGTGGAAGTTATTGGTTTGAATCCAATCGATTGGAAAGCTCCGTAAGTATTGTTCTGTGTCTTGATTGAAAATGATATCATTTAATTGACCGTCCACGATAGGGACTTTGGGTTTGGTTTGCCTTCTCTCCCCTGTATAAGTGGCCGTGACTTTGCAGGGAGAGTGGTAAAAGCACCTCATGCAAACTCCAGATTCAAATTTGAAGACCTTGTAAGAACCAATGAGTACTGGGTAGAGCAACGACTAATGATTCTAGATCATGGGAATCTCCACGGATTATCGAGATTCGCGGAAAGCTGCATACCAGCAATATGCAGTTGTATCAGACTTCAATGCTTGTAGGCTTCCAAAGACCGTCAGCCCAACTGATGCCGCACCACTTGGTGTTGCCTTTGTTGCGGCTGCTCTTGGGTTAGGTATATGCTTAGGAGTAAATTTTGCCAATCCTGAAGGAGAAATCCAAGGTCCAGATCTTCTTCGGACAATCCGCTCCTTATCCAGAGATTCTATTGCACAGGATGTAACAGCAGAATGTTTTGATAGCATTCGAGAAGATGAGAGGCCTGAGCCTGGGGATTGGATAGCGATCTGGGGAGGTAAGGAGAAATTTCCAAACCCTTTGATGAGTGCTGACAGTCTTAGGTTCGTCTGCTACTGGATGTTGCGCAGTTCAACTAGCGAAATTAGCTGGACTAAAGGTTATTGCTGTCATAGACGTCGCCCGAAGTGGTGAACGTATGTTGAAACATGGTGCAGATCTCCTGGTGGATCGATTCGATACTGAGAGAGCGATATCAATCGTTAAAGGTATCACAAAAGGTAAATTGCGCTTCGGACTTGATACAAGAGGCAAAGAAAGTACTGCTCTTCTTGCACAAGCCATGCGATCAGAAAACGAAAATGAAGGGAAGAGGGCGCATCTTGTTGGGTTGACCGGATTGCCAAAGGAACCGACACCAGGTGTACTATATCATTCCGTCCCGATTAAGACATTCCATGAGGCGCCCAAGATTGGTGAAGAATTGATGATTTGGCTAGAAAGATTGTTCGAGCACAACAGGATAGCGACTCCTGAGATTGAAGTTGCACATGGAGGATTACAAGGCATAAATGCAGCACTTGATAAACTGAGGGATGGTTCAGTAAATGGTCCAAGGATAGTAGTACCATTAGGATTGATAGCATAGAGTAGTAGAGTGAGTATAGATTATTGTACAATAAACAAGATAGCATCCATGTATGTCGCAGTATTTCAGTGTGAGATGAGTTTCCAGCCGTCAGATTCGAGCATAGCAAGTATTCATTTGGGACGTGTACACGTGATTCTGTAGGACGGAGTGATGATTACATAAGTAAAAAGACTAGTCTCTCTAGAGCTTAGCGCCTTCATCCTTCTCCATTATTTTTTCTCTGATGATTGACCTCTCATTTCACCATTCACCGTTACCAAACTCAATCTTGATGATGACATGATGATACTGATGAATATCAACGTCGACAATCACGTTATTTCAAAGTTTAACTTTGGTGGCGTTACATACTGCTTGATTTATGGCTTTACTCCGGATTGCACATTTGCTATATTGTGATGGAGTTGTCGATCAATTAAATCTCAGCTCGGGATGCATTGCACAACGAGGGGTGCATATTGCATCATCCATCGCCCAGGAATCCAGGATACCAATACTTTTCACCACGAGAATTAGGATTTCCATCCTACACAACCAAAAGTTTGGTTTAACTACCGTCGGACATTTTGTGTAATTCTACGATGGAGCGAGTAAGTGAGTATCCATATTGAAAATAGTAGGTATCGGAATAGCTACATGAGAAGTTAGAACGTAGCTGTATCTCATTACTCTGTTCTTCCTACTCTTTTCTTACTTAATTATCTGATTTCTCTACGTTTAACTCGATTCAAATCTTATTCTATTTTCAAAATATAGGCATGTCTACTACCATCACAATAAGCAGCAATAGCCCCATTGTCATTCGGCATGATGGACCGCTCAATGGCCATGCCGGCGCAATCACCAATGGATATGCCAATGGTGATAGCCATACTAGACTCATTGAATATGCAAATAGTGTCACCACGAATGGATATAATACACACTTCTCTGCGGAGCCAGGACTCAATGATGCACCGGACCGCGTCAAGTTCGCATATTGGGTCCCCAATGTTTCCGGTGGTTTGGTCATCTCAAAGATTCCGCAAAGAACAAGGTAGCCTTTATTTACGGTTATGAAGTTTACAACACTAATATCTCATAGTTGGGACTACGAATCGAACGTGAGATATGCGCAAACGGCAGAAGAAGTTGGATTTGAATATGCCCTTACTCAAATTCGATTCATGGCAGGATATGGGGCTGTAAGTTTTCTTTCCTAGATGTTGTCCGAGCATTAATCTTGATCATTTTCAGGATAATCAACATGAATCCGTTTCCTTCTCCCAAGCACTCCTTCACAACACCAAGAAGCTTAATGTCATTGCGGCATTATTACCCGGCCCGTGGAATCCAGCCGTTGCAGCCAAGCAAATTGCTAGCATCGATCATTATACAAATGGAAGGATATCTGTGAATATTGTTTCTGGTTGGTTCAAGCAAGAGTTCACTAGTATTGGACAATGGTGGCTTGAACATGCTGAGCGTTACAGACGCAGCAGAGAATTTATCGAGTGCTTAAAGGGAATCTGGACTTCTCCGAAATTCTCCTACAAGGGTGACTTTTACCAATTTCACGATTATCCTCTATCGCCCAAGCCTCTCAATTTGCCAGGTCGACCACACCCTTTGGTTTTCCAAGGCGGGAATTCGATTGACGCTCGGGAAAATGGTGCTTCTGTATCCGATTACTACTTCATGAACGGCAATACTCTCGAAGGGTTTCAAGAACAAATTGCCGATGTCAAAGAGCGTGCGCGGAAACTTGGACGTGAGGATAAGATACATTTCGCTGTCAATGGCTTTGCTATTGTCAAAGAGACGGAAGAAGAAGCCATACAACTTCTATCTGAAATCCAAGGCAAAGCTGACAAGGAAGCTGTGAATGCGTTTGCGGATGCGACAAAACAAGCTGGGTCATCGACAGGAAATAAAAAGGGTATGTGGGCAGACAGCAAATTTGAGGATTTGGTGCAATACAACGATGGCTTCAAGACAAAATTAATTGGAACCGCCGAACAAGTTGCCGACAGAATCCTGTTGTTGAAGAGCTTGGGAATTGATATTGTCCTAATCGCATTCCTGCATTACGAGGATGATATTCAAAACTTTGGCGAAAAAGTTTTGCCATTGGTTAGGAAATTAGAGAGGGAAGGAAGGGGCAAAAATGTTGAAGATGAAATCCGAAGAACTGGGGATGTTTATCGTGCGAAGCGGTGAAAATTAGGGAATGATGTGCTTTCAGAACCTGTACGCTTTCTCTCACTCGATACCAATTTCAGCTGTTGATTGATTCATAGGACAAAATGCAGAATAACCTTACGGAGGCTCTAGAAAACCTGAAGGAACCTCGACCTCTAGAGTGTATGCATAGGGGATTTGGGCTCACTGACCAGGCACATCTTATTCAGGACTTTCAACCATGTTTTATTGATTTATTTTCTTTTCTCGACACGGATATCAATTCGTGTTTTTAAAATATTTAGAACTGGACCTCATTGTCCTTGGGAGGTAAAGTTCTCCGTGGGGCTGTATGTATACCTAATTTTTGAGTGTCGTCAATTTTGCAGTACATAATATTCCAGTTATCTTCGTCATTACGATTTTGAGGTCCAAATTTTGTGAGAATACCAGCCCTCCAAACACTCCAAAGCATATTACGATGAAGAGTTTTCCAGCTACCAATCATTTCATTTCCGAGTATCCAAAGTATTGGTTTGTTGTTATTCCACCTTTTTTATTGACATTTCATTCGATGTTTATTTCTTGGATTTTTCGATTCATCGCTCTAAAGTATTGTTCATGATTTTGAAGTTTGAATATCGTCATTTTCATGAATACACGTGCAGTAACGGCTGGCTAATACAGAGATCCCGTTCAGAATGGTCGAGCGCTGTAGGTTAATACTTACATAGGTTGGCCAAATTTAAAGCTAATACCTAATTAAGATCAAAGTTAGTCTCAAATTGGACAAATTCTGAAGCTTATACCTAATTAAGATCAAAGCTGATCTCAAATTGAACAAAGTCTAAAGCTTATAAGTTCACTAACCCTATATAATCCTTATACAAACTTTAAAAAGCCCAATCCAGAGTGTATCCCCTCCATCGTCACAATATCCAAAAATCTCGGATTAAATCTAAAGGGTACAAAAGGCTTTTTTTAATATATTCCTATTAATAAATAAAATTATTTAATATATAGTTTTAATAAAAAAATGGCTTATTTAAAATTATTACTTAATTTAGATTTTAAAGTTATTCAAAATTAATATAAAAATCATATATATAAAAATATTATTTTATATAATTTGTTTAATTTAATTTTAATATATATAATTATTACTTATAATACTTTTTAAAACAAAATTTATACAATAATATATTATATATATTATATCTTGATCTAATATATATTTTTCTTTTAAAAATATTATCTTCCACTTTTTTTAATTGTTCTTTTTTAAATTTATAATAATAATATTATTTTTTTCTTTTCTTTTTATTTATTTAATAAAATTAAATAATAATATATAAAATATTAAAGAAAATAAAAATATAATTATAATGTATTTTTATAAATCGAGATTTTTAATATAAATCTTTTAAAAGATACTAAATTAAATTCTTTTGAAATTTATAATAAGAATATTCTTCTTCTCCCTTTTTAGTTTTTTTTTTAATTCTTCTTTTTCTTTAATTTCATTTTCAAAATAAATATTTATTAATAATAATAGAATCTAAAAAATAAAAGAAAAAAAGAAACTAATTTCTATATGTTTTCAATTAAGTTTTAAACTTAATACAAAATTAATTAACTAAATCAATATTATTTATACTATAATTATATTAATTAATAATATAAAGTATAAATAATAAAAAGTAATAAAAGAATAATCTTTTTTTGTTACATTATTTAAATTGATAAAAATGTACTAATATTGAAAAAATCTTTTTCATATAAATACTCATAAAAGCAAAGTTTTTAAATCAATATTAAAAACAAATAATAAATTTAAAGTAGTTTTTAATAATAGTTATAAATTTAATTATATTTGTATTTTGCTATACACCATAAAGTATATTTAAATCTGTAAATTTCTTTTATATCTTTTTTTTTTAATAATATTTTTGAAAGTTATAGTTTTTAAGTTTTTTTAATTCATTAATTTTCCATTGTTTTTATTTAAAAAAAAATTTTTAAAGTTAATTCTAAAAGTATTAATTTTACAAATACTTATTGCTTTAATATTTTTATTTCGAAAAAAGTAAAAAAGATAATACAAAACAAAAAGATTATTAAAAAAAATAATAAATTGATATTTTTAATAAAAAAATTGAAAAATAAAATATAATACACATACTTTAATAAAAAAAAAAGAAAAATGTTTTTCGACTTTAACAATATCTAAAATACTCAAAATATTAATATTTAATACAAAATAAAAGAATAAAGAAATACAAAATAAAAAAATATAAAATAAAAAGAATAATATATATTTTAAATATAAAAATAAAAAAAAAAGTTATAAAAATATTTATTACAATATATAACCTATATCTTAAATTCTTCATCAATAAGTTTATTTAAGTATTTAATTATATATTTATTTTAACCTTTAAACTTTATTATTTATTTATTATAAAAAACGTTTTACTCAAAAATTATAAACTTTTGAAAATAAGTTTATAGAAAAAAGAAAAAGGGATTTAATTTGAAATATTATTAAGCTTAAAGATTAATTATAATATTAATAGCAAAATTAGAAATATAAATAAACTGTTTAATTTATTCAAAACGTTAATATCCCATAAACTTTATAGGATAATATAAAATAAATTGTTTCTAATAGATTTTTTTGCGTTTGATAATTATTAAACCTATATAAATAGTAATAGCAAATTAAATCTTGATCTTATCAATATTAATAAAATACCAAAAGTAATAATATTAATTCATAGAATAAGCTTTGTATTATACAATAATATAAAAATTAGTATTACATATTAGAATACTTTAACAATCCTTTTTCTAAAAAAGATTAAAATAAAAAGTAAAATTATAAAGAAAACAAAAAATAGATCAATTAAAAATAAAAAATTAAAAAGAATTATTTTATAAAAGAAAGTTAAATTGCTTAATTTCAATATTATTAAGGATTTTTTTATACTTTTGCTATATATATTTCATATAATACTTATCAATACAACTATATATAACATCCTTTTTATTAATCGTAATATTTTTGAATCTTTTATAATAAAAAGCTTTATCAAAAATATAAAAGGATTTGATATATTAATTAAATTAAATATAAAATAAAGAAAAAGTTAATAATAAAAATAATATTGAAAATAAAGAAAAAGTTGAAAGTAGAAGTAATATTAAAAATAAAAGTAATATTAAAAAAAGTAATATTAAAGCTTTTGATAATTGAAAAGTAAAAAATATATAATTCGAATTTGATTAAATAATTGAATATAAAATTCGTAAATTTAAAATAGGAAGAAAAGTAAAAAGAAAAGCAAAAAGAGGAGTAGATTTTGAGTTGGTATTAATATTTAAAAAGCAAAAAAAAAGCTTTAAATCTGAAAAATCTAATTGATTAATAAAATACCTTTTTGATTTTGAATGCATTTTAAAAAAAAGTAAAATAAAAAATAAAATAGAAAGTTTTTATAAATTAAAAAATAAAAAATTGATAATATTGTAATATTTGAAAAAGAAAACCTTCAATATTTATATTGAAAAGTTGATATAAAGTTAATTCAAATTATCAAAATCTTTTTATTTTATTATATATATTAGATTATTATTATAAATGTATATTAAATTATTCTATTAGCTATTAAATTAAAAGTAATAAAGTTAAAAGATTGTATATATCGATTTTGTGATTTTTTTGAGATTGAAATTGAGAATGTGGAATCACTTTGTTTTTTTGGACACCGTGACGATGGAGGGGATATATACCCTGTAAATTGCTATAATCTCGACTAAAACGAACGTAAGTGGTCATGGAGTACGAATTCAAGACAAATAGATGGTACGGGACTTGGTAAAATGTCTATCATGGAGTACCAAAACTTAAAATAATGGATATTCGAAACGGTATTTGTTAGATCAGCAAAACCCCGCAATTTTAATCAAGGAAAGTATATTTTCTTTCTTTCAAAGTGGCTCAGGATTCAGGAATCAGGAGAGGTTTTAAACTATCGAGACTCAGATATGGAAATGATAGGTATGTCAATGCTTTCCATAAAGATTACCAAGGCAATTAGTCGATGAATTGTTATATTAAGGGGAACGGCACAGCTACACAGCGGGTTGTAGCTGGAATCATTTTCTGCAACAGATGATATCGTTCTACAAAAACATGATCGATGAGATCGCTTCGGGAAATTCATGATGGCTTCGGGAAATTCATGTCTTGGTCTAGACTTCGATTCGGACATCGATTAATATCTTGAGATTGAATGTTTTAGTAAACCAATCTCCGAGTAAATTCCTCGTCATCAAAACAAACAACGCTGCACCAATAATAACATTGTATTCTAAAATTGCAAAAGAAGGAACATGTCAGTCTGCGTGATTTCATCCCGTCCCGCATAATGACAGTCGACACCCCTGAGAGCATCATTTCAAATATATTAATTTTTAATATACATCAATTTACATTCTTTAAAAAAGTATTTATTTTCCTTCGTTTAGAGTCTCTCCTCTTTTTTATTTTCCTTAAATCATTATTATATTTCGATCCGAAATCATTGAATTCGTCATAGAAGCTTTGGTCTTCAGTAGACTCATTTTTATACATATACATTCTTTTGAAAAGAAATCTATCATTCTCGGTCTCTACAGTATCGACCAACAGTACATTTCCATTCCTTCCAAGCCAAAATTTACCATCGATTTCGTACCTCAAATTCAAACTTGATCAAAATGGGTTTCTCAATTAAAAATTTGGCTATTGCCTCTACCATTCTCTCCATTGCTCAAGGAGCTGTTGTTGGAAAACGTGCTTATTCAGGTCAAGCTACTAGTTATGGTGGCAATACCGCAGGAGGAGCTTGTTCATTCTCTACCTATACTCTTCCATCCAATATCTTCGGTACCGCACTTTCTGACTCCAATTGGGCTACTGCATCCGAATGTGGTCGTTGTGTTTCTGTTACCGGACCTTCTGGTAATTCTATCACTGCTATGGTATGAATATAGTCACAATTCTCTACTACATCACAAATTGCCCACTAACATGAACCAGATCACTGACGAATGTCCCGGTTGCGGTACGAACCACCTTGATCTCTACCAGAATGCTTTCACCCAACTTGGCTCCCTCTCCACCGGTATCCTCGACGTCACCTGGGATTACATCGACTGTCCAATCACGACCCCTCTCCAACTCCACAACAAAGAAGGAGTCAGCGCCTACTGGTTCAGCATGCAAGTAGTAAACGCCGTCGAAGGTGTCTCCAAACTCGAAGTTTCAACCAATGGTGGATCAACCTGGCAACCTACCACTCGCACCACCTACAATTTCTTTGAGCATTCCGCTGGTTATGGATCAACAGTTGATGTCAAGGTTACCGGGTTAAGTGGAAGTACCGTGATTGTTAAAAACGTGGCGGTTACGGCTGGAAGTGTGGTGACCGCGAGTGGAAACTTGGGAGGTGGATCTTCGAGCTCGGGGTCGGGATCGAAAAACGCTGTGGTTGGGGCGGCAACTAGCGCTACATCCGCCGCGGTTGCTACCCCGGCTTCTTCGTCTATCGCTCAGTCATCTACCAGTGCGCCTGCTACTACCCAAGCTGCATCTTCTGTTGCAGAAACATCGACCAGCGCCGCGGGCGTCACCCCAGTCATCGTCCCATCTAGTACTTCCGCACCGGCTACAACCAATCAAGCTTCTTCTACCGCTCTCGCTTACACACCAAAAGCCAGCCCAACTCAAAATGTCGTATGGGTTGACTCTGATGAATGTGATGAATCTGACTAGATATATTTACCATTTTCTATTATTCTTGGGTAAGATTGGTTATTAGTCGAAGAATTGATAGGGGTATTCTTTTAGAATTGACGGGCGTTGTTTTCACGTTTTGGAGAGTTTCATGAGGTGATGAAAATGCATGAATTAGATTGGATTGAATAGAGGATTGGAGAAATACCTATTTTCGAGGAGTAAGACGGAAACTTATATTCTATGTATATATTATTAAAAAGGTTCTTGATGAACGAATTTGGAGGAGAGTGTTCAGAGGAATTAGATATATTTTCACTCCTTCGATTTTATGATACCTGATGGTACCTCCCTCTACGCTGTTCTACTCCTGTGTCTGTGTTATTGCTAGTGATTTAACTGACTTCCCTGTTGAAAATTTACGGTTTAGCGTTCGCACACACTGATATCTAGATGCTACGATACTTAGAGGTTAAAGTCATTTTGACCGACGTGCTTTTTATGAGGGGTTACTGTCATACTGATAGCAGGATGAGTCGACGATTGATTGATAGGTGTAATTTATAAGGAATTGAGAGGATACTGGCTAACACTAGGTCCAGGGTTTCTGTAGCAGAAGTCTACAATTGCCAATACACGGTCTTGTACTTTACTCTAAACATTTATACCATAATCCTTCTTGATCAAATCTGCAGCTCTCTCTGCAACTGCGTAAACGGTAGTCTGACAGTTTCCTCTTGTCGACAATGGGAAAACACTAGCATCTACGACCCTAAGATTTTTTGTTCCATACATCACGAGCTTTTCAAAATGTTCAGTGGTTTATTAAAGGATGTTTCGAAATCGGTGCAATTCTTTGAGAGGCTTCCTATGTTTCAATCCACTCCTAGCTGGTGCCTTCAGGCTTATCTGATAGAGGGACTTTTATATTCAAAGCCTCTCCGCGATAAATGCAGTGATGCCTTCCCAACCAGCGCGAAAGGAAGAGAAAAGCATCTTCATTTTGTTCCGTTCACTTGGACGGGAGGATACAATGAAATGGGAGCAGCGATAGGACACAAGATTTTGGTCGAAATGATGGCAGTTTCCGCAATTGCCTTTGATGTTGACAAGCTCATGGAGAGTAAGGTAGCCTCTCTTTCGAAATACCAGAGGAAGTTGCTCAAAAACACTATCAAAAATCTCATTGATAGTGACAAATCCGAGGAGCGCGATAAGTCATTGCAAGGTCGAAAGAAAAGAAAAGGGAAATCCGTCTACGAACGCAACTCTAGTGACCCCAATAACCTTATTCAGCCGGGAACTTTTCACAAACAAAGAGGAGCGGAATTTGACCAAATAGTAGCCATGTTTAAACATTTCGTGGACTACTATACACAACATCCCAAAGCCCTTAGAGCTAGTACATATGATCATGATCAACTTCATTGTGACCTGCTTGATTACTTGCTCGCCCATTTAACGCAAATAAATGACAACGCCGACCTGCGAGCGCAAGAGATACCGGAAGCCCATGCAACAAAGATCTTCCACACTGGTAGAGACTCATTCTTAGACTGGGTTCGCAGCACATCAGGGATTCGTACTGTAGGCCCGTTCGCTTTTTCCTTCTTCTTGTGTCTCTAGGCATCTTGCATCATTGTGCCGATTATACAATGACTGGGGCTCAATGCTCCGAGATAGAGACGAAGATAATCTCAACTCCATTCAATTCCCAGAATTCGAGGCCTCTAGAGCCACCGATGAGGTCTTGAAGGGAAGACTGTTCAACGTCGCGGACTATGAAAGAAGGTGTTTGGAAAATTCAATGATTGATTTGGAAATGGTTGTTGCGAGTTCTCAGGGTTTCAAGGCCATAAAGGTCTTCTGCCACACTGCTGATATGTATGGCCAGATGTATTTATTGAAGGACCTCACACCGGATTTTCCATGATGCCGGGAGTTGGGTAGGTACAGGCATGAATAGAAACGGTGTATTTTGGTTTCTTCATGAGACTTCCACATAACTATTCAAGAAAGAAATTTGAAAACTATATCTTTGAAAACCTTTTAGTTGGTTTTATGTACTATATAACAAGAATAAGATTCAGAAGTTATAATGTTAAAAGGAACAATTATCTAACCTTCATACTTCGTACATATTAGGTATCTACTCGTAAATGGACTGCGGTAAGCCAACCAACCCCACTCGAGTCATTCAACCAATCAAAAGCCCGTCAGAAACATTACCCCACTATCGCCACAACCTCAAAAAAAAAAATCTTGACCAGAAAAAACTGCCAAAAAAGAAAGATGGAATTAAACCATCATTGTTTTCAATCCAAGACAATGTCTTTGGCGGTGCTGGGAATCGAACCCAGATTGAAACGGATCATTCGTGAAAATCCTGAGAGGAAGAACCACAACGTCACGTGCTACCATTACACCACACCACCTTTTTACAAGGCTGCTTTTTGATGTTGGGGGTCAAGCTCTGAAGGAATATGTCGAAATTCCGAAGTAAAACGAAAAGTCGCGCAAGATTTCAATACACTTCCTGTACTTCAACAGGTGATCATGAACATGAAAACCAATTGTATTTCCTATAATATCTACTTATATACGGATTTATAAGAGATACATCAGTATTCGAGACTCCCCAGGGCCATCTCAATCATTGACGAATTGGGGTTTGATTCCCAGCACCGCCAATAACTTTATCCTAAGTACATAATTAATTGGAAACTCCCATGTGTTATAATTGAAGATATGCCAGTGTATCACTATAGAAAATAATAGTCATAGTTCATACAAACGAATTGGTTCTTCTAGTGACCGAGGCCAATGCCCGATTCGGGGGGGTGTTTCTACTACGGGAGGGATAAATATAGTGAAGTAGGCCCTGGTACGATGACAGACCAAGTACTGGAGCAGGGTGTCCTGATGACCTCTTTCAATCCTTTAAGTGATTTGAATCTTTCTCAAGATTAGAAACCCATACATTGTTGGACTGCAGTCTACAATTAAGCAGCATTACTATAGAAAGGGTGCCGAATGTCGTCG
The DNA here is from genome assembly GCA_002162505.1 of Myriosclerotinia scirpicola. NCBI lineage: Eukaryota > Fungi > Ascomycota > Leotiomycetes > Helotiales > Sclerotiniaceae > Myriosclerotinia > Myriosclerotinia scirpicola. The sequence goes on from NGKG01000001.1 coordinate 3,401,554, forward strand.
CCAAGTGGGACATTCAAAGATTGGGTCGGAGTCATCCTCGGGTTCAAAGCCAAAAAATGTTAATACTAGTCGAAGGATAAATATTGTTGAAAAGTAAGAGAAGGATTTGGAAGGAGTTCGCTCAAAAATGGTTTCCTAAAGTATTGTACAACATCAAGGAGGCAGGGGTATAAAACAAGTTACAAGGATAGATAGAAGAGGAGACTGGGCCTGTTGATATGGTGTTCGGAAAGGCTTTTCATGAGGCAAGGAGTAATGAGAATGAGTTGGGATTATGCAATTCGAAGAAGATGAGGAATATGAGGAATAGCGGGAAAGGCAAGGACAATGACCATGAAGAAGAAGAAGGGTTGGATGAGGATGGTCATTTCTACAGACCGCGAAAGACTAGGAATGGTAACAGTGGCGCGCTTACTGCGGATGACTTCGAGGATGAGGATGAGGATGCGAACGAGGGCGTTGCGATACAGAGAGAGGAGGGGGGGGGGTGCTTGGGAAGTACCGTATCCATGATAGCAAGGAAGTCATGGTAGAGGATGATCTAGAGGGGCGAACTTTAGTAAAATATATCTTCGGAGGGTCAGCCTATATATTGCTGCCGATAGCTAGAGGCCAGAAAGGGATCATTTCGGAGCTGATGAGATAGTAGAAATGACTAGCCATGATGAAATTGTGCATGGTTGTCCTCTAATATACTGTATACACATATCAATCAAATCGAACATATATCCATCATGGGGTACCGACCGCGGCTGAGTAGATAGATAGCTAGCAAAGTTCAAACACTAGGAATCAAATATCCGTTTTAGGAGGAATAAATTTGATATCTACTCTCGGAGGACTACGTTAGTTATCTCAACAGATATCCAATATAAATCACATTATATTCAAATGAATATCGAAAGGGTTTTGACCCTGATCGAGACAACGACAACTCCACCGCGCTAAAATTTGGGAATAGTTACTCTTTTCAAGCTTTCAATACCTTTCCCCGACAGCAACAAACTTTCTTTATTCCATTTTTACAACCATTATCCTCTACTAACAACAACTCTCACATCTAGGAGTTGCTTCCTTAACACCTTTTTCTTTTTTTAAATTTCAAACACTTAAGGATCTATTAAATTTATCACTCATACAGTATATCCAGTTCGCTCACTTTTTCGATTTCTCACAATGGATCAACAACTACCATCTTTCAAGTCGCCCAAGCCAGAGGATCAATCTGGAAAAGAAATCTGGAGCGGAATCACCAGTTGCGGATGATTCGATATATCGCTAGACAAGCTTTGGAGCAGTCCTTTGGCTCAGGTCTTGATATGGAAGACTGGTGGACTACTAAACTAGGAAAAGATGCCCGTTATTCAGGGCAATAATATCCTACAATATTATGGACTGAAATGAAATTCTTTGGGTATTTTAGTAAGCGAAATGAGTACAACTGTGGGTACTTTGTAGAGAGATCTCGAGGAACGAATTAATGAACGTCTGACAAGGTAGTGGCGAACCTTCAGGTTATTCTGAACATGGAAGGACCAGGTGTAACAATCAAGGCCCAGGTAGAAGAAGTCTTTTGGGTTTATAGAATCCTTGGCAAATACAACGGGAGCCCTGGCAGCAAAGTCTTTGAGAAGAATTCTTCGGAATTTAGAGCAGAAATTCTCGGATGCATTGGCGCGAAGGTAATCCATCGATAAGGCATTATTGAGAGTCTACGGCCGACCCATACGAGGAAGATGAAGATATATTTGAGGCCACCAGTGCAGTCTACGCCGTGGCCACTCTAGTAGTCGAAGGATTGCGCAACCTGGAAGCTCTTTTAGTCCGTGAGGACACAGGACTCATCAATGACGATGAATTGTTCAGAAATGCTGGGCGTTTGTATGATAAGGTATGAAGCTGGTTGACGAGAAATGATGGCCTAGATTGAACCAACAGTCTATGGAATCGCAGAATGTTTTGAATATGACGAAACCTTCCTAGCGGGCGAAAAGAGTTGGTATTGGCTGGATACTGAGGGCAAGGAGGCAGGTAATGGTGATGGTGTGTTCACGTATAAGGTGTCAAATCTGATGGGGAGACTATTCATGTGGACTGGAGAGAGAAGAAAGGGACTTTGGGGATGGTCGTTGGGTGAAAGTTCTCTTAAATCGAAGCTCTCAGGCAGTCGGAATCCAACATAGAAGCCAGTGTCGGTTTGAGCATTTGAAAAAATCCAAATGAAGTAAGCGACAGACTTGATCATAACGAAGGTGGAGGCAGGTAACTGTGTTTTGCAGGCTGAAACATGAGTTTTCCAAAGGGAATATTACGCAATCATGCATCACGGTGATATCCCATTGGAGATACTTATATCAGGAAATGAAAATGAGGGACATATTTAGGACTATTCGTTTGAAGAGTGGAGAGAAATTGTCGTAGCTATGCAATAAAACTTCTAAGGGGGTGAAGCGAGAGAAGAAGGGGTAAAAAGTGAATGCCAATACCCTTAATATGGCGATATGGGACGAGAATCCTGCAGAGTTTCGCTTATATTTCTTCCTGGAAAGTACCAAGAAATGGTTAATGAACCAGAAGATCTGATTATGAGAACTCAAGGCTATCGAGACGGAACATAGTACATCGTCTTAATAACAGCCTCACAGCACAATTCTAGCCTCCTTGACCTCTCGTCCCACTCTCGGAAACCCGTCCTAAAACCACCCATACCTTCATCCACATCCCGTATTTCGCATTTGGGTCCGCCCATACATATACTGTGAAGAGCGTGGAACCGATGCACCGAAGTACACGCCTAGCATGGATAAAGATTCGCAGATCCGAGAGAAGAGAAAGTAGCCCACTGAGTGAATCGAGGACTCCGAAGTGACACATTGAAAACTTCTAGAATCGTCCAGGAACACTTCGCAGACTCGGTGAG
>NGKG01000001.1:3404781-3450173 GCA_002162505.1 Myriosclerotinia scirpicola
CGCCAACACAATCCCCGTCCTCCTGCTCCCCCACGCCTCGCGATGCGCCACCCAGATCCTCTCATGGTTATGAATCACATCATACATGGCATAGATAAAATCAATCTCGTGCGGCGTGAACATGGGCCCTTGGAGGAAGCCCGGGACGTCGTCTTGGAGATTCTCGATGATGTCCGAGAGGAGAAGTTCTTGCTCTTTCGACGCGGGCTTTTCGCGGGACATGTTGGGGTTGGGGTGTGTATGGTATTATATATGTAGGGAAGATTAATGATTGGGACTTTTCTTTTTTGGTGGAGGGGGTTTGTTGTGTTGTTTCGAAATGCAATGGTAGACAGAAAGAACTGGTATATGTTTTTTTCCCCATCTGAATTTTGAGATGCAGAAGAAATGAGAGATTTGAAATTATTATTCTTTGTTTTGACGAGAAATTTTCTTTATTCGAATAAAACGGATTGTCCGAACCAGAACTGCTCCAAGCCACTTTCTTTCATACACCTCTTCGACCACTGAGCTCCTGAACCATGAAAGAGCTTTGAGACGACGCTGCTGCTTCAAAGCTATTGAAGCCGAAAATTATACACCACTTGGATAACCGCAAAATGACACAAGAAGTCTGGGCCAGACCTCTTCATCAATGTACATATCACGGTGTGTTCAGGAACCAGTATTTACAAATTGGGAAAGTGAAATAGGTTGTTTTGCATGTATTTTTAATCTTTGGTATTTCTCAACTCCACATGCAATGCCAAAGAGAATACAATGTAGAGTATATGAACCAGGGTATACAGAGGAATATACAACTTTGGACACTAGCTCGGCCAACCAACCAACAAATTATTATACCAGAAAGAATCGAAAACAGCCCAATCGTCATCACACAATTAACCATGCTTCACATCATCCTCCATTCCCTCCCCCTCCGCCCTTAAAATTCTCATCCCACCCGCATCATCCCAAGCAATTCTACCCTCGATCGCAGCTCTCATCAATTCCTCCCCCGCAACTTCTTTCTCCCCCGTAAACGGATCCCACTCAAACCCCTCCTTTAACCACATCCATCTCAGAAAGGCTCTTAGCTCTTTATCTTCAGGAACAACTCTCATCCACTCCGGCTGAAACCCTTCTTCCTCGTTACCCTCACCATTCCACCCTTGCGCTTTACCCAATAGGATATCGCGACAGAAGATGCGCCAGCTGTCAAGTGCATAGGGTCCTTGAGTCATATGACCGATTTCCCAGGCTGTACGCGGGTCCTTGGATTCTTCGGGAAGGACTTCATTTCTCTTGACCTCGCGACCTAGACCTTTGGTGGGGTAATCGTGGACTGCGTAGCGTTTCGTTCTAATAGGAGGGTTCTCGCAGAACATTTTAGCGTAGGCTTGGTAAGTAGCTGCACGTTGATTTTGTAAGCCGAGATGACGGATTACTGAGACGATATCTTCTTTCGGGGCGTCGGCTAGAGATTGGGGAGAAGGATATTGGTCCATCAAAGTGTAGAAAACTGGTATGGCATGTTTACCATGTGTGCGATTGAGAAACGTAACGGCTATAAGAAGACGAAATGGATCGTGAGCGAGTTTTTCCTGAATAAGTCCGAAATGAGGTGCGGATAGGGGTGGAAAAGGGATACATGAAATTATGCCGGCTGGACGTTTATTAGGAGATTTCTTTTGTGGTGATGAAATCTTAGAGGCTTCTCCTGGCAATGCTAAGGATTTTTTGGATTTCGAAGGCGTGAGAGCGAGTAATTGCGTGAAGTAGGGCGAATTTGCAGGCGGCATTTGCTTCTTGCCTGATCTCAGAAGACTAGAAACATCAACTTCAATATCGATAGCGCTACTTTCCGAGGCTAGAAAGGGGTGCTCGGTTATGCTTAGCTCGGATAGCCCAGAGGAGTCACTCTCATCGGCATTTTGAGTCGTGGTATCTGTCTTTCTTAGGATAGGTAGTTCCATATTGTCGGATAACTGTAATATTTTCGAAGATGTTTGAGATTTAGAATTGGAATTTGACGGGTATACGCAGGTGATTGACTCGTGAACATCCTCGTCATCATTGATCCTAGAAATATTGACCGTTCCTTCCGATTCATCATCCGCGGCTACAATTATGACGCCGCTATGGTGACTCGAACTAATATCCAGAAGTTGACTACCACTCGTAGACCCTGGACCTTCTACGAGTGGTTGGCTTTTGCCGATCTCCTAGTATTCCTAGCCGGAGAATCAACTCCAGTTGCCGAGGCGAGAGCGGCTGCTCTAGATTTTGGTACTCTGACACGTTTGGCCTTTGGAGATTTGGTGTCCCCCGATTCTTTTGGAGATTTAGAATTAGTTTGAGCTTTGTTCGTTGATTTTGCTGGAGCTTTTCCTTTCTTTGCAATTGCCACCTTCTGTGCAGGTGATTTTGAGGGTGTCTTGACATGTAGGTTCTTTGATGCAAGCGGTTCAGTTGCGGGTGTCTTAACCTTTTGACTCTTAGTTGAAGCAGGCGTTGTAGGCTTTGTTGGTGTATCTTCGGCCTCCAAACGGTTATTGTTTCTGACTCTCTTTCTTGAACGCTTCTTCGCACTTGCATTGGCCTCTGCTTCGTCCCTAGGTTCGTCAAGTTCCATTTCTGTGTCGACTACAGGTGCAGAATCTTCCTTGGAAGCATCCTCTTCGGTTTTATCTTCTTGGGCAGAAGATGAGGATTCCTCAGCGGGCGCTACCTCCTCTTCTTGGTCCTTGGATTCTTCCAAAGGGATTCCCGAGTCGACTTTCTCTTCCTCTACTTTCTCTTCGGAAGTTTCTTCTGGAACCTCTGAGTCAACTTCTTGATCCTCTGTTTGAGCGGGAGCCTCGGACTCGGTGGCAGACTCGGGACTATCCTCGATGAGATGCTCAATGACAGGATACGAGACAACATCTGTCTCGCTGCCAGCCGCTTCAGAAGCTTCCTCTACTGGTTGATTCTGTTCCTCGACATCTTCTTCGGTAGCATCTTCCATAGGCACGTCGACATCTACTTTGCCCTCAGCCCCAGCCAAAGATGCCCTTGCAGCAGCAATTTTCGTCTCCAGGCCCATTGGCGCGACATTTCCTTTCTTAAGGTCCTTCCAGCTGCGCTTCGACTTTACTTTCTTGCTATTATCCTCTTTTACCTCTTCTTCCAGACCACCAAGCTCCTCCTTTGCCTCATCCTCTAAACCAATAACCTGCGCCTTCAGCCCTTCTCCAAAGAATTCCGAGGTCTTCGGTCCCTTTGGCTTTTTATCCAAACCCTTCTTAGCCCCCTTCACCTTTCCATTTCCATTTCCATGCCCCCTCTTCAAGTCTCTAACCTGCTTCTCCAACGCCTGAATCCTCTCTCTATCCTTTCTTTTCTCCTCCGCATCCCTCTTCTTCGCTTCCATATCCCTTTTCTTCTCATCCGCCCTTCTCTGCTTATCCTCGGCCTGCTTCCTCAAATTTTCCTCGTATTTCTTGGCATTTTCCTCTTTTTTCTGTGCTTTCAAGGCAATTATCTCTTGCTCCTTAATTCTTTTTGCCTCCGCCTTCTCCGCAGCCTTCTTTTCTCTCTCAATTGCCTCCTCTGCTTCCCGAACCGCAGCCGCAGCTCTCTTAGGTGCTTTTTTCTCTTCTTTTCTCTGTCGTTTGGCTACGCGCTCGGCTTTGAAGTCGCGCTTGCGTTTGTTACTGCCAGAAGGCTTCTCGCCGTCGACTGGCGCGGTAGTTTCATTCTGATTGTAAAGTTTAGCTATTTTCCAAACCATAATTATGATAAATAAAAGATGTTGTGAGAAATACCTCATCTTGAGAAGTTTTAGCAGAAGAAAAGAATTCTCCCTCCTCCCCAGCTTCACCAGCAACCTTCGCATTCTCCATTTCCACATCGTTGGCTTTCTTTTCTATTCCAGTTGGCGACCCCGCCGCCTGAGTGCTTTTTCGTTTCGCCATCTTTTCCAGTATTCGATATCAATGCCTTTCGGAAAACCAATTAATAAGAAGATTAACAACTAAAAGTCAATTGATACAAATTTCTGAAACGAAATCAAAAATAAGTCTATCGCAAACACTTTGTAATGAAAAGTAAAGAAGGCAGAAAAAAAAAGTTTCCCGGTGGCACTTGAAATCTGGGGAAGCAACTTTTTTTTATTTAGCGAGTACTTTTTTTCTGTTACTGCAGCAATATTCATCCGAGAGGTTCCACCGAAAACACTAGGGTAGTTCGGCATAACTTATCATACCAGTTGGATTTTGTAATTACAGTACGATTGCTTGGGACTGGGGAATCTTTGTTTAGCTACAGTACTTGTAACATTCTATAAATCATCATGGCAGGGCTTCCGTGGGAATCTTTAAAGTCAAATGGATATTGGGACACGTCTATTTTGCTACCACTCCTGAGCGTTCGCTCCCAAAGTGAAGCTTTTATCTACCAGCCTCAATCGAAACTTCTCCTTTGTACAATTCGCGCAGTAAGATAAAACTAGTAGCACATTTATTTCCTGCCCTTCGCTCCCCATTTAAACAAAAGAAATTGAGAATCTAGTGATGTCTAGGACCGTTGCCAGTGACGGGTGGGTTATACACAATCTTTCTTGTCTTGATAGGAGACCACTTGTAACGCTTAACCCAAACGCTCAATGCAAAAAGCATAGAACCAATAACCAAGACCTTCATACCCATCTTCTTTCGCTGATCCATCTCGGGTTCGGCTGACCAGTTAAGGAATTCGACGACATCTTTGGCCATTTGTGATGCGGATGCTGGGGTACCATCTTCATATTCGACGAGATCGTTGTAGAGAACACGAGCCATAGCAATACCGGTACCTGGGAAATATGGGTTGAAGTTGAGTCCTTCTGGGACCTTGGCTCCTGCTGGAACCTCATCTGGGTAACCAGTCAACAAGCTGAAAATGTAGTTGGCACCGCCGTGCCTGGCCTTGACCATCAAACTGAGATCAGGTGGCAAGGCTCCGTTGTTGGCAGCACGAGCGGCTTCGTCGTTCTTATATGGGGATGGGAGGTAATCGGAGAGTTTTCCAGGTCGCTTTTCAATTTCACCCTCATCGTTTGGCTCACTGTCGTATTCGTTCGCTTCGGCCATAGCCTTTGCCTCATCGACTGTGTGTGTAACACCGACCAAAGCTCTGTATGGGATACGGCTCAAAGAATGGCAGGAAGCGCAGACTTCTTGGTAAACTTGGAAACCTCTTCGTAATCTATTATATCGTTAAAACGGGCACCTTCTCCGTAGGAAATGAGATTCTTACGCTTGGTGATCGAATGTCTTTGTGTATTGTTGGTGAACCCAAGGGTATTGTGTTGGATGGAGACTGGTATGGCATCAGTATCTTATTCCAACTTATTCTGCCCATCTTCCACTCTTCATTTGAGATTGCCGGAGTTCCCATCACCCCACAAATGTTCTCATTGGCTCATAAAGATATGTGACTACTCACCCTTCTTCAACCGGTGTCATGGCGTTTAATGGCTGGCCGTATAGATGATAGTACCAGGCGAGTGAGCCGGCTGCCACTGCGGTAGCAGCACCTGCAGCCATGTTGATAGCGAATGGAGAAGCGGCTTCGGTGGAAGTGGAAGTAGATGCGGCACGCTGTAAGATGTAATATTAGCCTTCAGCTCAATAAAATGACTTAATCCCATAGTATCGCCGCCCTCCATATCGAAGTGGTGTATTTGTTGACTTCGGAGATGGGATGTAATTGTACCTTTGTGGCATTGATCGCATTATTCCGTACTCCTCCAAACGAGCGCGTCGAGCGCAGGCATGATCTGGCCAACATATTGAGCGAAATATGCCTTGAGCTGGGTATCAGTTCAAGGTGGAATCGACAGCTCAATTGAATGATAGGATTCAAGATTGAAGTTGTAAGGTGCGGCAACAAATCATTCGAAAATGATCCGAAAAAGAAGCTAAATTATGCCTTAGGCACAGGCTTACAACTGAACAGATTTTGATTGGCTGATATCCTCTACACGATTATTTCTCGGCATCGTCGCTACAAATCTCAAATGCCAGAATCATCCTCGTGGAAAATGAAGTTTGATGGTCACTCTTCAGTATCATTGTGCTATGGATGGTCAATGTGAAGGCTTTGGTTGTATTTTCAGTTATTATTTTCAGTTTTTACATTGTCAAGTAAAGGATTACGCATTCACGCTGACAAATAGTATTAAACAGAATATGATTGGCCGTTTCATTCCAAGTCAAATACAACAAATGGATTTGAATCTTGCCATTTGCTTTGCACGATCTAACTATTCAGACAATTTACTTTTTCCAACCTAACTCCCCGCTGATGGAGGGTTGTATGCTCATGATATGAACCCCGGTATTTATCTTGACGATCATTCAGTATTATGTATCCGTTCCTCAATATCAGTTTGCTCCATTCTTGAGCTCCCTTCGCTGCTTGACAGCACTGGCGAGAACTTCAAGTACTGATTCGGTATCATCCCATCCAATGCAAGCATCAGTGATACTCACACCGTATTGAAGTCCGGCTTTTCCTTCTTTTGGAACCTTTTGAGCACCTATCAATCACAAGTAAGCATAGATTCCATAAAGGATGGTTACGTGATCTTACCCTCGTTAATGTTGCTCTCAATCATGACACCCATAATGGCATCCTCTCCTGCGGCAATCTGCTCCGCCAATACAGCTGCAACCTTGGGTTGATTCTTGTGGTTTTTCAACGAGTTTCCGTGACTGCAATCGACCATCAATCTCTGTCTGACGCCGCTCTTTTCAAGGGCTGCCTTTGCCTCTTGAACACTCTTTGCATCATAATTAGTACCCTTGGTACCACCTCTGAGAATGACGAAGCAATCTTCGTTACCAACTGTACCAACAATGGCAGCAACACCAGGCTTGGTAACCGAAAGGAAGTGATGAGGATGTCGTACGGCACCAATCGCATCAATGGCTACACCGAGACTACCGTCCGTACCATTCTTGAAACCAACTGGGAAACTCAATCCACTAGCCAATTCTCTATGTAACTGACTCTCAGTTGTTCTAGCTCCAACAGCTCCAACGCTCAATAAATCTGCCAGGAATTGCGGTGAAATAGTATCTAGCATTTCACTAGCAATTGGCATGCCCTTTGCCGTCAAATCCACAAACAATTGTCTGCTCGTCCTCAACCCTTTATTAATCTTGAAGCTGTTGTCGATATCAGGATCGTTAATGAGACCTTTCCATCCAACAGTTGTTCTTGGTTTCTCGAGGTAAGAGCGCATGACAATCAAGAGATCATCTTCGTATTTATTCTTGAGGGCTACGAGCTTGTCGCAATATTCGAGGGCAGCGGCGGGATCGTGAATCGAACATGGTCCGATTACTACCAGTAATCTGCCGTTCTTGTCTGCACCAGTCACAACATCGACTGACTCATTGCGACCCTTTAACACAGTAGCTTTAGATTCTGGTGTTTGGGGAATTTCATGTTGAAGCAAGTCGGGAGGAGTCAATGGATTGTATCCTCGAACTGTGAAGAGAGAATTGTCAGTCGCATTCATATTTCCGGGCCGGAGAAAGTAAATTTTCGAATACTTACTACGCCAATCTTCAGTGCTATCCTTATTGCCTACGCTCTGGTTTTCTATGTAGAAAGCCTTCATTGAGTCAGAGTGGTTTCTTGTGAAGTGAGGCATCTTGGATGAATGGACAGTATGTTTGATAACTTACCGACATTGTGTTCGAATAATATGCTTCTTTTATATTTTGCAAGATTGTTCCCCTTTAATTGATGCTGTTTATATTCAGTGTGCTGAGTGAGGTGAGATTTCTGTGTTTCATGAAATCAATGATGAAGCTTTCGGATCCGTACGCGGGCTCGAGGCGGGGCAAAGGCGTAAGGATCCATTGCGCAACAATTTTTTTTTTAGCGATGTCATTGGTGGGTCTACCCCTGCACTTATCGACATGGGTTGTTGATTGGTCGAGGACCGATGAGTAAGGTTTTTGGAATGAGACGAGAACATACTCGAGTAATCAGCAGAGAATGGAACCTCATACGATGGGGATTGGAATTACAGATCTCCGAGGGGGGATCTCCGAGAAATGAGTTTCAGATGTCGGTCGGGAGAGTCTCACGGAGATATCAATTTGATCTCCGAGGAATAACAGGAGAAGAGACATGTAATGTAAGCTTTAATATTCCTCTACCTTCTAATCATGGACTTGCGTCTTCTATCTAGCCTCTACAGCAAGCCATTTCCATGTGTTGCTCTGATACTTCTCACTCATCTGCCTTGGCTAATAAGTCCGGGATATCGTCAACAGTGTTCCTGCCCTCCAAAATATCTAATATTGTTAGCATTCCGAATCGTTGCAATGTATCGAGTTAGTGACTCACCAATAACAGCAGTAAACAATGGGTATTCGCCCGCCTTTCCTCTAGACTTCAAGAAATCGTTAACCTCCTTTGCGGTACTGGTTCCTTGCAACTTTTGTCCATTCAATTCCGTACTCTCAACTTCATCGACTGTAACTCCTCTCTCAACTGCCAACTTTGCACACCTAAAGTTTCGTCCTCCACTGCAACTTGTGATCAAATCAGCAACTCCGGCACTTTCTTCAGTGAAGGTACCAGTGTGAACCGTCTCTCCAAAGAATTCTTTTCCAAATTTGACCATCTCAAGAAGGCCTACTCGCATAACAGCTGCCTTTGCATTGTCTCCCCAACCACGCCCTTCAACGAACCCCGCAGCTAGTGCCACAATGTTTTTGAGAGCTCCACCAAGCGAGACCCCTGCTACGTCAGAAACCATTCGGACATGGAAATAGGGACGGTGGAATAATGTTTTGAATAAGGCGTGATCCAGTGGAGGATATTCCGATGGTACAGCCTGCAGTTTTGTCTTGCTAAATCTTCCCTTGACATCTTTATGTTCTTCATCTGCCGGTGTAATGGTGAGATTGACCTGAGAGCTTGATGGGGAGGGGCCAGTCGGGGTTGTAGCACGCGAATCCATTGGAGGGGGATCGTATGCAATTGTGGTCTCACACCATTTCTCCATTGCAATCTCATTGGCGATATTGGCACCCGAAAGTGCTCCGCAATATATTCCTAATCCTTCACCGATCCATTCACTGAAAAGACTGATCTCCGAGGCAGTTACATTCACACCCTTTATACAAGAAATTCCACGCGCGAATGGAAGGATATGTCCTTGGAGTTGCTTGGAGATACGCCCAATAAATTGATGAGGAAGATTGAAGATTAGAACCGAGGAGTTGGCAACTGCATCTTCTACCGAGGGATTGGCGATTAGATTGCTTGGAAGCTTGATATTTGGCAGATACTTCACATTTTCGTGGTATTTGTTGATAATCGAGGTAAGCTTTTGAGGGGCATCGTTGGAGGCATCGTAGTGTTTCGAATCTTTTGGTATGGCAACTTCCTCCTCATATACCCACATCTGAACCTCTTCCTCGAACAGATCAGAATGTTCTTTTGTGTTCTCTGCCACGATTTTTGCAATAGTACAGCCCCTGGCAGATGTCAATAAAGTAATCGTTTACTTTTGATTTTGGGACCAACTTACCAGTTTCCAGATCCAACTACCGTAACCTTGTGCTTCTTGCTCCATGCTCCAAGGGTCGCCATTTTTTTAAGTTGAGGGGTACTGAAATGTCGAGTTGTTTGTGCCAATCGTCGGAGGGTTTGGCTTGATGCTGCTGTAAATCTTATGAGCATGCACATATGCAATAAAGTGAGAAGTGGGAAGGAGCAGAGGGGGTATAAGAACACGCAAAGGGAAGCAAAACACCAACGACTTTGAGACTTCGAAATACCAGATTGCTTTGATAAACAAACCTCGCTTGTCCATTCTATCCCTTGTGATAGCTCGTGATTGAACAGGGGGCAGCTGACCGCCTACGAATAGGGCTTAGTGCAATGTTGTGGTCATTGTGGCTCATTGAAAATCCCATGGGCAGCTGTGTAAGGCCGTGCTGCACGAAAAACGACAGCGGGATCCAATGAGCGGTACAAGTGATAATGCTGTGAGACTTTCGATAGTGAAAATGACTCGATGGATGATATCTAATCGTTCCGACATTGGGTGAACGGACGAGTACGACATCGTTCTGAGCATGCATCTCAAAATTGAGCACGAGAATGGTATTGTACAACTTCTCCATCTTTTCGTTATCAATTAAGGTTGCGGTGAGTGGGAGCTGGAGTTGAACGAGCGGGGCCCCCAGGGAAGAACACAATAAGTATGGGAATTTTGCATGCGATGATGTACTTACGCGTGTTATCGGGATGAAGGGTTTTGTCACTCATGGTTTTTGGACGTTAACTTCTTAAACTGGTGGACTGGTGAACTTTTAACTTCAAGATTCAAATCCAATGTTTGAGGTTTATTTATGATGCCCAGGTGCCCCCGTCCCGTCCCGTATAGTTATAGTAGGTAAACCTAGGTTAGGGAGGTTATACCCGATAAGCGATCTATCAATGATGCTAATTATCTACTAGGTACGAAGTAGGTATTCAAATCCATTTACAGGTAGGTCTAGTACCTGAAAAGCTAGTAGTAGATACCTAGGTACCTTCAGCTACTTTTTAGTCGTATTCTTCTTTAGTTCAACTAAAAGTCTGACGCTTAGCTTGTATCAAGTATCTTCAGAATAATGAAGAAGAATTCATACCTATCTAACCTTGGAATGGTCTAGGCCTCAATACAATTTTGACGCCGCGTACAAAATAGTATGGGTGCCCACTGCCCAGGTGGTATCTGATTATTTTCATAATAGTCACTTATTTACCATGACGTATTCGTAAATGAATGATCTAAACAACCTTCACAACCTTCACAACCAATAGACTTCATAGGTAGCCTTCATAGCCTTCATAACCTTTTCATCCTTTTTAAACTCTAAGCCGGGTCTTTCCTATGGTGAGGTGACCAACACACTTACCCGCGCCCACACTGCCCACTCTCCCACCAGCTCTCCCACGAGTCCCACCAACTACTAGGTATATTAAAAAAAATCTTACCCACCTTCACATACTACTCCAAAGATGCCCCGCTTCCAACCTACCTCCACCAAACCATCAACAAACACTTGGAAGCTACACCAAAGCAAAGTAAAAGCACTTATTATTATTATTAACCTAATGCCCTTTCCTAGTATTTTTAATAAATAAAAGTACACTTCACCCGTATCGTTTGCTCCGGTTTTCTCTTTTTCCTCATCATCTTTTTTTCTTCTCTCGTCTCTTCTTCTTTCTTCCCTATATTCACCTTTTTCAAGCCTCTATTGTCTTTCTGATTTAGGCCAATCGTTCCTACATCTCGGCCCCGCTACAAAGTATAAAAAGTTGTTGGTTATTCCGATCTGTGGCACCAAGGACCATGGTTTCCAACGAAGTCTATTTACTCCCTCTCAAGGATGACGGGAGTCCTGATGTATCTGGGGGATATATTTACCTCACACCTAAAGGCATAGAGCCAATAACTGTCCGTTTCGCCATTGAGGGGACATCTTCAATATGTCGGGAAGGCAGCCTCTGGGTAAACATTCCCGAGACAGGTGTAGAATTTCAAAGAGACCAGTTCCGTGAATTCAAGTGAGTTTTCCTTACAAGTCTCTATCGACTGCAGGCACTGACTTTGTAGATTGGAACCAGACTTTAATCGTACCATTGAAATATCGATACCCATTCATTCAGCTGGCGCATTCGCATTTTACACTACATACAAAGCTCTGCCGGATTTGGATGATACAAATACCGCACCTATCGAAACTACCAAATCTCCGGTATATTATATTGATGTTGCTCCAACCCTGAAGCTGGAAGGCAGGCAATTGCCTTTGCCTGCATTGTCAGTCTTCTCCATCATTTCGAAATTCATGGGAAAGTATCCCAAGGATTGGGAGAAACATTTGCGTGGCATCAGTGAGAGAGGATACAACATGGTACATTTCACCCCGTTGCAAAAGCGTGGCGAATCAAACTCCCCATACAGTATATATGACCAACTCGCATGGGATCCCGAGTGTTTCCCCAACGGCGAAAAAGATATTAAAAAGCTGGTAAAGAGTATGGAAGTTGACCATGGTCTTCTTGGGTTGACCGATGTGGTTTGGAATCATACCGCGAATAATAGCGCGTGGCTTCAGGAGCACCCAGAAGTTGGCTACAATGTGTCAACAGCACCATGGTTGCGTTCCGCCTTAGAGTTGGACACCAAACTGCTAGAGTTCAGTAAAGATCTCGCCAACCAGGGTCTTCCCACTACGCTCAACTCTGTTGATGACCTTGTGAAAGTGATGGCTGGTGTCAAAACCGAAGTCATTGCGAAACTTCGTCTGTGGGAATACTATGTTATTCAAATCGAAAGAGATGCCGATGCAATAGTAGACGCTTGGGCGGCAAACAAAATTTCGTTTCCCGATGGCGGGTTTGGTGGATCTGGATTTGGTGGTTTAGAAGCCATCAAAAATGCTGCAGTGGCGGAGCAGGCGATTTTCCTGAGAGAGAAGGGAATGCTCAACACTGATAGACTTGGCGAGAGATACAGAAGGAAGGTAAAGCCTGAAGTTGGCGCTGCATTGCTCACTGCTTTATTCGGAAGATTCGAAGGGGATGACTCGGATAGTGCCGATCGAGCAGAAGCGCGAAGCCGTCTGATTGCCATTTTAGATGAAGTCAACCTGGCATACTACAAAGAATACGATGTTGATGTGGCCGAAATTCTCGACCAGCTATTCAACCGCACAAAATATGTACGACTTGACGATAATGGACCAAAATTAGGTCCAATCGACGAGAAGAATCCTCTCATTGAGACCTACTTTACCAGGTTACCTAAAAATTCGACTACCTCCAAACACAATCAGGAGGATCTTGCTTTGGCAAACAATGGCTGGATTTGGGCGGCGAATGCACTTATTGATAACGCTGGTCCCAAATCTCGAGCGTATCTACGCCGTGAAGTCATTGTCTGGGGAGATTGCGTGAAGTTGCGTTATGGAGAGTCTCGCGAAGATAGCCCTTTCTTATGGGACTTTATGGCAAAGTACACACGTCTCATGGCCAAGTATTTCACCGGGTTCCGCATCGACAATGCACACTCCACACCAATACACGTCGCCGAATTTCTCTTAGATGAAGCCAGGAGAGTCAGACCAAACCTTTACGTAGTTGCGGAACTTTTCACTGGATCTGAAGAAATGGACTACGTTTTCGTCAAACGCTTAGGTCTTAGCTCTCTCATCCGAGAAGCAATGCAGGCTTGGAGTACCGGAGAAGTCAGTCGTCTTGTCCACCGTCACGGCGGTAGACCTATTGGTAGTTTTGAGGTTGATGAAGTCTCTGGAGCCGATCAGAAGACACCCAACGGTAAAACTAATGGATCAACTTCCGGTAAAGAAATCATTCGCACCATCAGATATACCCCGGTTCATGCGCTTTTCATGGACTGTACCCATGACAACGAAGTTCCTGCCCAAAAGCGTGATGCTCGAGATACTTTACCGAATGCTGCATTAGTTGCCATGTGTTCTAGTGCGATCGGTAGCGTTATGGGTTACGATGAAATTTATCCCAAATTGGTTGAACTCGTCCATGAGACAAGATTGTACACTTCTGCTTCTTCTGAAAAGGAAGTCCAAATTGGGGCCGGCGAAGGTGGCATTGGTGGTATCAAAAAGCTTCTCAATCAAATCCATAGTATTATGGGTAAAGATGGATATGCAGAAACATACATTCACCACGAAGATCAATATATCACCGTTCATCGAGTGCATCCTGAATCCAGGAAAGGTTATTTTCTCATCGCACATACAGCTTTCCCAGGCTATGGTAATGGAAATGGTGGTTTCAACCCAGTTCATCTTGGAGGTACCAAGGCTAGTCATCTTGGTAGCTGGATGTTAGAGGTTGATACTTCTGACGAAGCAAAGAAGGAAGCATTGGAAGACAAGAAACTTTTAAGAGGATTACCTAGCAAAGTCAGTAATCTTCCTGGAGTCCGAATGGAATATAAAGATGGAGAAACAACAATCTCCGTGCGAGACAAATTCCCACCTGGAAGTATTGCATTGTTCGAGACATGGATACCTGCTGCCGAGCATGCGACTGGTCTCGATACATTTGTCACCTCGGGAGCAAAGGAAGCATTTTCAGAGTTGGATTTGGTTGATTTAAATTTCATCCTATATAAATGCGAGGCGGAAGAGCGCGATTCTAGCGAGGGCAAAGATGGAGTATACGACATCCCTGGGCATGGGAAGCTCGTGTATGCGGGATTACAAGGTTGGTGGAGCGTGCTCAAGAATATCATCAAAGAGAATAACTTGGGACATCCTTTGTGTAACCATTTGAGAGAAGGGCAATGGTCACTCGATTATATTATTGGCAGATTGGAGAGAACATCAATCAAGGCCGGTCATGAACGTCTACAGAAGCCGGCAACTTGGTTGAAGGAGCGTTTCGATGCGATTCGAAAAATGCCAAGCTTTTTACTTCCACGTTACTTTGGATTGGTTATTCGCACTGCTTATCTAGCTGCTTGGGAGCAAGGTTTGTCACTTATGAATGATAACGTTCGTCAAGGTCAATGGTTCTTGAAAAACTTGGCGATGGTCAGCGTTCAGCAGACAGGATATGTCAAATCTGCGTCATTGTACCCCAAGAAGGCTGTACCATCTTTAGCAGCCGGCTTGCCACATTTCGCAGTTGAATGGGCTAGATGTTGGGGCAGAGATGTTTTCATTTCTGCAAGAGGTCTTTTTCTTGGCACAGGTCGCTATGATGAAGCAAGAGAGCATATTCTCGCATTCTCAAGTGTCTTGAAGCATGGTATGATACCTAACTTATTGAGCAGTGGTAACTTGCCACGTTACAACTCTCGAGATTCAATCTGGTTCATGTTACAAACCATCCAAGATTACACAAATATCGTGCCCAATGGCTTGGAACTCTTAAAGGAGAAGGTACCTCGCCGCTTTTTGCCATACGATGACACATACTTCGATTCCGATGATCCAAGAGCATACTCAAAATCATCAGTCTTGGAGGATATCATCCAGGAATCTCTCCAACGTCATGCATCTGGTATGTCATTCCGTGAAGCAAATGCAGGTCCAAATCTGGACATGCAGATGAGTTCCGAGGGTTTCAACATTGATATCAAGGTTGATTGGTCGACCGGTCTCATATTTGGAGGTAACCAACATAACTGCGGTACTTGGATGGACAAGATGGGCGAGAGCGAGCGAGCCAAGAGCAAGGGAGTACCAGGTACGCCCCGTGATGGTTCAGCTGTCGAAATCACCGGTCTCCTATACAGCACTCTTCGATGGGTAGCCGACCTTCACGAAAAAGGGAAGTACAAGTATGCTGGCGTCAGTACTTCAGATCCATCCATGCAGGTCATCACTTTCTCAGATTGGGCGGATAAGATCAAGGAGAATTTCGAGCGTTGTTACTATGTGCCATTGGATTCCAAGGACGACTCGAAGTATGACGTGAATACCCCTATTGTGAATCGAAGAGGTATATACAAGGATCTGTACAAATCTGGTAAAGAGTACGAAGATTATCAGCTCCGACCAAACTTCCCAATTGCTATGACAGTTGCCCCGGATTTGTTCGACGAAGCTCATGCACTCAATGCTTTGTTCCTTGCAGATAAGGTACTTCGCGGTCCTACCGGTATGGCAACTCTCGATCCTGCGGATCTAAACTACCGACCAAACTACTACAATTCCGAGGATAGTGAAGATTTCGCAACTTCAAAAGGAAGAAATTACCACCAAGGACCGGAGTGGTTATGGCCAACTGGTTTCTTCCTGAGGGCCTTGTTGAAGTTCGATCTCAAGAGAAGAAAGACTCCAGCGGCTAAAACTGAGGCTTTCCAACAGATTACTCGTAGATTGGCAGGATGCAAGGAGGCTATTGTCGGCACTGATTGGGCTGGTTTGACGGAACTCACAAACAAAGATGGTTCTTATTGCGCCGACTCGGTAAGTTTTTATATCCCTTTACTCATTTGATAAAGTCTAACACGATTATAGTCACCAACACAGGCCTGGAGTGCTGGTTGTTTGATAGATTTATACCATGACGCTGCACAATATGACGTTTCCCAATTGTCGCAATAGACAATTGAAAGGGTTCAAAGGAAAAGAAAAAGGAAATAAGCGGATTGGATGTAGAAGGGTTAATGGCGCATGTCACTGGGGGTCACGGATGAGCAGATGAAGATATGAAGTAGTCCTTTGCTATATGTTGAAATACATATTTTTGAGCCTTGAAAATCAGCGTGCCCACCGTCAAGTGGAAAACATTTTTTTTGATTATATAATCTTTTTTTATTCGCCAATATCAACCACATCTCAAGTGTAGCACCTCAAAATTATACCAAATTCATCCTACCTCTGAATCAGTCTCAACTTTATCTCCACTCGCACCAATACTCTATATGTCTACCTTTTCTGGAGCTGGGGATCCGAAAGAGAAAGAGAAAGACGGGACTGGAGCAAGAGTTACAGGTCCGACAAGCCAGATGCGTCTTGATGGTATGCTGCAGAGTCCGTTTCCGTTGATTCTTCTAACCGACGCCTTAGGTGTCTTCCATAGGCCATTAGGTGTTCTCCATAGGCTGCTAGGCGTGGAGCAAGTAGTTCCGCATCTTGGCGAGATACATCCACATCTTCTTCTGTGGCCGTTCCCATCAAACGCTTCTCGGTCAATGCGAAGAGAGGCTCAAGTGGTGCTGGCATGGGGGGAAGGCTTGGCAGGGTGGGAGATGCTTGTTTCTTGTGGTGATGCAGATGTGCTTCGATTGTATGATGCAGAACATGATTTTTTGGGNNNGGGGGGGGTTCTTGGAATAAAAGCTTTAGGCGTTCTGGTATGGTGGGAGCTGTTGGGAAGAAGGGAAAGCCTGATAGTTCTAAACAAAGTTTTGGGTTTGCTGGCATGGTGGGACATTTTGGAAAGGTGGGAAATTCTGTTTCTTTTGGTAATTCTGATGTGTTTCGATTTTATGATGTGGTATATGGTTTTCTGGTTCTTTTAGCCAAAGTTTCAGGCCTGCTGGTATGGTGGGATATTCTGTTTCTTCAAACGATGAGGTGGAGTTTGAATTTATGTTGTTGTTATGGAGCTCTGCTGGTTTGGGGACTTCGGAGGTAGGAGGATTGGTTTGTTTGGGGGTTGAAGGGTTTGATGATGCAGATGTGCTTCGATAATGTAATATAAAGTTTGTTTCTTTCGATTCCTTTAGCCAAAGTTTCAGATGTATTGGCATAATAGGCAATTCTGTTTATTTTAACGATAAAATGGAGTTGGAATTTATGCTATCTTTAAAGGGCTCTGCTGGATTGGGGACTTTGAAGGGAGGATGATTGGTTTGTGTGGGGGTTGAAGGATTTGGTGATGCGGAGGCGCTCTTGGAAAGCGGAAGCGGAAATTGCGACATCGAGGTAAGAATTGGGAGTGTTGTTTTGGTGGGGGGTGGTGAATATGGGGTTGACTTGATGAAAGGACTCCAGTTTTTGGTGTTCCTTTTCGGTGTAAAGGCAAATGAGGATGGGGATGAGATCGGGGATGATGTTCCGAATACCTTGGAGGAGCTTTGGGTTGCAGGGATTGTTGATGAGGACGAGGCTGCTTGATGTTGCTCTGTAGGAGTAGATGAGAATGAAGGTGTTTTTTGATTGTTACTTCCAAACGAGAATGTTGTTGGTCCACTGATGAACACGCTACCTTTGAGAGGCGTCGATGTGGATGAAGATGAGGGCGTTGGTTCAAATAAGTCTGAGTTACTTTTGGTAGTGCGTATGGACGAGGAAGGTGAGGCTGATGTTCCAACTGGACTGCTAACTTTTCTGGGGGTCAGACCTGGGGAAGAAGTGGCTGATTTTACAGAGAATCCGCCTTGTGTGGAGGATACCGTTGTTGATGACGTGGGCTCTGTTCCGTTTTCGATCTTTGCGGAAAAAGAAGATCCTGTGGTCGATGGAAATGCTTGCGCACTAGACGATACCTTTGTAGGCGTCTGGGGATCAGACTTAGGGGGATGATTCAGACGTATTTCGGGGGTTGGGCTCTTTGTAGACGGGTCTTGAAATTTCTGGTTGACTAAGCCTTCTCTGGGTATCTCGATGGTGGTAGTATCTTTATTGTATGATGGTGTGATTTTTTGAGACGCCGGAATGAATGGAACATGCTTATCGAAGTCTTTCTTCATATTGTTGCCAAATTCTGACCATTCTTTCAATTTGGTTCGAAGAAGGAGAACCTCAGACTTGTAGCCTTCGAATTCAGATTCTTTGGCATTGCAGACCCCCAAATATTGATCTTGTGAACGAATTCGACTTTCCGGACGACACTTTTCTAATAGAAGCCGCTTGTTTTCTAACAGAAGCCGCTTGTTTGCTCCACCGAAGTTTGAATTCACCTTTTGTAGGACTTTCATTTTTTGTTCTTGTTGGGCATGCGATGCTTCGACCTCGCTCTGCTTCTTTTTCAAGTGGGCCACCGTCTTATTCAGCTCTGCAACATTCACATCCAGACTTTCTTTTGTCCTCCTACATAACTCCAACTCTTCCGTTAAGCCTTTTTGCTGGTCTAAGCAAACCCGAAGATACGAGCACGTAGCTTCCGTCAACTTGTTTTTCCACGCAACTGTCAGCTGGGCATGGCGAGCCGAGCTCTTCACGCAATCTTCGCATAGAGATTGTTCTGATAGCATATCGAGGCACGCAAAGGCTTCTGATGGCGGTTCCAACTCCATGCCTCTCAAGATAGCATCTCGCAACTCTTGAGGGGGGGGAAATCCTTTACATTCATCGACTGCTTTCTCAGAGGTTTTTGGTTTCCATAGACATTTGTTGCTTTCAATACCGAGAGTTTCCCAAGCATTCCAAATCTTAACATCGGGCATTTTGTTTGGGAGGAACGAACAAGTAAAGTATAGCAGAGACAGTGTCAAGTAGAATTTGTTGGAGAAAATATTGTATTATGAAAGTTGTAATGACAGTCAGTAAACTTCGTCAGTAATATCATGAGATACCTTCTCAATCCTATAGCCCACTGTTGGACCGAGGGAAGAGTATCAATCCCCCCTTCTTCATTGGTCGAGGAACGAAGGCTTTGATGATAGTGTGGTCGACAACAGTTTGTAAAGCGCAAATCGAAGCCCATTTTGTACCACACTATCGTTCAACCTCAGCAATCTATTGAACTCCATTGAATGAGGAAACCCACATAGAACAACTACGTGGATATTTGCATGTAAAACTGGGACGATTCGAAGTATAATTTGCTGAAATTCAAGCCACCAACATTGAACCAACACAAGATAAGCAATAACCCTGTAAACCAACATGTTTTTTCTGTATTCAGAGTTGTATTATATTTTGCCAGGGCTTGATGCACTTGGGCATGTAGGTTACCCCACATGGTTTTCATCACATGCTCGTCACCTAACGTGCCATGTTGTGTTGCCATCTCGCAATGAGAGTATGGGACGCTTGTGTTAACTGATTACGAGAAAGCCTACACATACACCTCATCTTCCAATACTCTTTGAATTCGGAATATTCCAAGAATAGAAGATTGTATTCCCTCATGGATTGCTCTGACAAATTAGGGAAGATTGACTTGGTTGGCTCTATGCAGTTCGTTCGTTTATCTCTCCCAAAAACCTGGGGTGCGACTCACAAGCTGTGATATGGCGCCCCTTGTACTTACTCGCATGTACGGAGGGAATCAGATAATAAAGACGCCAAGTGCCTCATCAAAAATGGGATTATTAACTTTGATGCCACTCACCTGGGTTCAATCATCAATTTTATGCCCATCTTGAGAGGTTTCCTACGATGCGGAAAATCTGTTCGAAAAGGAAAATCTTAACATTGATGATATCCTTGTTTAGACTGGCAAAGAAGTTTTTAAGAACAAAGGATGCACATCTCACATTATTGCTAGGCAATCCTCAACTGTCTGGTGTCGAATTGAGTTGAATGAGGAATAAATCCCAGCCACTTCAAGGAGCTGTTTGCTATTGAACAATCGAAAGCTAAAAGCCTCTCGAACATGAGAGCCTACTGAAAATTGAAGAGTTGGATCTGATCTGCGTACCAATTGTTGGCTAGGAAACTTTGCGTCATTCTCCATTAGTATCTTCAAAGCATCCCAAGCGTACACCCCATATATAACAAAACCAGTCGTAGAGATGTCCTCCCTTCCATCCATATGTACCGGAAACAAGAACCTCGGTCTCATCTCCGTTGTTTTCAAGGTGAATGTCCAATGACTCGATCTCGTGCCCAGGTATTGGGCCAAGCTGCTCAACCAATTCCATGTTCTCCTCGTCGCCCTTAGGTATATTTTCATCTAGTTCCTCATATTCCAACTTTAGTGCCCTAGCCTGCACCTCCTCGAAAAGCTTTACTGTTTTGGCAACCGCGGTTACACTAGCATGAACCCTTCCAACGAACCTTTTTTCTCGTGCTCGTCTCTCATGTGTAGCCTAAGAGCCTATCGGGCCCTGAATCTGTCAACCTACCTAGGTTGATAGGTTCTGCCGTATCGTACCACTCGGCTAAAAGGTTTTCAAGCCCTCTACATTGCACGCACCCAATAAACAAGAAGCCTTCGATTAAGACCTTCATCTACTTTCAGCAAACTTTCAGCAACCTCTCTCGCGATACATCCTCAACTTAACAGATGTCTCTTCTCACCATTCTTCGTGATCAATAAGTCAAGTGCTACAGCCTCTTGATGAAACCTGCTCTTAGCAAGTTCTTAGCCTGTTCATTGATTCTAGCTGCTGTTTACGTTTTTGGGAAAGAACTAATCGCGTCAACAATGGTCCAAGCCACCCAAGATGGCCAATACGAATTGGGGATAGCAGATATGAAGATGGCAATTTTTAAGATGGTTACGGAGATGGCCAAGGAGAAGTTGAGTATGGAGAGGGAGATGGATAAGGCAGACACGATAATGGAGATGAATAGGACAAAGATGAGAATGGAACAGAAGAGGCTCAACAACGATATCGCCATGGAAGTCAAGAAGTTCAAGGCGCAACAGATGCGGGGAATACCTGATATGGAGGTACGAGATCTTAAGAAGGGATCCGGACTCAAAAATCAGGGGTTTTCACTTAAAAATCCCCTACTCTTGATTTTTAAATATATAATAATAAAAATATCACTAGGCAATCTTGAGAATGTCGACATGAGAGCTAATTTTCATCTCATCTCTAGCATACAATCAATTTTGCTTAACTCGAATGTTTTCCATACAAAGATGACATATGGATTGTTCGCTGTGGCCTAGTTCTTCTAACTTCAAATGAAAAACGTATTGATTGTCTTTATCTTTGGAAGAAGAAAGTGAAAAGATATCATGGGAGCAATTTGTCAGTCGTTAATGACTTGCGCGCTATGGAGATACTCTTCGACATATGAGCATTTTGACAGAAATACCATATTGTTTTTAAAGAACAGCACCTTCATTTCTGATATTTTCGTGGAGTGAAAATGCGTACTGGAAAAAGGGTTTATTAGTGCTTGTCTTCTATTCCAGAAAGAACTAATTGACATGCATAGAACAAACATTGTGCAAACTTTACCTCTCTTCGCTCATTTGATCAGCTCATTCACTTCAGGAAGTCCTTTGCCTACTATAATAATGGTTGGAACAGATTTAGATAGTTGTCACGGCGTTCGACGCTCATCTAGCTCTGCAGAAGGTGGGGCTTCTACCTCGGCTACTAAGTGCTAATTACATATAAAATCTACTCTACAGAGCCCAGTGTGAGCTAGATATCAAGTATTTTGTACTGCTGCATCTAATTGCCAGAATATGTGTGTTGAAACATATAATTTTCAAAGAATACATTTTAGTATGTATAAGGGGAATGATTAATAGTAAAAAATACAAGTAATACTCATCTTAAAGACCTAATTGGAAGTGAGTGGTCAGATAGCCGATGATTGAAAAAACGGATACCTAAATTAATCCGATTCATCTCAGTCATCTCTGAGTAATCAAGTGTAATAAGTCGGAGAATATCCGAGGTCTCGTGATCTTCGGATAGCCAAGATCTGGGGTACCTCGGAAGCTCGGTAAAGGTTGTTGTCGGCTGGAGTCTCCACACTGACGGATAAGCCATAGGTACTGCTATCTGTAGGTGAACTCCCCCTGCTTTCCTCCTTTCTTCCACCGTACTTTGATTTAAACATACTCTTTTGTTCCATAGATATTGTCTATATTTCTTTACGCCTTCTACGTTTTCATATAATTGGTAACGCGCCGACCTATCGGTGATACAAATACAATAGAAAGTATGCCTACAGAATCAACATACCCCAAATTAGACATCCCACAGGTGGATCTTTGGGAGTTTCTTTTCGAAAGGAAAGATAGAGAATTCCCAGATGATAAAGGTACCGACCATATTCTCCGATGCTCTCATATGGAGAAATGAATACCTTTAGATCAATCACTAACTGTTTGATTTACCAGCAATCTACACGGATGCTGAGACTTCACGATCGTATACTTATAAGCAACTGCGAGATACCGCGATAGACTTTGGAAAGGGACTGAAAGCTGTTTGGGAATGGAAGAAAGGCGATGTCCTTGCGCTCTATACACCCAATTGTATCGATACTCCCGCTATTCTATGGGGAACGCATTGGGCTGGTGGAATAGTATCTCCTGCGAACCCTGGATATACTGTTGAAGAATTGACCTTTCAATTGAAAGACTCCGGGGCCAAAGGAATTGTTACGCAGAAGCCCTTCTTAAAAGAAGCACAAGCAGCTGCTAAAAGTGCCGGCATACCGGAAGATAGGATAATTCTGGTGGGCGATGGACGGGATGAGACACACAAGTTTAAGCACTTTACTAATGTGCGGAATTTGGCGGGAACATCAAGGTATAGGAGGACAAAGAGTAAGCCAGAGGATTTAGCTTTTTTGGTCTATAGCAGTGGAACAACCGGACACCCAAAAGGAGTTATGCTATCGCATGGAAACATCGTTGCAAATACTTTCATGGGAAATACGGCTGAAGGGGCGAATTTACATTGGAAGGGGGGTAGGGATGGCAAAGGCGACAAGCTTATGGCCGTCCTTCCTTTCTTCCACATCTATGTAAGTCACTTCATTGCTGCAGGATTGTGTATTCAACTGACTGTCTCTAGGGTTTGACATGCATCATACACTTTTCACTCTACAAGGGTCTTGAGTGTATTGTAATGGAGAAATTCGACTTGGAAAAGTTCTGTCAAACGATACAAAAATTTGGGGCAACGTTTGCTTATGTGGTCCCTCCAATTGTCCTCATGCTTGGAAAGAGTCCTATAGTCTCTAAATACGATCTATCTACTATCAGGATGATGAACTCAGGTGCGGCGCCACTGACACGCGAACTTGTCGATGCTGTATATGCCCGTCTCAAGATACCTATCAAGCAAGGTTATGGTCTTAGCGAAACAAGTCCCACCACTCATACTCAACCATGGGAGGACTGGAATAAGTATCCAGGCTCTGTCGGACGGTTACTGCCAAATCAAGTAGCAAAATATATGAATGCCGAAGAGAAAGAAGTTCCGGCAGGGCAGACTGGTGAACTTTGGATCAAGGGACCAAATGTTTTCCAGGGTTACCTCAACAATCCTGAAGGTACGAAGAATGCATTGACAGATGATGGATATTTCAAAACTGGTGATGTCGGACACCAGGATGAAGACGGCAATTTCTACATCACGGATCGAGTCAAGGAATTGATTAAATACAAGGGTTTCCAAGTACCACCAGCGGAATTGGAAGGGCTTCTTATTTCTCATGAAGATATAGATGATGTTGCGGTCATTGGTATTTATAACGAAGAACAAGCAACAGAAATTCCACGAGCTTATGTGGTTCCAAAGAAAGGTGTTGCGGGCGATAAAGATGAGGAAAAGAAGATTGTGGAATGGTTGCAGGCGAAGGTAGCGAGTCATAAGAGGCTTAGGGGAGGAGTTAAGTTTGTAGACGTGATTCCGAAGAGCCCAAGTGGAAAGATTTTGAGGAGACTTTTGAAGGAACAGGCGAAGAAGGAAGGGGAGAAGGCGAAGTTGTAAGATTAGAAGTGAATATCTGTAGATACTAGATGTTGTGAGTTAGAAAACATATTCTTGGTACATGAATGAAACATCTCGAGCTCTTTAGCTCTACCTTTACGACTACCTGTGCTTTCGCGTTTGTTCTGCAGATACATAGATCATCGAGGTATTTGCACAGCTTCTGAGCTGTTAACATACGTAAGGATTGAATGGTGGGTTGTTGACCAGTGTAGCTAAATACTCTCTATTTTCATAGAATAATATAATACTCTACTTCCTCTCAAGAATGGCATGTTTTTGCTAGTTTTAATGTGGTTATATGTCGATGATATGTTTTCCCGCGGTCTCATTAGAGACAGGGACAGGCCGTAGTTTTTGTCTCACCGCCTCAGTTCTGCCACTAGTCAAATCGTTCTGCCCATATAAAACGATCCTTGACATTGAAGTCGGTGAGACAAAGATTACGGCCTGTCCCTACGTAGGGTTAGTTCGGCCGCTAGTTCGACGATCACTCAACATCCAATATTTCGTAGGACTTTCTCATGAATAGAGTACCGAATTGGTTCTCGACAACAAATATGGCAATTTTCCGCTCTCTGGCTATACGTCGCATAGTTGCTGGTGCGGCCCCCTATCTCAGAGCTTCACAAAAAAGATGGGCACAAGTTCATGATGTTCGGTTCCTGGCCACCCAGCAATCAGACAGAGTCCTGGAGAAATATAGAGAGAAGCTTGATCAAAAAGCAAAAGAGTAAGAGATCACAAAAGTCAAAAATTGGTTCGCTCCAGCTCATGAATAACTTTATAGGCAAGGCCTGCGAGATGTCAATGAATTGAAAGAAGCATACAAAGCGAAAATCGAGGACCTGAAAAAGAAAGCCGCCGTAACTATTCCTACCAATGCTCCTCCCACCCCACCACCATCACCGACTACCTCATCGCCATTTCCTGCAGCTCCACCACCACCTCAAATCCCCGTACAGAAAGCGCCCTCTTCCAATCCTGGACTCAAGACCTTGTCCTCGTATCTTGATATCGAGAAGATTCGCGCTTTACCACAAAAGGAGATCGAGGCACTCTGGCGGCTTCGACACGTTAACGATGCCCAATCACTCTGCGCAGCCATACCTCTGCATACATATAAAGCCATTGAAGCCACAGCAAAGAAATTTCCTCATTTCATCTTGCCACTTGCGAAGGAGGGTCAAGGTGCAGAAATCCATTTCTTGCAATGGACTTTCCCGGCCGAGAACACTGTTACTGTTCTCTTCACACACCTTGCGGAATACAAACTGAGAGGAGAATATAGTCAACCACATACTACAATCACCCACCACTTGGAACTAGAAAAGGAGAAGGAATTGGTCTTATTGCATGGACAGGTCGTTGAAGGAAGAGGCGTGAGTGTCGACGAAGCAAAATGGCTAGTCATGTGTTTGCAGAAATTCTACGGTCCGGTTGGGGAGAAGAGTGATAGACGTCTATTGTTAGAGATGTTTGGAAGAGGGGACCCAGCCTTTAAGGTCGAGGATTTGGTCGAGGAGGCTGAAAAGATCATATAGACGATGGCCCAAGTATTGCGACATCCACGATGCGACCCTACGATATAGGTGTGATCTGAATTTTGCTCAAACCGGTAATGGATTTCCCGATAACAATTGGCGCAGTGTACCGAATCCCGAATGTATTATACTGTGCATCATGGTTCGCCTCGAAGATATGCAAACCTCAAAGAGAGAGAATGACATGGCGAACCCCAACACTATTTTCCACACTTATTATTCCCCAAGGGACGAAACCTGGGCGCTCATGATCCGTCGCCAGATTAAAATCTACTTGATAGCCTGTCACACTAACATCTCAAATTAATTAGCTATATAGGACAGAAATCTTACCGTCCTATAGTGTCGAGATATTGACTCACACAGAGAAGAATTATCGGAGTCCTTGAGCGACAATAAATGCAGTCGTTTTCACCCAAGACGCTTCCATCGACAAATTTTTTGAAATCCGCGAAAAACTAAAAGGTTGATGTGATTCACACATTCGCAAGTTATGTACTGGCAGGGAAGTATTATTCGCTTGAATTTGGTCTATATACCTAGTAATTTTCCAAATCTCCAACAATCATGTGATATAATGTAAGTATAACTCCCGAAATGATACGAAACTTGACGCCCGTTTATTCCTTTTGCCCTTCATCCGTTTGTTTCCAATCGTTCATTCCGTAAGGGTTACAACGGTGCTCTTGGTCTCTGGTACTGCCAGCGCCAGCGTCAGGACTAGTAATGCTGGGAACATGGAAATCAGTAGGATCGACCACCTCCAAGATCTCCACTTCCTCTTCGAATGGCTCGTCGACTGGTGGCTCTCCCAACACAAATCCGGGCCCATCTTCAAGATCTGGCGAGTATTTTTCAAGGTAGTTGTCTGTATAGTATCCTCTCGTATCATACACACCATCCCAGTCCTTTTCAAACCAGACAACGGTCCAATCCGCAAATAGTGGCTCTTTTTCCGATTTATCATTTTCGCTGAAACAAATTGCGCCGCATTCCTTGAGTGCTTTCTTGATCCTTCCAATTAAGCGCTCAAGCCGATGTTTAAATTTTAACAAAGTCTCCATGTCAAAACTCGGGTGATGGCAGCCTAGAGAGTATAGAAGAGTTTGAAATGCGGCTTCATGTTCGCCGCGCGATCCGACTGCTTTGTTTGTTCGCATCCAACGAGCTATAACCCTTCTTTCTGCGTCTCCAAAGTTACTGAGAGGGTGTCGTACCAAAGGAGCATTGATGGCATTAATTGGGTCGCTGGGAGGTGCTGTATTTGTTTCAGGCCTGATAATCAACGCCTCGTCTTTATCGTCTGGCTGCATCCGAGAAGCAATAGCATTCCTTTCTGCTGCCCCGAGTTTTCCAAGAGTGTCTCGTGCTGCTGCTTTTGGGAACTTGGAATTGATGGCTACAAATTGGTTTGTGAGAGGTCTTGTACTTTTCTTCGGCCTGTCCTTGGTCTTGGTGCTGG
Source organism: Myriosclerotinia scirpicola (assembly GCA_002162505.1). Lineage (NCBI taxonomy): Eukaryota > Fungi > Ascomycota > Leotiomycetes > Helotiales > Sclerotiniaceae > Myriosclerotinia > Myriosclerotinia scirpicola. Next base: position 3,431,906 of record NGKG01000001.1, read on the forward strand.
TCTTGATTGACGCATTGTCTGTGGAGCCAGAGTTAATTGACTTATTATATGTGAGTATAAGACGTGGACGTTTTTTATGGCTCGTCCCTGCGGAAGGACTGACGGATCGTTTTTGCGACATCTTTGATGGCATCGTGATAGTAAGTAAATAATTTTGAATCGGATAGATTTTTCCTTAAATTGTTGATGATTTGGTAGATGAAAATTCTGGTCGGGAGGGAGACTTGTATTGGATGTTGTGCGTTGTAGTTTGGGTTGTTTTGATTGCCGACCTCTGGACAAGAAGAAATCTTAAGAGCAAGTTGAGGTTCATGTACAGAAAAAGAGATACGTATCTAGCCACACACTAGCGTGCTGTTAATCGTACTCACAATGGACCGTATTTGGAAGTGAATGTGCAACCTTAGGCGGAACTTGGGTGCATTGGGGAAGTGGAGTGAAGCTTGGGTGAATTAATTTTGAGGCGATCCTAGATCATCTGAATTACCTAAGCGGGCGAATTTTGGTGAAGTTTTTAGTACGGCAACGTCTTGGTCCAACCTTGATAATGGGAATTTTCATCTCATTTTCGTCGTCTGAATAGGAGAATCTTTGGGTGAATTGTATATCTGAGAAGGACGTTTAGCATTTTCAAGTACCGTACTAATAAGTGGATCCATGGGTATATACTCTCTGCTTTGAGAGCAAGAGCTCTCGTCTTTAAATGCTAAACTATCTCTGTCTCTGTCAACCTTTGCCATAAACAGCAATGGCCTTCACTCTTGACAAAGTGATAGTGTTTGGTGTTCGTGAGGAAGATGATCCTATCTCACCTCCAAACTTTCCTATCTTCCTTTTCTGCAATCTCTTTTCGTTTTTGCTTGCTGCTTCGAGCAATGTTTCCTTACCCTGTCACGTTTTGTTGTGATCTTGGGATTAGATGATTTACGGCGATATGGTTTAGATATCTGTTCTCTGTTCTCTGTGGTTAACCATACTATTATCTATATGACATATCTGCGAGTGAACTGTCTTTGTGTGTGTTGGAATCACCGGGGTGGTGAAGATCAACAAATAGTACTATGTAACTTCATATGATATTCATTGCTTAAGGAGAGCTAGAATACAAGAGTGCGAATTTATATAAGTAGTCGCCGAGGCGCTAGTGCCGTACGGCTACTACTAACCTAATCTGTCCTGTACGGTCACACAATTCCCGACAGTGTGGTTTCCCTCGGAACCAATGGCTGCATCCATCGGCTTGCCATTTTAGTGGCAGGAACCAATTACATATCACCATTCCAGTTAGTGGCACTGCACATGGCGGATAATTCCCAGCGAAGATACGGCAGTGAGTTGGTTATCTCCTGCTGAAGCTAAGGTACCGTACACTTAACACTTAATGAGCGATGAAACCTATCAGGAACTATGAAGACACTAGGGCTAGAGATCTTGTGTGTGACCTTATGCCCCCTACGCTCTTTCCAATTTCTCCTGTCCCCATCTCCCATTGGCCAAATATGAATGCCTGACTCATCCCACAATCCTAAAAGGTTTATTGTGTGTCCTGATTACAAGAGACCTGGCACTATTCTCGAATACTTTATCCCAAGCTCCCGATGTAGGATTCCCCGTACGTTATGCTTACCTAACCCTCCACGATATGGATGTGCACAACTGTGGGTAGGTAGCTTTCTGCTTCCTAGGGGAAGTAGATACAGATATCGAGGATTTCTCACAACATAATCAAGTATCCAAAAGCTAACATCGCACTATTGCACTTCGGCTCCTGAAACGCATTCGGCCCCACTTTTACCTCGTTCAATGAAGGGAGAATGGCGCGAGGCTGGTAATAACCTTTGTGGTTTGCGCGGCCAATCCTGGGTATTTACCATCTTCTGCATTGTTTTTACGCCACAGTCGGGTGTTCGATGGTCCATATTCCTAGGTAAACTTGATTTCTACATCAGTTGTTCTGTTGATTATGACCTAAGACTAGATGCTTTCACCGGCTCAAGAAATGAGCCAGCGGTTCACTCGGAGCCAAACGAGGAAATGGAGAGGGGATTTGTCAATGATGTTGTGGAGGATTGGGAATTAAATAGTGCCAGTATTCAAGAGGTCAGGGATACCTTTAAGAAATGGTTAGAGGGCCAAGGGGTCGATCTTAATATTCATCAACTATATTCAAGAAATCGAGTGTGTGTTATGGTCGAGCAGAGGTTCTGGAATGCGTGGGAGCAGGACCAGGGGATCCTAATCAAGGCTATGGACCTGAAGATATATAAGGTCAAGGTGGATGTGTACTGGTTACCAGGAGAAGGAAAGTGGAAGGGATTGCTGAAGGTTGCACTAGATGGTCTTTAGAGTTTTTAGTTTCTTTTTTATAGGGATATAGAATTCATGGTAAAGATCAAATGGCTGGGTGAACCAAATAGAGGAAATGTGTGATTGTGGCAGATTGTTCTTGCATCAAGACGAGCTCATACAAGTTGTGCAATGATTTCTTGATGGATCTGAAATAGTCTGACTAAATGGTTGTGATGACTTCCTAGTATTCTGTTTGTGAAAACTTGCAGGCAAATTGGAAACGCACAACCTTTTTTCAAGGCCTCTTCTCTCTACTAGGTATGTAAATAGATGGAATTCAAAAGCGGAGAGATTGATGTTTGGTTCTGTCGTGCCAGGGTTTCCTATAGGGCGTGGTAGTGCTGCGGGTCTCGCTCTCCACCTTGCTTTTTCCTTCATTCAACTCGTTGGCCTTTTTGTAACAGACTCCATCATCGTCATGGACATGAAATGCGCAGATTCTGAAAGCGGCTTTCATATCTGAGTGGTGGACATAAAGTCGAAGTTTGCTGTTGTGGTGCGTGTTTGCGTATATGAATTCAATGGTTGCCAAGCGAAACCCGAAAACCTTCTCAGCATCCTGTGCCTCAGAGATTGCGTCCATAAGACGATCCATCAATGATGACATGCAAATTTTCTCGGCCAGACAATAAAGTTCACAAAGTCGATACGTGGCAGGCCCAATTGGAAGATTGCCACGATACAAGTATTCAATGAGATTGGCAACTGTGGTCGGGTCGTCCTCTGGAAGGGACATCTCTCCTTCGGCCGCTTCTTTAAAATCATTGTTGAACCCGGCATTGAAAAACTTTGATTGCTCGCACAATATCTTTTTGTGGACAAGATACTTCTTTCTCTTTGGTCCCACGTACAAAGTGACAATTTCGCCGAGAGCCCTAACACCTTTGAATCAATCACCGAACAGACCAAGTAAACAATGCGCCATCGTGTGCGAGCAAACAGGAGGAAAGATCGGAGACTTACTCAGGCGTCATGAGAGTTGAACTTGAGGGGGAACTCATTGCTGCGATTGAAAGGGGGGTTCTAAGTCATGTTAGTGATAAGATTATTATCGACCTGACTTTTATTGACATACCTTTCCGATTTCAATAGTTACTTAGATTTTAAAGTCGTTGCGCAGGACTCTTTGATATCTCAGAAATTCGTCGAGACGATATGGAAGGGAGTCGTTTGATTGTAAGAAGTTGCTGGAAGTTATAGAGAGTCTGAAGAAAACGATAAGATAGCCTCTAACCGTACACCTAGGAATTAAAAATTGCCGGGGTAATTAATCAATGCCCAACTAATACATTACATTAACTTTATAAACTTATTAACTTTATAAGTGAATTTAAATATATAAATTTTTATAAGTATTATATTCAAAATATATATATTTATTTTTATTATTTAAACAATATTGTTTAATTATTTTATTTTAATTTATAATTTAAACTTTAAAAGAAAAAGTATATATATATAACAAATAGTTTTAATCTATTTTGCATTATTATATACTAGTTTTAATATATATATATATCTATATTAGCTTTATATTTTATAATTTTATTTTAAATACTTTTTATATAAAACTTTTGCTTACCTTATAATTAAATTTAAGTTTTATTTTTCTTTTTATTAATTATAATAGTTAAAGATTCTTTTTTATTAAAATTTGAAATATATATTTTTGATTGTTAAATAAAAGCAACAACTTTTTATACTTTATTGATATTAATTCTAAACTTAGTTTTGTTAAAATTGTATAAATTATACTTTTTGATTTTGTATTTGTATTTTACAATTTAAAGTTTTTTAAAAAAAAATATTAAACAACTTTTTAATATAAATAGCTTTGCATTTTTAAAATAATAATTATATACGAAATGTTTTGTATTAATTTTATATTATTTTAAAAAATCTAAAAATTTAATTGGATTTAATTAAAATTTATACTATTTATTTAATTTTAAAATCTTTTTTTTTAGTATTAAACTTTCTAAGAATATTATTTGTTATACTTTTAATTATTTTTTTAATAATAAAAAAGTTCAATTTGATATATATATTAAAAAATATATATAATATAAGTTTTTATTTTATATTTAATTTTAAATTATAATTACTATTATCTTTTATATTTTAATATTTTTTTTGTATTTAATATTAAAATATTTAATAAAAAAAATTATGTTTTATTATAACTTTAATAATAAATAAAAATTTATTAAAATAAAAAATATTAAAATTTTTATTATTAAATAAAACTTTAATATATTGAATATTTTGCTTTAATACAAAATTATAAAGGTATTTAATGATAAAGCTATTTATTAATAATAAAAGTTCTATTGTATTTTGAATAAACAATCTAGGAATATTATATATATATATAATTCGAGTTGAAAAAGAAAGTAAAGATTTATTTAGATCTAAATTATTTGTATTATATAAATTATATTTGTTGTTATTTATTATATTTGTAAATATAATTCTAACTTTATTTATAACTTTTATAATTAATTTAAATTTATTTTTATTAAAACTAATTATTATTATTATATTTATATAAGTATTAAATATTTGTATTTTAAGTAGTAAAATATATTATTGTAAAAAAAAGTTTAATAATATTGGATTTAAAGTAAGTAGATTTAAAAAAACAAAAAAGTAATATTTATTGAAAAATGTAATTATTAGGAAGGTTTAAATCAAAAACAAAAACTAAAGTAATAAGGTATTTTTAAATATTATTAAAATATAAAAAAGTTATAAATATACTTTTTATTTATTAATAATAATAATTATTTAATAAATAATAATAATCTAATAAATAAATTAAAAATATTTAATATTATATTTACAGTATTTCTACTTTAATATAACAAAAAGTACTTTATTTTATTAATATTTTAAATAGTAAAGTATATATACTTTTTATTTATAAAGTTGATAAGTTTATAAAATTAATATAATATATTAATTAAGTATTAATTAATTACTCCGGCAATTTTTAATTCTTAAGTGTACGGTTATCAAGATGAAGTAAATTCCTGTTATAGTGAATTAAATCCAACTTTTAATCCGGTGAATTTTATTATACTTTCTTTTCCTTTTCTGGTAGGTGCCATCTTGAATGTTGGGGAAGCTGTTCTGACCGCCCTGGCAGAATGACAGACCCTGACGAGGGTCCGCGCTAAGCCCTACCGAGTTTTAGCGACAAGATCAGATGAAGATGAAATGGTCACGATAAGTGCAAACTCAAATTCGCAGAAGGTACTATGATTGATAGTTTAAGCTACACTGGAAATAAGATTGGCAAGTGTAGATCATATCAGAATTGTTATTGAGGGTTCTGTAAAGGGAAATGCCATGGAGAAAGTTTCTAATAAAATCTGTAATCCTGGATTTCAGCATTAGATTCTTTTCTTTCTCTCACAATTGAGTTTTCTGGGTCTCCGAAGTATTTCATGAACCCATAGTAATATAACGTTCACAATGTTGTGTTCCTACTACCTAGTCTGTCACTTTCACCCGATATTTTTGTTCCTCCTCACCATATGTCATCAGACTCACTGTTAGAGAAAGCATTTGCAGCTGATTCTGAGGGCGGACTACTTGACTAGCTCGAACTTAATCAATTCGAGTGATTTGAGTCAGAAAGCCCCTCTTTTTTGGGTTACTTTATGGGCACTTTAGCATGCTATCTAGAATGTTCGCAGTTCATATAGAAATTCTCACAGTAGATAAGCTCGCAGAGTTCCCTCTTTTGAGAGAGATTTCTCAGACACTTTTACCATATTCAAAAAGAAATCTTCGACATCAAACAGAACTTCAACCCTTTCTTTAATAGGATAATAGAAGCACCTTAAGAAGTAAACCTAGATATCTCATACCTTCTACCCAGTTCATACAACACAAACTCGCAATACACTGAACTAATTTTAGATATCCAATCCACCTCAAACGTTCAACTCAATTGCATTATAAGTATCTCCTATACCAAACCATTCAACACAATGCCGGCCCTTTCAGCATGGACTTTCGAGTAAGCCCTTTCCCAATTTGCTAATAAAGATGCATTACTCATATAATATTATTAGGGTACTCGGTACGGAGACGATCGATGTATTTACTACACCAGTTAGCAGGGCAATTACGTTCCGCAAAAAGTATCTCTTCGAGAAATCCTCTTATTTCTCGCGACTTACGTACTCACGGTCCGACGATGAACAATTGTATATAGTTTTGGGAGATGAAAACTGGAAGGTTCTGAATGCCTTCTACAGATACATCTATTGGGATAAATTGCCTACCTTTCGACCGACTTTAGACATTTTGGGAGCTCGCAATAGGGTGAGGACTACTGCGGAGTATCGAAGAAGGAGGCTTGTAGCGGATTTTGAACGTCACAGTCGTCTCCTTTGCCGAGAAGATCGTCGACAAGAAGTTGATGAATCGGGCAGTGAAGCGATTCCAAGACCATCACGCTGCGCATAACATCCCCGTTTCCGTACGGACAATCAGAAGATCGTTCGAGGACACGAGAGGAGCCAACGGATTACGTCGGTACCGTGCAAATAACATGGCCAATGAGTTAAAAGAAGCTCTAGACGATAGAACAAATAACGATTATGTTAGATTGATCGACAGAGTTCCCGGGCTTGGAGACTAATTTCTGGAATGCGAAGCACAGTGGGAAGCTAATGGTTGTTTCAATCCGAATGTTGTGGGTGCTAGGAATGGGGTCTTCAGTTGCGTGTTTCATGATCACTCGTATCTTGAAAATGATAGAACGTGCGACACACCGGATTGAGGGGGATATATTGACACTTTTTGGTGCCATTGTAAGTGCCATATGTTTCAATCTTGGACACATCAGATTTAACTTCAATAGATGGGGTCTGGATACCTTTTAAGTTAGGATTCAACATATTACCAATGTCATGCCTATCGTTGCATCTCTCGCATGTGTCATTACAAAGCATGCAACTCTGGACCCAATCACCCTTAAACATGTCATCAATTAAAGTGATGCGAGTATCAATCGTGGAATATTCTTCATTCATATGTATAGTATTCATGTGTAGAAGCCACGTACTTATCAAGAGACTATCAGGAATCCTAGAAATCTCCAGAATCTTGGCAATCCACCCGCGCCGCCATGCTTCTGTACGTCATCATATACTTCCTCCCAGCCGCCTCGAAATCCACAAACGCCATGTATTAAACATGAGAACCGCTCAGTTCGTGCTCATGACAATATCCGTCGCAATCGATTTGTTTAATAGTCATGGTCGAGCAACAAATAACAGACCTCGTCATCGCCTGCGCCATTGCCTCCATCAGAACCAGATCTACCATGAAGGTGGAACTGACATGGATGGACACCTGGACCAACAGCAGCAGAAATACCTGCACCAACAGAACCGCCTCCGGCATCCAATTCTTCTTCTTTGACCTCAACTTCCTTGGCATATTCTTGACTGGCGTCGCGGATGCGAGGATCGTTGCCCTTGGTAAGCTTGACGAGCATCTTCATAAAATCTGCGAAGAACTCCTCACTATTCTTGATCAACCATTTAAATCCAGTCGAGTCGAGGCCTGGAGTCATGGCAGAGTAAAGGGCGTTTGCAGCGCAGAACTTGCGGAGTGGGGACTTTGGTTGAGCATGGTCAAGGATGTTCTTTACAAGAGTATGTGTCAAGACGGTGGAACTGACGTTAAGACCATCCTGAATCGCATCCATGATCTTATTGAGGAAGGTGTTACTCATTTCGAAAATCTCCGCAAAGACGTAAAGTTGGCACAGCTCCGAGATCCGCCTTCCTTGTTCGGTTTGGGACATGCGAGGAGTGACACCAGGGATGCGCCGAGCGTAGAGGTACTCATTGAAGAGTTTGAACACGAAAGGACTTGTGTCATGGATGGAATACATCTGGCCAGGTTCCAAGGGTCCACTCTCCTTCAGCATCTTTGCGAACCGACAGGAGGAACTGACCAACAAGTTCTTGTGAATGGCAAAAACCATACTACCGTTATGGATATCGGAACCTCCAACCTTTAACATGATTGTCTCCATACCCATCGTACTGTGCATAAAAGTTAGATCGATGGCTAAAAGTGAAGGAAGAAGCCACGCGGATTTTACTCACTCGGTGAACAAAATATCTGGCTGAGCCTTGATCAATGCCTTTGACGTCGATTGAGCAGCGGATTTATTGCTTTGAGATTCCTGTGAAGTGGTATTACCAGCAAAGTTATTCCAACTCTTTGGGACTTCTGGTACGAATTCATTGCTCTGATCAAATCATGTCAGATCTGCTTAAAGCTTCGATAGAAATGTATGGAAGACTCACGTTACCCATCTTGAAGAAAACTTAGTAAGGAAGGATTCAATAATGAATAAAGAAACTGCCGATATATTCTTGTTATTACAAGTAACCTTCCGACCGAGAACAGATGGCTTTTGTGATTTGGTTGTTGTTGTCGGGTAAACAAAAAGAGGTGGGCCGAGGAAGAGGAAGAGATAAATGACTTCAAAATTCTAAGCGAGAATTTTGATTTCTTGATTTTTCCATCAGATGAAAAAATATTCACTTTAATAAGATCAAATTTATAATTTAAGCTGTAAAGCGAGGCTGAGCTTTTTTGTGACTTTCACCTTAAAAAGAAAGTTGTTGACCTCCCAGTTCTTCCCACACAAAGCAAGACCTTTTGCAGTTCTTCGCATACCAAAACCTTTCCAACTCACACGACAACGACTCAAGTTACTTGAAAACAGAAAGGTAATGACTACCTAGTACTATTCTTAATCTTAAAAGATTTTAGTATTGAGGCTAACTATCATTTAGCTCTCATACACTCCAGTTGTGCGCCCATTGTCTCTAATCATGGTGTACCTCTTAGAAGACTTTATCCTGGGAAAGTAAGGTCAATATCAGAGTCTTTTGTAAAATATCATCACTGACAGGACCACCATTTAGGGTTCTTGGAAGTGAGATAGTCGAGGTCACTGTAGGAGAGGGGAAACGCAAGTTTTTTCTGCATAAACAGCTACTATGCGATTCCGTAGCATACTTTAAGGCTGCTTTTGCGGCAGGCGGATTCAAAGAGAGCGAAGAATCTACTATCGATATGCCCAAGGATGATCCCGAAGTTTTCGAAATCTTTGTTCATTGGTTATATCGGGAAACAGTACCGGCTGCAACCACTGCCCAGTATTTTGAGAAATTACTTGATCTCTACATCTTTGCTGAGAAGCTTTGCATGGATGCAGTTGCAGACACGACTATAGATGCCATACAAGATTCATTAGAGTTTCTCGGAGAAATTCGCTCGAAAAATCTAGCGCAAATCGACAAGATCTGGAGAAACACATCATCTGCATCACCTTTACGAAAATGGCTCATTCATACTCTTGTGTACGATGCGTGGGATGCGTGGGATGAAGATGAATCAAATCATCCCATAGTTTTGAAACCCGAAGTACTTGCTTCCCTAGGGGAGATCTTCAAAGACCATCCCGATTTATATACCAGCTTCTTCACTCAAGTGCGCAAGAACTCCTCAGATGATCACCTAGAAGGCCCACCAAACCCGTACGATCCTTGTGCTTGGGACCTCTGCCACTTTCATCGACATCCTGAAGGAGTAGTTTGCCATGCTACTGAATAAAGCACGAATACCATTGGCGACTGGTATAAATCATTGGCGGCTGAGATAGTAGATGGCAGATGGTAGATGGCAGATGGTATGGCAGATGATATGGCAGATGGCAGAAGGCAGAATAGCAGCTGATTACTCACTGTTTACATGTAGCACAATCTCGATGAAATTTAAATCCTCCTTTTTATAACCTTATGCTTCTATGCATGAGCCTCTTTTCTACATACTATGAGGTGTCCCGGTAATATGCAGAAGAGCCTTGATTTTATACTATGTGATATTAGAATTACGACTTCACTTGATTTCACAGAATACGGCAGAGGCAGATGTAGTAGTTAGGACTTCTCGCATACCTTCAGTGGTACTTTCAACTATAGGATTGACAGTGTTGCACATATTATTAGTACCGCTAAGCCGAAAGCCCTTTCCTTTTCCCTTTCCATCGACTGGTTGTTTCCCTCAGTGGTACCGGGTGCGTTCGAAATGTACGAGGCTGAAATTTTCAAACAGTGAGCTATAGTATAGGTTATCAAAATTCTCAATATAAGCAATTCGCAGAACTACCGGCTCAAGTCTAATAAAGTTAGCCATAATTTACTTCATAGGTAACTTGAGGAGTGTACCACTTATAAGAACTCACTGAAAGTTGAATCCTTCCAAGTTTATGACTGACGTCATAAATCAATATCCGAAGGGCTAGACTAATTTGGTCGCTACAGACTAGACCGCAAACCCCCCCAGGCCAGTAGCGTCACCACCCAATATATATCAAATTACTTCCCACACTTCTTTTTTTCACGTTGAAAATCTGCCCAATCAGATACATGGATCAATATATTCCTATTTACAAAAGACATCTTATCACACCTCCAATAACGTGGCCCGAGACTGCTAGATCCCAAGAATCAATTAACGATGTCGAACCAAGTAACGGATATTGTACCAAAAGGTATGCCGTTGGAAGAGTAAGTTTCATATATGTTCATGATGAGTTTGCGGATCATACTGATAGGTCCAACTTAGAACCCTAGATGAGATGGTGACTTTAGTAGTCGGCCCCAAAAAGAAGAAATTTACAGTATTCAAGAACTTAATATGTGAATCTTGTGACTCCTTCCGAGCAGCTTTCCATGGATCATTTAAAGAAAGCCAAGAAAATGAGATAAATTTAGAAGAAGAGAGTCCGGAAGCCGTTTATTTGTTCGTTGACTGGCTGAAACGTGGGAAGCTAAAAATCGATAGTACCGGTGATGATTTCAAAAATCTTTGGGAGCTTTACTTGATGGCAGAGAAATGGTGTGCTGAGAAGTTAGGAAACAATACTGCAGACAAGATATTGAATTTTGTCACATACTCCTACCACCCGGACCTAGATTCATAGAGACTTGCCGATGAGGAGATCTCATCCATTTGAAAACGTTCGCGACCAAGATTACCCATCAGAAAACTTTGCGCCCAAGTTCTGGGTCGAGGGATGCGTCATGCATACTCAGACGGTGAATGGGAGGCTGGTGCCAATGGTCTTGAAGTCAAATTTCTCAAAAGATTATTATCTATCGATAACATTGACTTTGATGTCTTCAGAGAATTTTTTCAACATTTGGAAATTATTGACTTCATGAGGCAGCGGGAGCGGGAGCGGGAGATGTTGCTGGCGATGGTGATGATGATGATAGAGAGGATGAGCTATCCCAATCACTTCCATCTTCACATTTCGTTCCATCGGCAGGTGAAAGTAACAACGTTCACTCTTTGTGTCATAGTCCCTATAACCTCGATATTCTCTCTCACTCTTTGCAAAATTTGATCCAAGATCAATCTCATCAGGATTGAAACATCCAAGTGAAGAATTTCAGAATTTCGTATATCTCATACAATCTGTCGATTAAGCGAGAATGGACTTCTGTCCGCTTTACTCTCACTTTCACTCTCCTACAGACAATTCAATGTCAATAAATTCATCATCTCACAACATTTCATAAAATTAAGGCTTCACCTTATATCTTCTTAAACCTAACAATGAGGGAGTAAAATTCTCTGAGTTTCACAACATTCTGGACTTCTCATAAACTCTCATCGCATTGGTCAATCAAGAGTTCCATTGTCTCGTGCCATTTTATGCAGTTAGGACTTCTTAAGTTCTTATTAGTTCTTGTCCCATCAGTCAATGAGATAGTGTGTAAGTTTCCGAAGGTCTGCGACAATGAAATTCATACAAATTGTCTGCGAATATTGACAACAATACAGCGCGGCCTGGGACCGAGACCACGCAGCAAGATGACTTCTACAGCTTCGGCAGATGTAGAAAAACCTGCAGAGAATTTACTTTTCAAAAAGTGAATTGTTTTATTATTAAGGCCTATAAATGAATATTGAGAATATTGATAATCATATTTTTAGTACTTTTGGAGTTGAAGTAGTCAATTTCGTCGTCGAACCAAAACGTAAGGCTTTCGTAGTACACAAGAAGCTTATATGCGATTCATGCGATTACTTCCAAAAGGCTTTTCGCGGTCTGTTCTTAGAAGGCGTGGAGGGCAAGATCTACATGACAGAAGACAGTCCTGACGCCGTCGGTCTCTTTGTGGAATGGCTGTATCGACGCACAATCTTGCTGAATAGAACGCACACCCAATTCAATGCTCTGATCAAGCTCTACCTATTGTCGGAGAAATGGTGCCTTTACGACTTGGGCAATACAGTCATCGATGTCATCAAGCAATACTTCTGGATATCGCTCGACAGACCATCTCATGTGGACTATTTACTCCCAGATGTGGTCAGTTATATCTGGAGTCAGACTCAGGAAGATTCACCATTGAGAAAACTTTGCATCGAGAGATTAGCCTGGATCTATAGTGACGAAACAATACTTAATATCGTTCCTGGCAAGGATTCATTGACGAAATTGTGGGCTGTTTGTAGAGATCATATCTGCTTCTTTACGGACTTTTTTGCGTACTATCAGAACTTCAATCACGGTTTGAAACCACGAAATCCTGGCCGTACACCGACACACTGCGGTTGGATATACGACGTTTGCTCTTTCCATCGTCATGTTGAAGGTCAAAAATGTCTCAAAAATACAGAGGCGGCAAAGGAGAAAAAACAGGACGAATCAGAATATGACGACTTTTTCGCGGACTTGACGGAGAAATGATTTGTCTGGAGAAGCTGTGGAAATTGAAACAGTTGTGGACATCGAGGTGATCATGGAAATTTAGATAGCTACAATTACCAAAACGACGAAGGGCATTGAGATAGCTACATAGATTGAAATAGCTACAAGCATCGAGATAAACATGAACAATAAGATAGCTATAAACATCAAACCATCCATGAACATTGTGAAACCCCCAGGAGACATGAACTTATCATCATCTCTCATCATCATCTGTTTCAACATTCCACCTCCCATTACAATACAACCCCCTCAGTCACGCAACCTCAACCACACAAGTAATCCAATAGCCCACCACAAATTCTTGTAGCCCCCCTACTTCTCCCCCAACATTTCATCTATCCATTTCAATCAATTGACGGGCTCACCTCGACCAGCTACCTAGCTGGCACAATATTAGGCGTCGATCGATATCATCCCCTATAATTTCCTATCACGGCCATCACCTCGCTTAGCAAGCACAATCTGCTTCTCCTTCTCCTGCTCCTTCGAGTACGTGTACAATCACATTTTATAAATCCAACCAAACCCGATTCCTCCTCTAACAGAAAGGGACCTTAATAATCAAAACTCAACAATATCATCCATTGACCATCTATCTGAGACTATCTCCAGGTTATTATTTCGCCAGCCTCGAGCCTAGAATTGACAATCACAACACAAGACGAACACTCGGAGATATAAAATTAAACAATGCCAACCTTCCAATCCCCTAATCCCTATTTCTATTTCCATCACCCATTCCCAATTTCCGTCTAACTACCTAGTATCTTACCATAGCGTAGCAAAAGACTAGGGAGGTAGGAGGCTATTCTAAAACATAATTAATAACCGATGATAGATACCTACCTAGATATCATCTTTATTACATTACCTAGCTAACAATCAACTACATCCATCACTATACTCTCTCTGTATCCATCCAACTTCCAAGAATTTGATATCCCCAACCAAGACTCCAAGAGCCATCTCAGCATAGATCTTTCGTATAAACCAATACAATAATAAACCAATAAACCAATAATAAAATCTCAAATCCACCCAACTATCCCTATCCCTCCCTATCAAATGTTCTCATGCCATCACCATCGATCGCCCTCATCACTATGTACTCTAAGCCCTCTATAAACACCTCATCTCATCCAACATTCTTTACCTACCAATAAACCAACCAACGAAACAAGACGTCACGTCCCATCAACTCACCCCCCCTCACCCCCTCACCCCCTCACCCAATCCCCAATCCTCATCCCCCCACTCGTTCCGATTCCCTGCTCATCATGTATCATATATCCTACATTGTATATTATACTCGAGTATAGCAAGCGAGAAATCTATTGAATAATTTGAATTCCATCCCATCCCATCCCATCCCACACACAAAATAAAGAAACCCCCTCCACCACCATCAATACCCCTGCACCAACACCCCCTTCCATCCCACCCCACCACAAACCAACCCTCTCCCCTCTCAAGCTATCCATCCATCCATCCATTCATACATACCCACCAACTACAAACCCACTCATCCATCCAATCCCTAACACCACAATACCACACCAACACCAACACCACCACACCAATCCCCCTCCCCTCCCCCCAAACAATCCATCTCCCTTCCAAGTTCCAATATCCATCTCCCTTCCCATACCCAGCCACCCCCTCAAACCCCACTACCATCTTCCATTCCCCGCGATTATGCTATCCTAATAATACAACCACTTACCACTTACCACTTACCACTTACCATCGGCCCACTCAAAGCTCAGACCTACTGAGTCCTGACTGTAACTACCGAGTCTATATCTAGGTAGGTATGCAGAGAAGAGATTCTATTTCCAACAATGAATTTCACCCATGATCTTCTCGCTTCATCCTGTATATTCACAATTCATGCTACACACACACACATACACTCACCCACTCACTCAAAAAATCACATAACATCAATTCAATTCAATTCATTCCATTCCATTCCATTTTGCTTCACAAAAGTATATACCCCTACAGACCAAGGAAGAAGAAAGACACCTAGTAACATAGTATAAAAAGACAAAAGAGCAAGCCCCGTCCTATTACTCCCCACAACGCCATCCATCCATACCTCTATTGTTTGTTCATTGCCCCGTCCCCATCCATCTCCAATGTGTTTGTTCGTCATATCTCATGTCATAGCCACCGTCAATCAAGCCTCTTCTCGAGCATTAAGCTCCACCCTTCCAGTTGTCCACCAAAGCTAAGCCACATCCATCATCATCCCCGAATAATCCATATTCTTTTTACCTGCTGTGTTATTCCCACGCCTCTCTGGTGCTCCATCGTATTAACGTAACGCTGTTGTTGATGTAATGCTGCTCGACTATCCGCTTGTCTGCTCGCTTATATTCCCGCTTGCATCAATCTACCCAGTCAAGTTGGGCTACGCTCCATAAGGAAAAAGAAATACGTGAAATCTAACACAATTCCATCCCCATCCTGAATCAGATAGGGATCACAGTCCGCAAAAAGACCAATTCATCAAAAAGGAAAACGCTCTTCTACTTGATAGAACCAGATCGAGATGTGCATGTAGTCTTTGCAAAGTGACATTAAGAGAGTAGAAAAAAGAGGGGTATCTTTCATGATCGATCACTCCAAATTCATCTCGAATACGATGCATAGAAAAGGAAGAAGCCGCATTCCCCGCACATAAACGAGGAAGAAATCTATATCGCTGAAATCTCATCATCATCATCATCATCATCAAGCGCTGTTATCGTCCATTCGTCGAAATAACCAATGCCTGTTTACCCACTGACAATCACCAACATAGGAGAAATATTTTGTGGTGTCTTACATTCGAAAACATATGACCGCTCAGAAGATTTCAAGATGCTGTGTCTTGTGTGTATGCCATTTCTGACATCCCTCCTTGTCTTTGAGCAAGAACCTCTCGAGCATAGAACTCTACAAGCATTGTGCCATAAGCCTCTAATTCCTCTACGGGGACGGATAATCGAAAGTCATTGAGCAGCAAAAACTGAAGCTCCAAATGATTTAATTCATTCAACGGCAATCCACCAACCTAAACAAACGTCAGTGTCTGGAACGAGGCTGTACATTGTAACTCTTACCTTGGCGTATCTAGAATTCGTGTAAAATACATCAGAGAAAAACTTGCTTGCACAAGTAACGCCAGCAATAACCAAACGATGAATATTAAAGCTGTCGACTACAAAGAAGTGTGAGAGAGGAAACTGGGCCAGTCCAGGCTCAGGACCGGGTGAGTGACTGTACTGAGCATTCTCGAGCTCCGATTTGAGTTCAGGAACACTTCTAGAGCCTGGTGGAGTATCCGCCAAATCTGAACCCTCCACAGAGTAACTGGACGAAGGTCGAGAACCATCCTGATCCATGGAGTCACGTCGCATGGCATTTATGGGAGCTGCATTAACTCTTTCTGTCATCCTATCAAAATAGACCAACAAGCTCAAGAACACCTCGTATGTTGTTGGGCAGTACTTGTGGATTCTAGTCAAGTAACTCAAGATTGTAATGCTAGGCACATTTTTCCCGTGGAATGCGAGTACGCTGGAGGAGAGCCCGCTAAGATTAGCTGTGTGCTCGGCAGACGGAATGGATCTTTGTAAGGATTCGTGTTGGCGATCATTTGTGGTGGTAATTTTGGTCAAAAGTCCAGCTACCATCTCAATAATATCTGTAATGGGCATGCCACTAATCTCGTATTTTAGTGTAGGATCATCTGCTGTACGTGGACGTCCAGATTGACCTCTAAATGAAAGAAATTCCTCGCTGGCGAAACTTTCGATATGTGCCAAATCTCGGACTTTGATCGTGTTACCACCATACTTTTGTACATCGTCAAGAGACTTTGCTGATCTTGGGATAGTTCGTTCGGATGCCGCAGATGTGGTTCGAGAAGGTTTAAGGGTAGAATCGGTGCTCATCGTATGCGAGTGTTCGGATCGTGCGTAAGGTGCTGAGGATGGGGGGAAGTTTTGTTGACTTGTAAATGGCTGTTTTGTATAGGAACCTGGATTTGGACTGGAACTCGAGGGAGGAGAAATGGGTTCCGACTTCACTTTTGTACGTCGATCTGCATCATAAGACTCGCCATATTTAGCTTGTGTGTTTGCGCTTGGAGGAGGGGTACCATCTACTGATGTGGGGTGGGGTTTCGGACTGGGGGGAGGTTCGACTCTCGATCGTGAGGCTTGTCGGTACGGCGAATCCTCTGAAGAACCATGATGCCCTGCACCAGGTATCATTTTATGGGGGTGAAAGCGCGTTGAATCCGACACAAAGTCAATCACCGCAGCCATATCAAGTGAATTTAATGGTCGTGGAAACCTGATCGATCGTTGCGATTAGCTTTTTTCCCCCAAAATTGATGATGGCTGGAACAATGTGGAGACGACAGAAAATAAAACAATAGTAGGAGATGTTTAAGAACGTGGGCGCCAACTGAGTCCTTGCTGTTCTATTAGTGAAGGATGGCGAAAGAGGCACGCTTTGGAACTCTTATCGTGAAGGCACTTTGCCTATCGATCGGGGTTTAAGGGCTCTGCCAAAAGGTAAACAGAAAGCAGCAAAACAGTCCTTCCCTTGCCTCAAGAACTGTAAACTCTATGCTGGCAGAAACTTCCAGTATTGAAGGTCATTATGAATTGCGACAACGAATTTATTTTTGTTTGACAAAAGGTTGAGCGGTAACGGCAACGGTAATGGTGACGGCGCGCCATTTTATAAATCTCGTGGGGGTAACAAGCTCGAAAGATGATACAATGCACAATGTTGGCACAGATCGAAGAGTGGAAGCTTGCTTACCTGCAGCATTCCTAGAAAGAACTTTTGGAATATGGATGTATCAAGTAAGAAGCAAGAAGTAACAAGTAACAAGTATCAAGTATCAAGTATCAAGTATCAAGTATCAAGAATCCTCGACAATCCAACGGAAAGAAATATTGGTTGAATATTGTATGAGGAGTTGATTAGGAATTTATTATGATTTTTTGATTGATGGAGGGATGGGGGGATGGAGGATGTAATTTGAATGAACCGAGAGATTTCAAAGTATCTGATGGAGAGAGG
>NGKG01000001.1:3467092-3481545 GCA_002162505.1 Myriosclerotinia scirpicola
CGCTATCAAACTCATAATACTTCACATTATCTACCTCTACTTCAACTCAATTCATATCAAGAAACTAAAAACTAAAAACTAAATCCCTTCCCCTCATCCAAATTTTCCAATCTTCAACCTTCCCAAATCATCATCTCCCCAAGCCGAATATCATACGCAACTTTCCCATCAACTAATGAATGCTATGAGATTAATCAGTAACTTAGTTACTCTAGGCTCCTAGTATTGTATCGGATAGTATTGCATCGGATTTTACGATTCAAGATATTTATCCTTTCAAAAGTGGATAACTAGCAACAAATATGTAATTTTGAACGTCTAACTTGCAATTATAATTATTAGATTCTAGTACAATTTCCATCTCACCAAGCCTGGTGAATGACATGCGGCTTTAGACCTTCCAGCAAATGTGTAATATTTTATTTCTCATACCCGAATTGAATACTGAGCATTCTAACGAGCATTTGGCCAATCATCTATCAAAATATGCAATTTAATATAGCGAAGCTACAACAAAAATGGCAATCTTCCGTCTCATATCTAATCCCAGCCAGCGTCAGTTGTTATTTGAATCCCATCAAGCCCGCTCCATTACTCTTGATTACTTATCTTTTGTTGCAAGACAGCAGCAGTGATGTTTTGCGTCTGGTAGTGCTTCCGGCTCCGACTGCTTTCGTTTCGGAACTCGTGCACTCAATAGATCCTCGACAAACTTCTTGATGCACTCCAAAGCAATATCCAAGGATAATGTCTTGTTGGGCCTGGCGGATTTCATCAGGGCTTGCTCGGGTACCTGTGTTAAGAAACGACCTGATACGCCGAGCTTACCCTTCGCAGTGGGAGAATTGAGTTGCATGATGATATTGAGCAGCTTTCCCGTAGGAGAATCGTTCTGGAAGGCTGAATAAAGCGTAGCCTCTTGCCACGATTGTATCAATTGAGTGTAATCTAAGAGTGTCGATACATCGGCTATGATGATACCTCTTCTCACAAGCTCTAGCACACTTCCCTTCAAAATCTTGTATTGAGATTCTTCAGAGGGTGGTTGGAACGGAATCTGAATGGCGCATCTATCGACGAATGCTTCATCAAGGCAATCAATCATGTTTGAAGTTGACAGGAAAACGACATTTGGACAAGACCTGACCCTATCAAATCCAGTGAGTAGAGCATTGGTAGCTCGCAATGAATCCTGAGCTTCTCCATGCATGACGCCCGAGTGCCTGGACACGGCAATGGATTCAACCTCATCAATCAATACAATTATGATGCGCCTTGGGTCGTTCTGGCACATCTCTTTGACCTTTGTGAGCAAATCATCTACTTGAGTCGCACTTTCGCTATAGTATTTGGATAAGAGTGTCGCCGTTTTAACTTGGATTAGTTTCGTATGTGGGAATGTCTCTACCAACCGAATAGCTAATCGCTGTGCAATTGCCTGGCATAAGGTTGTCTTTCCGGTTCCTGGAGGACCTATATCGATGAGGCACCACGTAGCCATCATTGCACGAATGGCAGTGATGACCATCGGTAGCCCCAGAATATTAGCCTTTCCTCGGATTTTTTTGAAAGTGGAGGTTTTTGGATAACTACCATGAAACAGAGCCATCGGACTCATTCTCTTCTTTGCAGGTCCAGCTTCTGCAGAAAAGGTGACTATTCACAGTCAATCAAATTACTCAATGATTGAAGCTGAATACCCCAGAAGAATATACGTACGCATGTTTGATATCATCCACGAGAGATCTTCCTTGTGGTTTTGGTCAAATATGAGCCTGTATCGTGTTAATTGAGAAGAGCATTGATGATCAAACTTTCAGGACTCACTCCTCCCAATTTCCGTCAAAATCATGATGAGGCATATCAAAAACCTCAGCTGATGGTATTTCTGGATCCTCATACTCATCATCTGGGTTCGTGCTATCGGAGCCTTCGCTTGAACGTGGTGGCGATGATGGAACACCATGCATCTTGTAGACACAGAAACGGCTCAACACATCTCGAACTGTAACATGGCTGGGTTTTTCCTGATTTTCGATGGCAATGATTTCGACTGGTACTAAAGACTCCAACTCCTCGATTGCCCATACCTTCCAACAATCACTCTTTTCTGTTGATTCACCAATAAGTACTTGGTCAAGTGATGATAGTCATGTAATGCCATGCAATGCAGAAAAACTTACCAGCGAGAAGGGGTAACATATCAAGGTCAATGTTACAAATGATGCCTCCAACTTCCGGTTCTTTCATAAGTTTGGAAAGTTGATTGTGAGCCTTGGGAATCAAACGTCAGCTAAACTGTTTAAAGGAATCTTAGAACTTCTCTTTCTCTTTCTCATACAAGTTTCAAGTCTTTGGTGTTCAATTCATCTT
The DNA here is from genome assembly GCA_002162505.1 of Myriosclerotinia scirpicola. Lineage (NCBI taxonomy): Eukaryota > Fungi > Ascomycota > Leotiomycetes > Helotiales > Sclerotiniaceae > Myriosclerotinia > Myriosclerotinia scirpicola. The sequence continues at coordinate 3,469,466 of NGKG01000001.1, forward strand.
CAATAAATGTTCGGAGCCTAGCCTCAAAAATAACTGTCGGTTTATCATGGACCAACTGGTCATGACCATCATTCTCCATTGTAGTGACTACTAGGTAGGAGGATATGTTACTTTTGTTACTTTTATCTTGATCATTCCAGAGTTACAATGAAGATGAAAGTGAGTAATTGATCTGAAGTGAGAAGAATAGAAGAATAGAAGAATAGAATGATAGTACTTTGTATGTGTGATGAAGAGTGAAGAGTGAAGGTTGATGAAAGATGAAAGATGAAAGTATTCTACTACCTACTACCTACTACCTACTACCTACTACCTAAATATTAAGGCAAACAAGTGAAATGTAAAATTCATTAGAGAGAAAAAGGACCGTAGACGCTAAAGTGAAGAGCCCGAGGGAGAGGAAAGGATTGAACAAGAAGGGAAGGAGCTGATGGACCTTGACTTAGGTAAGCTCAAACTGACTGCCAATGGCCAATGGCCAATCGCCAATCGAACTCTGCTCATGTATTATACTAATCAAAATGAAACATATATTTCATTCTCTTCCCCATTGAGATACATACTAGGTAGGTAGATAGTACATACTGGTCTAGCCCCTATCTAGTACCTTGATTGTTCACAACAATCATCACAACACTACCTAATAGTTGAGAATAGAATCACGCAACCTCCATGTCGAATTTAAACATTCGAGCTCTACTTCGTACTCTACAAGATGAGTACTTTGAAAAGATGAGATATTATTATCTTGAATGTATGAAATGGCAACAAAACAACTGAACGCTATGTTCATCACGTCCGATCTGAAAGACTGAGTGTATATATGTATGTTGTATGTTATTGAGTTTCTAACCACCAGTAAATGTAACCCCTTCCACAATCGTCTAATCTAATATGGTAACCGTAACGCATTGGTGATATATACCTAATATATGAGATTAAGCTTGCTCAAGAGGTAAATACACGAGCACAGCTGCTAGTCTATACTGGTATATATATATACATGTACCTAGTACATGACGCTCCGCTGGGCCACTGCCGTGGAGGCTTTTTCGCTTCGCTCTATCTAAGGAGAGAAAGAAACGATTAATACCTACCTAGGTACTGTTGATATGAAAAAGAGAGGATTAGTCATTCAATCCAAGGTAAAGGCGGATATGAATGCTTCCGAGTGAAGTGTAGAGCGGTGTGGCGATGTGGCGGTGTGGCGGTGTGAAGATATGGCGGTATGGCGGTGCACTAAACCTTACCCGCATAACGCACGTGGCTGAGCTAGATCCGTTCCTGACTAGCTAGCTTACATAATATTTCTGCCGAATCTAAATCGTCATAGCTTGGCCACCTGCAGAAAAGATGGATCTTGGTTTGGTAAACAGTACCTACCTACCTAGTAATTGACTTGTTTCCTTTTAACCTTTATTACTTTGTTACCTCGTCGGTGATGGTATTCTTTCGATAGTTCGAAGTCTTTTAGATCTCATTATCTCTTCCATTATGGATGCTCCCCGAGCTTCTGAGAAGAATTGTACTACATATGACCCTACACGTGTTGAAGGGCAACAGACCGCAATATATGTTCAACTCGTCATTTCACTAACTCTCGGCGTTTCTGCATTTCTTGGATTCTGCGTAAGTCGCGACAAGAGCAAGTATATTGGGAACTTTGCGCTGACATTCGCAGATCTTACGACCAAAATGGAAGAGTTTATATGCAGCACGCAAAAGGTATGTCGATGCCGCGGCACATCTGCCAGAGCTGCCAGATACCTTTTTTGGTTGGATGCCTGTGCTGTATAGGGTGACAGAAGAACAAGTTCTTGCATCTGCTGGATTGGATGCATATGTCGTATGTCTAGATGATCTGCTCCTGGATTAATGAGCAATTCTGACTTCAATTAGTTCCTATCTTTCTTCAAGATGTCGATGAAACTATTCGGCATTATGTTTATCATCGCAGCGGCTATTCTCGCCCCGATCAATCAACACTTCTATTACGTATTCGACCCGTTCGGAAATTCAACAAGCCCCCCCGATATTCCAGACTACTCGTTGTTGGAGGGTTGGCATGGTGGATGGGACGGAGCCTCAACTTTTGAGACGCCAAAAGACTCAGACGATGAACTCCCCGACACCAGCTATCTCTGGGCATACCTAGTGTTCACTTATGTTTTCACCGGGCTTGCAATATATTTTATGAATAGGCAAACCAAACGCGTAATTCAAGTGCGCCAGGATTACCTTGGAAGTCAATCTACGATTACCGATCGAACAATTAAACTTTCTGGAATACCGGAGGAGCTGAGATCCGAAGAAAAGATCACCGAATTCTTGGAGAAACTCGAAATTGGCAAGGTGGAAAGTGTAACTTTATGTCGCAATTGGAGAAAGCTCGATGATATGATGGACAAGAGAGTGCAAGTTGTTAGACGGCTTGAAGAGGCTTGGACTGTACACCTTGGCCAGCAACAGCGTCCCAGTATAGGACCAGTACAGACACAACAGTCAACACCAGCTGCAGATGCGGAGGATGAGTCGCAAGATCATGAAGGCGATAATCTTCTAGGAAGCAATCACATTACTTTATACGATCAACCAAGACCAACTACGCGAATTTGGTACGGTTTTCTCAATTTCCAAACCAGGCAAGTAGACGCAATCGATCACTACGAAGAACAGCTGCGAAGATTAGATGATATGATCAAAGACGCGAGGAAGAAGGAATACAAGCCTACAGCACTTGCATTTGTCACTCTGGACTCAATCCCCGCTTGTCAGATGGCTGTGCAAGCTCTACTGGATCCAACACCGATGCAGTTGATGGCAAGACCAGCTCCTGCACCCTCGGATATTGTTTGGACAAATACATATCTGCCTCGATCAAATCGTATGATTCGTTCTTGGGCAATAACTGCCTTCATTCTCATACTCACCATCTTTTGGCTTATTCCAGTGGCTGCTCTGGCCGGTCTAGTTAGTTTGTGCTCAATTAGACAAGTTTGGCCGGGGCTTGCGGATGTATTGGAAAGCCATGATATCCTTAAGGCTTTGGTTCAGACTGGCTTACCTACACTGATTGTTTCATTGCTAAATTTGGCAATCCCATTCTTGTACGACTATCTTGCAAATATGCAAGGGTCGATCTCTCAAGGCGAGGTAGAGCTCTCTGTCATATCGAAAAACTTCTACTTTACCTTCTTTAACGTATTCTTGGTTTTTACTGTCTTTGGTGCAGCGAGTAAATTCTGGCCGGTCTTGCAAGAGACGTTGAAAGATACCACAAAGATTGCGTATACGCTCGCTCAATCGATTTCCGATCTCTCCATGTTCTACACCAATTTCATTCTGCTCCAGGCTCTTGGTCTTTTGCCTTTCAGGCTGTTGGAATTTGGAAGTGTTTCCCTGTACCCTATCATGCTTATGGGTGCCAAGACTCCTAGAGATTATGCGGAGCTTGTACAACCACCGATTTTCAGCTACGGGTTTTACCTGCCATCAGCACTTCTCGTCTACATTCTATGTATTGTCTATAGCATACAGCCAGCAGGATATCTCGTTTTATTATTTGGATTGGCGTACTTTGCTTTAGGCTATTACACCTACAAGTACCAGCTTTTATATGCCATGGACCATCCACAGCATGCTACTGGAGGTGCTTGGCCTATGATTGTTTATCGTCTTCTCGTCGGCTTAGGCTTCTTTCAACTAACTATGGCTGGTGTAATCGCCTTAAGAAAGGCTTTTACTCCAGCTATACTTGTTGTGCCTCTGATACCATTAACAATCTGGTACAGCTATTACTTCCGACGAACTTTCCAACCACTCATTAAGTTTATTGCCTTGAGAAGCATTAGAAGAGACAGCAATCCAGATATTAATATCGCTGGTGAAGACATCGGCATCAATAGACCTCCGGGACATATTCGTAGAGGCAGTACAGTTGATGAAGCCAGGGAAAGAGGTATGAGATATATTAATCCAAGTCTCATTGTACCGTAAGTATCTTCCCTAGAAAAATCACTGCCCCACACTAACGATGCATAGATTAGAAAAGATCTGGATCAACAAGGCCCCAGATTCGGAGCCTAATGGCAGCACTCCACAGTTAGATCGTGAAGAATCTGCTGCAAGCTCTATAAGTCTTGGGGACACCCATATTTGGAGAGAAGTTGGCGATGCAAATGTATGATGGAATTGTAAATGAAGCGTATATCCTGTTATCAGAGGGGCAATATTTTATCCACGATTAATCTTAAGTTTATGGCATGAATGGCGTTTTCGGTCGTTATTAAGGGGAGGGTCAGGCCTTCCTATATCATTTTGGCATTGTTTTAAGAATATATACCCAATGCTCTTTCCCGAACAAATTGCTTCTTTCTTAACAATCTTATCTACTTCTCATTTCTTCAATACACATCATAGCATTTCCAATGATTTACCCTTACCTTTTACTTACATCGTCTCTCTAGAGCGATGATACAAGACCCTTCATACCTAAAATATCATTTTTATCTCTTCAACATTCGTTAGTGAGGATCCTAAGCAAAACAAATAGAAAATCAACCAGTAATGCCAATCATTTCCTATCATCCAACCCTCATCAGTACTATAGCCGCCCACCCGGGGGCTGTCGACACGACGTCTTCCCAGATTCTCTTATCAAGAGCGATCGCAGATCACAGTGCAACTTCCCGCCCACCTTTTCTGAGGAGAGTACACAGCTCCATTGCTGTTACATCCGTCTACGAGTCTCCGACTAGACACATCATGACGGTTGGCGACGCGGCCAGCACATCGAAAGATGTAGGATTGGATGGGGAGCTGAGGAGAGAGTATTATGGTTCGTCGCTTCCAACGTGGCTTGGCTGTGAATAATGAATCTTTGATGGGGAGATGTGGACTGATGTTTTTGATGTGTCTAGACTCTTCAACTTGTGGACGACGCACATCTGTTCTGGAGGTGACTGATGCTTCTACAAATCATCCTGTTTTTGCAGCTTCGGACTTGGTAAGCTTGTTCTTCGCAAACCACTTCGCTTCTTCATTATCGTTGCATGTGCTTTGGCTTTTCTAGTGCAATCTTTTGAGACCGGGGTACTAACTGAGAACTCTATAGGTCACTTCGACTCAGGATACCGATGTCGATTCTTCTTTCGCATTCAATCCCTGGGAGCTTCCCCAACTAGATGCGATCCCCGACCACCAAGAAAAACGCGAGAAAGGAAAAGAAGTTGAGCGTGGAAGAACCTTGGAGCGAGGTCCAAGATACGCCAATCCACTCGCAAGGGCCGAATCGCGAATTAGAAGAAACAAAACAACCATTGAGCTAGATGGTCGACCCATAAAAACGCGCGATCGAAGCCAGACTCTTCATGAGGATCCCAACGATCCTTGTGCGATCTTTGATGACGAATTGTTAGAGCCGTTGCAAGATGTACCTCAGCAAGATAGTTTTTCCGAAGTACTGAGCGGGCATGCATCTCCCGCTAGTCTCAATGGCTCCCTGGATGCGCAGCAACTCAAGGGGCGGCTTCGATCTCGGACTTCGGGGGGAAGTTCCTTGGGCTCCACGATATCTCCCATTGAGCCACTCACTCGGGCAGTCACGACAGTCTTCAACGATTCCGCTCCTCTTTCCCCCGGCCCCATCTTACCAGCCGAATCGTCTTCTCATCGTCTACCCAGCGTTGACCGATTGGAAGAATCGGCTCGCCAATCAACATCATTCACCTTCTCGGAGTTACCAACGGAGATCATCCAACAAGTCTATGGCTATCTTACACCCGCTGATTTCAACTCGGCTAGACATACTTGCCGAACATGGCTTCTTACCAGCATCGATCGTTCCCTCCTCGAAACCATGATCCGGCGGGGCGGCTGGGAATCTAGCTGCCACGAGGAAATCTCGGATACCAAACCCTCGGCATTCCGACGTGGTACCGAGTATGAATGGTTCATGAGTCGACGGATCTCCAGGGAATGTGCGCTGGGGCCCAACTGGACCGGGTACGGAGTACCTGCGAGCCCGGAGAAATTTCCACAGGAATCAAGACGGTCGGCCTTTGTGAAAGCGGCAAGTGTGGATTTTACCGAAGTCGCGGTTCAATATCAGGATACGACTCCTGCTGGAACTATCTTCACGGTGAGTAGCTGCGGGAGGTTCTTGATGGCTGCGAACGGCTGCTTAATATATGTTTATGAATTAAATAAGAGTCATCGCGATGTGGATGATTGGGATAAAGTCGACCCCGGTTCTCTACGTCCGGTAACTAGTATAATATGTCCGCATAGAGTGTTGGCTTGCAGTATGGATACTTCGTCACAGAGATATGCAATTGCTGCTCTACTCGATGGCCGCATGGGCCTTGTATGCGATATAGCACTTAGCAACATTGCGCCTCTTACCTCTTCGCACCCTGAGGCTTCGGATCTCTTCTCGCCCCTTTCAAGTCGTTCGGGTCTCTCGCTCTCTCCTGGAAATGACTTCAACCATGGTGTCTCGTTTCTTGACCGCGTCAGTTTGGACAGCTCGGCTCCTGTGCAAAGGGCTGGAAGATCTACGACGGCATTTGTTTTTCCTGGGATCGCTACAACTCGCAGCGGTGGGAGTTCTCCAGGGGTCGGGCAGCGTACCGAATATCATGAAGCGCTTCGGTCATCTGGTGCCACCAAAAGTTCATACCCCCCTGAGGAAACCGGACCGCACTCGGTTGGGAGCGGAAGTCGATTGCGGAGTAAGCTACCGGCTCGGAAATATTCAAACCCGGATTCGAGACAGATGCCTGTTGAATCGGGTCCGCGTTCCATTTATCGAAATCTCTGTTCCGAGGACGACCCGCCTCGTTCGGTGGCGATATGCCCTCAGAGACGCTGTGTGGCTTTTGGCTGCTCGGCGGGTATCGAATTGCATTGGGTTGATGCTCTGACTGGGCAAGATTTGAATAGGTGGTTTCCACTTACTGCGCCTAGTGATTTCTTGTTCTTCTTACCTCCGCGGAAAAGTATAGACTCGGCTAAAAAGTTGAGGCTTATTAGTAGTAAGTAGTTATTATATATTCCAAAGATCCAAGCCAATGGAGTGTTATGGATGAAAAGTAGATTGACATCGGGGCTTGCATTTGTAGAATTTCCTTTGGTTGAATGCTTACTAATCGATGTGTAGGCGCGGCTAGACCCAGTGAATGCGCAGCTGTACATGAAAGAGCGTATGGAAGAAGACCACGAGGCGCTTCATTTTGGCAAAGAATTGGATGGAGTGGAAGTCAAGGGGATAATAGCGAGGAGATGGAACGTGCTCAGCAAGTACTGGCACCGGTAGGAAGATTCCGAAGTGATTCTGGCCGCAGGGTCGACCACTCTGATCATTATCGCGCCGTGCCACTTAGTGATGGGTATCACATCTTATTTACTGATCCAGGTACTGGAACTCTCTGCATGGGCAGCGATGCGCCCGTAGGGGGACCTACCAAATTGCTTCGAAAAGTATGGTTCCAGGGGCCAGAGGGTCAAGGCAGTCCAACAGTTTATGCTGGTGGTTCTGACTTGAGCTGGGGTGTGAGGATTGTGGCGGCATTTGGAAGTGGAGCAGAACAGAGTATATGGATGTTCTCAGTTCCCGGGGACGTCTTTCACGCGGCTCAGAGCTCTCAACATATACTAGAGAGCTCGGTGATGCATAGACGGAGTAATTCCAAAAATTCCAGAAACATGCAATGGCTAGATTGGTGGCCTGATGCGGGACTCCAAGAGTGGCTCAATCTTATTCGGCATCCGGTTCCGGGTATTCTTCCGGGAAACATGTGGCCAGTCAGGATCAAAGGTCAAAAGATTGGTACGTGTTCGGGGATAGTCGATCTTGCAATCGATTCGAGTAAGGGTGTTACCATTTGGGCATTCAGCATAGATGGGATTGCTAAAGTCTGGCGTGTGGACGATGGACAGCACAGGGATGTTGCAAAGTTAAGTGTATTGAGAGATGGCACCGTCCGTGAACACGATTGCGAGGGTGATGTCGAGACGAGCGGCACTTTTCTCACACCCGAGATCTTTCAACATCGCTCACATCTAGAACAGCAATCATTCGACGGAACAATGTCACCGGATCCTTTGGATGGAACAATCTCCCCCGATGCATCAATGGTTACCACAGCACGAAGAGGTTCGGATTGGAGTTACCAAAGTGTGAACTATGACTCGGAAGGCGATTTCATCATGGAAGACGTCTATGGACCTGCTGTTGATATGCCAGCGGAGTGGTCGCAACCAGAGAGAGAATATGAGGCGAGGGAACCGGTGCAAGATCAACAGTATCAGTATTTGTTGTCTCGTTGGCCCCGATCGTCAATCGGGTATAGAAGGTGGTGGGAGAGGGCTGCGGTTAGTGGGGATTTGGCGAGGGTGGTGGAGGCTAGGGGTGTTACGAGGATTGAGATTGAAATTCGCTGATCGAAATGCGGGATAGGTAGTGAGTAGCTGTTTCGTGCTATTCATAGGAGAACAGGTGGGGCGGGTAAGGTTATAGTTGGCGCTGGAAGAATGGTATTGGGATTGATTACTGTACACGTAAATTGGATCGGGTATCGACCGGACCGGATGCATAGTTACTATTGTTGTTTAATGAAATTGTCTGGAATAACGAAATGTGATTTTGTGCAAAGTGCAACTGGAAGCCTGGAACCCGCGGGGGTGTTTGTTGTTTGATGTACGACTTTTCGCCATAATCGGATCATCTGGACTGATCGTCATCTTGCCCCCCAAAGCGTATGTGAAGAAGCTAGACAGCCTTGGATTTTTCTTTAGCGATTGGGATAGGAGAGGTACTCGCCCTCTCAGTGGGTCGCGGAAAGATGGTTGCAATGTCTCGAATCTCGATGTATGCTTACTTTTAGTACCTACATCGAAGACATGTACAATAATTTGTTTTCATCTTTGTCAGTAGGTAGCTTTGTAATTCTGGAATCTGGAAGGGTTTCATGGGTTGGAAATGGGGATTATGTAATCACGTAGTTGTTGTCGTTGTTGTTGCTGTTGCTGCTGCTGCTACCGAGTAGGTGTATTGGTGGGGCATGGAGAAAGATTGGAGAAAGATCTACAATGCTTCAATGCCCGAGGGAAGAGCCTCGAATGGTCTGGAGGAGAACGGGCAGTGTCGAATGTTGTTTTGTATTGTGTTGTACTGTATTATACTCTGTACTGTAATACTGCCTTGGAGATCAGGATGGGAGTGATGTGCGGGTATGTGAGATAACCTTGAATGGCGCGGAAGTTCCGATTCAGAACCATGATATCGGCTTAAAGTTGATACACGGGATTTATGCGTCTGATAGTCTATTTCCGTTTCCATTTCCATTTCCATAACTTACCTCCACTTTTCAGCTTTTGACAGATTCCGATACGGTGTGGGTCGTGAACCCAGATCTTCAATGCCAATGCCTTCACGGAATCACGGCTGAGTACATACAATATGTATGTCGTGTCCGTAGCTGTAGGTTAGAGAGAGAAAAGATGAACTTACGATTGTACATGCAGTAGATACAGACAGCCTGAGACAGGACTTTCAGAATCCAGACTTTCAGGTTTGGGTAGATTTGTGCAAGTTCTGACCAGTGAGTGTGCTGTGTGCGTGCGTGTGGGTGGGTCTCGCATTATCAGAGATCTTCCATGCCTCGCCGCCCAAATGGAAGTTATGGAACACAGCTCGCATGAGATGCAGTGTGTCACTGTGTGTGAGATATACGGAGGTAGCCGAGGTCGATAAATGCAGTACGGAGTTTACATGAGGGGTGTTTGATCGTCACCAATCAGACTTAGATGATTGCGTTTTTTTTATCTTCGAGACCGAATTGACCACTCCTTGAACTGACATCTCAAGCCTTGATTTTCTGATGTAACTTGTGTATTTTCATAATAAATCAAGATTCAAGCTATAGTAAAGCTTTAGCGATCGAATATAGGAGAGATCTTCGCTGCTTCTACGCCCAATGGAACATTCGAACGTACCCAAAAGTCATGTAGAAAATGTACCGAGATTGCCGACGTGGTGGAAAGATCGGCGCGAGGTTCTGGTTTGGGATGAATGCATATCACATGATTCGACTGAATGTACATTAACGGGTTAGTTTCTTCACAGCCATCGCGCCCGTACGTTCGCCTTGCGCGCAAGGCGAACAGAAAAGTGCCAGCGAGGCTGGTGTAGACCGGGGTGGCCTGGATGGCCTGGATGGAACTGAAAAAGAGCCTAACGCCACTCGGATGTTTATGCGAGGAAGATTTGGACCAATCAGGGGGGGGGTTTTCGATCATGCAATTGATGATGAGACATATACTGGGTATTACTGAATCTAGAATTTGGGTTAATCACTTCCTTGGAAAATACCTGGCTGGCTGGCTGGCTGGCTGGCTGGCTGAGCAGTGAGGACTTTTGGATGGATGAATGGATGGATTGATGGAGAATGCTCGCGGATAGGGCTAGAGCGGAGTAATACCGGGAAGTACGGAATCATACAGTACCTAGACTGTAGTAGGGAGGGATAATGGATTACGGTATGTGCATGTGACCGAGGCTGGGTTTGTATCTCTTTTTGGGGCGTTTTTTTTTTTACTTTTTACCTTCCTACTTTCGTGTTTAAGGTTGCTTTCTAACCTTCGGATTGGTACATGCCCACCCTGGAATCTTGCTAAATGATGCGGTTGTTATGATTGGGACTTGATGATATAGGTGCATATCGTCATGATGGGTCCGACCTTGGTATTTGGAAGGTTTTGTGAACGCGGGATGGGTGATGGGTGATGGGTGATGGGTATGCTGGGTGGGTGAAGGTGGGTGTGGAGACTGGGTGTTGAGACTGGGTGTTGGGGTATGGTGGAGTTGAGGATATATATAGAGAGGGTAGGTACTCGGTCGGTGAAAAGGAGGAAAGATTTTCTTGGAAGATATAATAATATATGTGGACGATTGAGTTCTTTAGTTGATTGATTGATTATTGCTATATATACGAAGAAGAAGTTACTTTACGGTTTTGTTGAATATTTATTTACCCCCATCTTCAGAAGTAAGATATACAGAAAGAAGAAAGAATGTGTTTATTTGGTAGTAAGTAATTGTCCTCACATTTTTACCCTTTTATCACATCTTGTTGTTACCAACATTCTCATCCCTACTTCCCAATTCATATCCTCCTAACATATTCCCCTTCATAGTTCCAAAAGACGAAGACATAGTCTTCGTCGATCGCCGCGCCCCGCGTCGCAAATCCACCCAAATAATCCGCCAACGGCGTTCCTCCCATCCCCGCCCCGTCTCCCGCATCTCAGAAACAGTCATCAGACAACATGGCCACCGACCCTCTATCTCCATGTCTGAAACCCACCGGCATTCAACCTCCATGACCGAAATCCACCGAGGCCTACCAAGTCACAAGCATTCGACCTCCGTAACGGAAATCCACCATGCGTCTGCCCCTCCAACTCCAAGACCAATGACTCCTGTTCCCGTTCCTGCAGCCGCTCCTCCGCCTCCTCCTCCCGCCCCCGTGGGATATCCACCGCCCCCTGCGTCGGTAGCCCATCCTCCTCCGCCACCTCCATACATACCACCACCCTCCCCCTCCATCATGCCCGCGAGCCCAATGCCTTCATACCGCGATCTATCACCCCCTCGCGTGCCCACTCCTCCCGGAGAAAGCCGAGTCGAATTAATAAAAGTGGAAGAGGAACACTGGCCTCCACGTTCCCATTCCCATTCGCATTCGCATGGGAGATCGAGTCCCAGTGCAAGCCATGTTTCGAGGAGGAAGAGTAGGAGGGGAAGTGTTACGAGTGGGAGGGATCGAGAGAGGGATAGGGGGGATAGAGAGGAAATTTATATTCAACGCGATCGCATTATTGAGCGCGGTACGCCGTCTCCGCATCCTCCTCCAAGTCCGGGTTCCTATGCTAGGAGAGGGAGTAGGAGTAGTAGGGGAAGCGGCACCCCTGAACCCATACAGAGTGGATATCGCACGGTCGAGGGTACCGGTTGGGATGATCGAGATCGCAGACCGATCACGCCTAGTGGGTATAGGGTTGTGGATGGGGCGGGGGGG
>NGKG01000001.1:3483798-3505626 GCA_002162505.1 Myriosclerotinia scirpicola
CCACCCTTCCCTCATCCCCATAAACTCCACACCCACACCCTCCCATCCCTTCTCCCAATCCTCCAATCCTCCAATCCTCCAATCCCCCAATCCCCCAATTTCCATCCCCTACAATTGATCAGCGATTGATTAGACACATCCAAAACTAGTAATGCAGCCCTCTACGCGACGTTCGAACCCGAACCATCATTCTTCCCGAGCTTCGCCCAAGAGATGTTTAATTAAAACAGGTTTCTTTTAATCAACTTTAATTCTACAGTAAATCTCGAAAGCACCACTCACTTGCAAAAGTATCTTCCGCGTCCAAAATTCAAATCCCCATGATCTTTCCTGTTGCTTCACTACTACACAATCAAAAATATCATGGGACTTGAACCTGCGAGGAATTCTAGCACGCTACCGCATCAATGCTGAGAAAAACTGGAGAGGGGATGAACTTTACCTATACGTACCGCACCAACCAAATAGATGCAGAGACAATTATAAAACTCACTCCCTTCGAAGAACCGTGAGTCATTGCAAATACCCAATAGTAATTGCCATTTCACAGAGGAATTCTTATCCAACGAGGAACACGCCTTGACATACTCAACCACGAACTTTGCATCTTCTACTCTTACTATCTCATAAGCATAGGCATGAGTCACAAACACACCACTCCGTACATATTTATACATCCCCAACTCTACCACGCCCATCCATCTAACCTCCATAATCACATCAACAAGCCATTATAGCTATAATTTCTCTTCCATCAGCCACCAAAGCGCGCCTCTCATTCTCAGATCCCTCACCTAGCCACGCACGAAAAAATCAAAAATCGGAAAGATCTTCCACGGATTCATTATCGATAGCTGTAAATACCCATGATGGAATCTCTTCATAGATGTACCCAAGATGCTCGGGTAAACCAAAATCAAACCCAAACCCATATTCACTATGCCCAAAACCACCCCGGAAGCGATCTCCCCCATTGTGACAGATGGATTCAATCTGAAAATCCTCACTAAAAGTATGAATCGCCCGGCGACTAAAACGGCCATCAACTTCATTATGGAGCCAACGATCCATAAATCCATCAACTAACTGCTTTCAACCCCCTCAAACCTTCCAGCCAACCCCTCAAGAGCGATAAAAAAAATCCACGAGTATTCCAATCCCCACCCCCGCCATTGTATTTCAAACCCCACTTTGATTTCCAAAGCTGATGGTTAGCAAACGGGCAATAGCAGCTATGAGGAGATGGGGATTGATGACGTCACATGAATAAAAATCACAGCAAACATGAAATTAGGAGAAAGTCGAGAGAAACTCCAGAGAAGAAGAGAAAGGAAGCATAAAGGGGTACTATAAACCACCTGCATCTCAGATTAGTAAAATGGCAATCCAGTCCAACGCAAACCTCACTTAACAATACCAACACCCAGGAAAAAAGATACACCCTGGAGAATTTCATCTTTAAGAGAAATATGCAACCAACCAGCAAGACCAAATCCCACAAGACAAAGCCCCAATAAAACAAAACAAAACAAAACAAAACACAACAGACAAAATTTTGTTGCACGTCTGGAAAATTCGGGGAATAATATTTCCACCACTACCACTGTTGATCAACTGGAGGCGAGTGGTAGATCATTCTCCCTTGGGATATATAACCAATGATATAGCTCCGTGCAACTTTGCTTGCACATCCTAGGAGGGGTATGAGAGTATATCCACCACTTTTGGCTGGTGCATATCCTTTTTGCAAAAGTGGTGGATATAGGAGCCGATGAAAAATCTTACTGCAACTCCATCCATAGTGCCAAACTGATTTTACTGGATTGAACTATCTGAAGTAATCCAGTGAAATCACTAGAAGATGGACTACCTTTCCAATAAAAGGATGGAAAAGGACCTATGATACAAGGCCAAAAATATCATCATATAAAGAAGTAAAAACGATAAAAAAAAAAACATCAATCAGGGCGTAAGATGCATCATTAGAGGGTCATATTCTGTGATAAGCTCAAAACCTTTGAGCCATGTAAAATGTGAAGGCTGGTGTTGATACAAAGGGGTTCTCACACATACTTCTTCGACTATTCCTCCATCTTATCTCCTTCAGCCGGTTTCTCTTCTTCCTCATCATCTTCACCCTCCAAAGCTTTCTTCGCTAACTTCTCTGCTTCCTCAAGAATATCCTTGGGTACCTCTTCATGTCTTCCCTTTGTTGGTCCATCAAGGTTACTAATCCAGGTCATCTCAAGCTCAAAATCCTTATCCTTATTGTCATCATGCGCAACATAGATAATTCGTGCAGCCTCCTTGACACCGTCTAATAGACTCAACTTGCCTGCTGCAAGATCCAACTTCTCCAGCTCGGCTTTTGCGACTTGACGTCCCTTGCCGGTAGCAGCTCCATAATAACCCCAGTATAATCCACTTGGCTCAATCATGTATAGACCAGGTCCACCGTATGTCTTGCCCTCAACCTTTCCTCCAGAACCAATGGATGGTCCACTTCCAACTTGTCCATCGACTGGTAATTCCTGTTCGGAATCATAACCTGCAATGATCGCAGTAATACCAAAAGGTCGTACGGATGAATAGAGAGTGTATGCTTGAAGGTATCCACCCATTCGGCTAGCCAAATCTGCGGTTGTAATTGGGGTTTTGTAAACGTTACGCCAACTTGCAGCTTCATCGCGAGCACGGGAGGTGAAGTGTCTACCATCTGGTACTAATCCTGAGGATACCTGAAGAAGAAGCATTAGCCATTTTATCATTTCAAAATGACTATCCAAGTATCACGATGGTACATACAGCACCCATATGTCTATCGATTGTCGCAATACGTTTGTTGGCTCCAGGCTTTAGGAGCTTGCTGGTGATGACCTTCTCAACTGCAAGCACAACACCATCTTTACATTTAATCCCAACTGAAGTTCCACCGTTTTCGACGGCCTTTACTGCATATTCGACTTGAAAGTTTCTTCCATCTGGGGAGAAGACGGAATTCGAAAGATCGTAACCTGTACCTATCGAAGTCTAATACAAGGCGGGAAGTTAGCTTTGGAGCTCATTTAGTTGATAATATCTGACATTCCGAATAAATTGAAGCTTACCATGATTTCAAGATTTTTTTAATGAAGGGTATCAAAAGCTTAAACGTAAATAATTGGGGATGAATTGGAGAGATTGGGGAGGTCTAATGTCATTTGAAGCTCTTGAGATTCTGTCTGTATTATAATAGAGCTCCAGGCACCACGAAACGCGTTTAGGTTGGCGGGCGGCTCTTACCTAGCGTCATGTGAAACTTGTGGCCTTGTTTTTAAGGTATGAGATATTGATCACATGGTGATAAGAGAGGATGGTTAAATCAAAGCGATAAGATCAGCAAAGGGTAGGTAGGTAGGTAACCTTGGAAAGAAAGGAAAGAGAATGCCCAGGTGGTACCCAATAAACAGAACATGGGGGGGACTGTTGGACGAAGATGGTATAAGAGATGGTATAAGTTAAGTATAACAAGTCTCATGCAGGTCGATCAATCGGTACTCGGTTCCTTTATCACTTCTTACCTACTCTTCACCCTTTACTTCGTACCCTCCCTTTGCTTCAAAGATCTTATATTGCTGTTCCTTCTTCATGCCTTCTTTTGCTCGCGTGAAATAGATGGTGCCATCATGGTGGTTACTACTAGGGACTGGGTAGATACCTACCTAGTAGGTATGGATGTTCAAATATCTCTTAATGTTGATACAATCAGTACCTCATACCCAGGTAATAAGTGTTAGATGATAGATCTGAGTGAATTTCCCTTTATTATTATTGCCTAATCTTCCTTTTTATTTCTTCCCAACTAGTACCTACTTATTAAAATGATCTACAGCTACCTACCTACCTAAGCTGTTCATGTTTTGGTGAAGCATAAATAAGGGTCATTTTATGCTCGTGTCATAGAACAATTGGCAGATGAATGATTAAAATGACTTATCTGCAGGTGCCCGTGATAATGTAATCTATCTCACGCTAGCAGCCCAATATGTTTCGAAAATAGAAATTCCCATAAAATTGAAGCCTTTTAATAGGTTTTGGTCTTTCAAATCTTCAAATAACAAAGAGGGGTTGTATCAAATCATTTCAACGTTACCGCTACTGCTATGGATGATGGATCTCTTTGATACCCCCCCCCNNCTTTACGCACCTGATTCACCCCCATATCGAAAATACATAAACTTAAGGGGACCATCAACCCATCAACTTCTTCCCCCCTTCCCTTCCCTTCCACTTCACTCACAACTATACAACTTTACCTACAACATTATATTTTGTTATAAAACTTTCAAAATTCACAAATATTTGAAAGTTGCTGAAGACTGACGATTTAAATTCATTTCTCTTCAAATTCTAGCTTTCGTAGCTACTGAATCATTCCAAATAAGCTCATTTCCCAAAGGTCATCTTCCTTTCCTTACCCGCGATCGCCGCCTTACATTCAATTTAAGGATTCCCTTCATCTCTATCTCTCTCACTCTCACTCTCCAGAGTAATCCTATTGTCTACCTTTATTTCAGTAAATAGCATAATCAATAATAACAAGCAAAGTCTTTTGCATTTGTCTACAAAGTCTGCTCCGTTTTTCTTGCATACTTGCATGTCTCTCTGACTCTAGGAGTTTCTACAAATCAGACAACATTCGATTCACTCTTCTGCCTTTCTCGGACAGCTCCAAATAATCAAAACCTTTGCAAGAGTCCTCTTGCAAATAATCAGATCATTTGTAACATAAGGTATGTTATTCCCTCTACACAAAGTAACCCGGCTGACGTATCTACCGCAGTATCCAGCTAGTTACACGCAGACGTTATGGCTACACAAGAAGAGCTCGCGATGCTTTTCGCTCGCAACCTTTCCCTGCACAATGCTCCTCTTCCTGCCCCCGTAGAAGAACCAAAAGAAGTTGAACCAACTTATACATACTCAATCTCTCAACACTATACCCACTCCGCACATGTCGCTAAGACATCCAGACCGGCTTCCGAACCACCTCAAACAGATCAACTTACAGTAGATATTATACTTGCAAGACATGGTGTGGATTCTTCCTCCTTGTACCCTACGCAAGTTGAACTCTTCAAAACCGCAGATGCTAGTCAGCAGATGCGACTGATTGAGTTATGGAGAATCTGCCCACCATATAATGGAGGACATGCGTTGGCACAAGATCTGTGGACTGGACCTTCTACTAGCCTGGAACAAGAAGAATCCATGGCAAAATTGAGATATGAGAGACAAATGTTGGAAGAAAGAATGTCTCGAACGCAAGATTCAAGCATGGATGATGATACTATGAGTGATGGTAGTAGCCATGCTCCACTGACACCAATCCAAGGTGGAGATGCACGTTGGAATCATCCCGAGCACGTTGAACCTTACATGGCATCTGGCTATGAGCTTTTAGCTGCACGAGAGTATCAACAATCAACCGGTCCTTCGAAAGACATCTACTCGCACTTCGGATCGGCAGTTGGTGGACCTCAATACAAGCAGTCTGTTGATCCAGTTTATAAGACTGTCGAATCCATTCATAGATACCCAAATGTTGAAGCGATGGAGAACCAGTGAGTATTCTTTTGTCAAGTTATTGATTCGGCACTTGATTCATTCTCTCCCCTTTCGCGATAACCCCACCTCAGAACCCCACTCTACTTCTCCATGTGCAACCCCACCTTTCTCTTTTACGCCCCACCCAGTAACTATCCCGCATACGTGTTTTTCACTAACCTCAATATTGCAGGTACGGAGCATATCAGAATTTCCAATTTGGTGGATACACGAATGGAGGTGAAGACGAGGAGATGTTGTAAATAAGCATACTGATTACTTTAGGTAGCTACATTTAGCATTCCCATAGAGTTGAGCATATCAGGCATGGGATTTGGGGAAATTGTTATTGTTCGGCGAAACATTACATGGCATATTTTTTGTTTCTTTGGAGGAGTATCTGGAGGGAGGGACATGCATGCATGGAATGCATTTGCGTTTACAGTTTTTTTACAAATTATGGTTTCTTGCGGCTATTGGCTGGTTAGGATGACGATATCTGCGTCTTTCATGTATCTTTTCTTGTCTTGATTTCTGATCTCTGTGTGAGGTACGTACCTTTTGATTCTCCCATCCCTTCATCCCCCTATCTTTCCTTCTCTTTTATATTCTTCGCCCCTATGTCATATCAGTCCAGCCCGCCGAGCCATCTTTTCTCTCGCCCATTTCACCTCTACACCATCTCGATATCAATAGCATTCGCTACTCAAGGTACGCATCAGTCTCCGCCTTCCCTCTCCCTTTCTACCTTCCCCATCCCCACAACATCCATTCACGCGCATCTTACTACTCACTTGAAAGCAACCCATCTGGATTGGCAATGGCAGTCACTCATCTCTACACTGGACCTGGATCTGGATCTGGACTTTCATCTCTATTCCTCTAGCCCATCTCCTCCTTTTCTCTTTTTTTAACTCGTCTACTTTGCTTAGTCGTGTACTTTGCGCATATAATGAAATATAATTATTTTACCCTTTATGAAAATTTTACTGCGTGATGGTGATGGTAATGATGATGATGCTCATATTGATGATAATATTTGTAAAGTTTGATATTTGGTGAGTTGATACGATGTGATGTGATGTTTCTTGTGCGCTTTCCTCTACAAGTTGTAGTTCTGTTAAGCTTGCCTTCCTTCTTCCTTTTTTTCCTATATCTCGGTTTTGTTTCGATCGTATCGTCGTAGTTTTATTCCTCGTCTTTTGTATATCTTATATCATCTGTTTATACCTAGTATCTCGTATCTTTATATCCTTTCTCTCAATCTGTACTATTTCAGTGCAAAGGGGGTAAAAATTTGTGTGCGTATGATGTTGATGGTATTGGGGGAGGTGGGAAGGTGGGAAGCTGGGAAGATGGGAAGATGGGAAGATGGGCTGGTGGGAAGATGGGAAGATGGGAAGATGGGAAGATGGGAAGATGGGAAGATGGGAAGATAGGAAAATGGGAAGATGAGAAAATAGGAAGATGGGAAGATAGGAAGATGGGAAGATAGGAAGATGGGAAGATGGGAAGATGGGAAGATAGGAAGATGGGTTGGTATGGATTGTGTGTTGGGTTTTGGGTTGGGTGTTGGGATGGGGTGTTGGGATGGGGTGAGTATTGTTGGAGAGAGTAGAAGGGATGGAGGATGGGTGAGAGATAGGTGTTGGATTGGAGATAGATAGGAGATAAATGGGAGAAATAAAGGACGGGTAGGAGATGAGTGGGAGAGATAGAGGATGGGTGGGAGAGATGAAGGATGGGTGGGAGATGGGTGGGAGATAAATAAGAGATAGATAGGAGATGGGTGGGAGATAAGTGGGAGATAGATAAAAGATAAATAAAAAAAATAAAAGACAGATGGGAGATAGAAGATTAGTGAGAGATGGGTGTTGGGTATAGTATTTGGGGTTAAGGTGTTTAAAAAATAAGCGATAAATAATAGATGATAAATAGTAAATGGTAAATAGTAAATAATAAATGATATATAAATGTTTTAGCTTTGAGTAGTTGAGTTTGAGGGGGAGGAAAGGAAAGGAAAGGGAAGGGGAGGGGAGGCAAGCGATAGGAGGGGAGGGGAGAGAGGGAGATTATGTTTTCTTAGAGGATATAAGTAGAAGGTAGAAGGTAGGTAGGTAGAAGGTAGAATATAGAAGGTAGAAGATAAACAGTTAATAGAAATTTAATAGATAAATATCATTGTTTTATTTTTATAAATTAATTTAGTATGGTATGGTATGGTATGGTATGGTATGGTACGGTTTGTTTTATTATAGTATAGTATGATTTAGATAGATATATAGAGGTTAAAAGAAGAGTAGGAATCGTAGGATAGACTTGGGGAAATAGATTGGAAAACTTTAGTGTTAGATTATTATTCTTATTGCGGTATTGCGGTATTGCGGTATTGCGGTATTGCGGTATTGCGGGTTCAAAGACGAAGTATAAGATTTAAAATGAATGTATATACCTACTGTAGTATATATATATGGGATGGTGTGTGTAATTATTGGCTGAAAGTTGGGAATCGGGAAGTTTGATGGTGTGCATAGGTTTGAAGCTTGAGTTGAGAATGTTATTGTGGATGGGATATGAGATGAGGAGATGAGGAGATGAGGAGATGATTATTGAGTGTTGTATTATATATATAGGCTTATATTTGAAGCTTGTTGGGATGAGGGATGAGGGAGCAGGAGGAGGGAGGATTTAGCGATTTTTTTCCTTTTTTTGATATGTATGTATGTATGTATGTATGTATGTATGTATGTATGTTTATAAGATAGAAGTGAAAAGTAATTTAAAGTCAAATTGATTCATATATAGAGTTCAAGCAAGGGTCACGAAATACATGATTGGGAAGATGGAAGATGGAAGATTTAGTGATTATATCGTATCCTTATTGATATGTATGTATCTATGTATAGAAGTGAAAGCATACTTCTGCTTGCGCTTGTGGAATCCTCGATACCATTCTCATCTTCTGAATATTGGTGATCAGAATATCCCCTTTTATTCAATGCGTCGACCCAAATCTGTGCTATTGAATCTTCTCATTTCATAATCCCAGTCTCCGCTGTAGGTTGAATGTGGAACGTTTAGTCGCTTTCCTGAAATTGATCGGTCATGTGTTGTCTTGAAGGGTGGTATATTTCATTCCAGGAAGAAGGCCTAAGAGCAATACACGAGTTAAAGAATTTCGCACTCTGATGTCGTTTACGCCTATCCGGTCTCTGTCTACCGGGTTCAGGTACATAGAAAGATGGATACGTTCTGGCAAGCACCCCTTCGCCACTTCTATAAATCTTCGACAAAACGCTGGACGAAAACCCGATTATTTCCATTAACAAACTTTTCGGGAAGAAACATTCTTTATCTCTCAAAAAGTCCCTCGATAATCTGGCCTCAAAACATAGGATGATGAAGAGGCACTGCAGACTATTTTCGTCTCCGCTAGTATGGTCCCAGACGTATGAGATACACTCAAATGGGAGCTTCTTGAAGTGCCGGAAGCGTGCCATAATTCGATCCGCAACATAGTTCTGGCATTCTGGTATAAGTAATCTGTCGGCCAGAATCCAGAGCTTGACTAATGCATCATCGTCATCTTTGATTCGTCCGGCTTTTGCTTCTTCGGTTTGGTCTGGGCTGTCATCGACGAACTCCTGCTCTCCCACAAGTGTGTTGATTTCCTGGGAATATTGCCATTGTACCAATAAAGCAAAGACAAGCTCATGCTTGGTCTCTTTGAAGGTGTAGATCTGAGTCTTTCCTTCGATGAAATCGCTATTGAAAGCTGCGTTGAGAACTGGCGAGTAATGGCATGGGAATTGATTGTGAATGACAAATTTGGATTCTGAGCTATCACTGCTGACAACGAGAGTGACAAACGTGTCTGTGGTACTATTAACTTGTTAGATCAAAGCTTGTAGACGGTAAGGAAATGCTTACGAGAATTTTGGAGGATTTCGCTCAGGTGGGGGTGCTTTAGATTGCTCTGATAGCTCTGATACTTCTGATGGTATTGATACTCCTGATGGTATTGATACTTCTGATGAAGTATCCATTGTGATAGTGTCTGTCGCTATCAAGTTGATGGATCAGGGAATTTTCTTAGAGTTGTTGATGTTGTATGAAGATTTGGGTGCATGGTTAGAGATTTTAAAGAAGAGGTTGAGCATGCAATCGAAGTGCTAGCGCCGTACCCTTGGCAATCATTAACTGAACAGTGAATAATTGAAATGAACGAAGTGAATTCCTATGGCCGTAGTCTGTATTAAATTCACTATGATCATATGGTAGAATAGATTCAGAGGGAGTGAATATTCCAAGGTATCTGAAACCTTGGAGATGATTAAGAATATCCTCCTTCAACGACATTATTAAAGGATTTTTTTATCTGGTTGCCGTTCCGCCCATTATTTCAGTCAACTACCATGACATGTCAGAGTATTCGGGAATGCCTTCGAAAGATTTATATAGTTGATGGAGCTGGATGATAAAGTTGGAACCTGAGACTAAAAGGAAAAAGAGGAACTTGGTAGGTAGTCATAATGCTAGGACAAGTGCTGTCAGGTACCTAAGTAAAGAAGCGAGCACGTGTGATAGTCTGCTAGGAGTGAGGAAGGAGCATCTTGTCTTGTTGCCAATCCAGTCACATACTAGAGATAAACACAAATTAGAGATAGGTCTTCATCGGAAGTAGTAACTTTTATGCTGTTCATTTACAATGCCAGGTGAAATGCTGTGGTTGGACATAACTAGTAACTCGAAGACTTCTCGCACAATACCACACTTGGAGCTTCCAGGATCCACAGCATTTTCTCATAGCATTTGTTGTATATTGTTCACCCGGGTATCGACAAACTTCGTGGGAGGGCCGAGTCCACACACAAGGATAACGGACAATATTCAGCAGAACATCTTTCGTGTTTTAATGGTACTGTATTGAACTGACAGACATGTATGTAGTGTACGTATATCACCACAATGAGCGATGAACGGAACATAAACCCTTATTATCCCCACTGCCACTCGCCGTATCATCCTATACAATCTTGTGCAGACCGCAACACAGATCACAAAACATTCCTTGTCATAGTCCACATCCCAGCATGCCCTGCATATCTATCTTTTCTTCGCAATATCTGATCCCGGGTCCTAATTAAGAAGCCATTGTTCACTTAGCCAAGGTGTCAAAAATCACAAAGACAATAACTTACCACTACTAGAATTCTCCTCAACATGAAATCTTGCCATATTCTCTTTCAGATCCTCGCCTTTTCTCTTCTTTACATTTCCAGGCAACTGATTCTGCAAAGCGACCACCAAGTCATTCAACAA
This sequence comes from Myriosclerotinia scirpicola, assembly GCA_002162505.1. Lineage (NCBI taxonomy): Eukaryota > Fungi > Ascomycota > Leotiomycetes > Helotiales > Sclerotiniaceae > Myriosclerotinia > Myriosclerotinia scirpicola. The sequence goes on from NGKG01000001.1 coordinate 3,494,707, forward strand.
TTGCGCCGGATAGTAGCCCTTTTCCATGGCGCTCGAAGTTAACTTTGGGCCAACCCAGCATAGCTGCTCCACTGCAAATCTCCTCAATATACTGTCCCTTGCCGTATTTGCATATAGATATCGATAACACGCTGGGTTCATCGATCCACATCCTCTTTTAGACATGACTTCCATGGTATAATTCTGCAGTCTGCGGATCAGGAACTTCTCAGCCAGGATCCAAAGTTTTACCAGCCGATGGTCTTCCTCAGCACATTCAAGTCTTTCATCGCCCGTGCATTTGACCAATCCATCTTGACCTGAATGAACATGATCGAACTTCTCCTGGTAAAGCCATTGCATCAGTGATTGGAAGACCTCCGCGTCTGTATCTTCAAGTTGATAAGTCTGCGTCTGTCCCTCAATGAACGCACCATTGAAAGCCCGATCCCAGACTTCCGAATGCTGGCATGCGACTTGCTTGTGGATCATAAAGGTTGTTTGTTGTTCGCCGGTGCCGACTTTGAATGTAACCGTTTCATTTGGAGAAGAAAAGGCGCGGATTTTGGGTTTTGTTGGAGGTGTTGGTGGAGAAGGAGGGTGGAAAAGAAGGGCAGTCTGCTCAAATTGTTCACGTCGCAGATTTTGCATTCTCTTAAAGTTGACGGAATCATTATCTGTAAGAGACATGTTGGTCTTTCGATCTGGTGCTTGGAAAGTTCTCTGTAATTGAGGTTGATTTCATGCGGTGGTTTGATAGAGGAAGATGCCAACTCTACAATTGAGACAGCTGGGCTCTAGAAGAAGTGGTGGGGGAATTGGGGAATTGAAAACTAGAAGGTAGAAGCTGGAGGTGAGCAGAAGATATCTTGGTAGGTACGGTACTACGTAGAAAGTGAATACACCCAAATTTCACTTTTTTAATTCGAGGATGTATCAATCGTCTTCCACTTTATTCAATGTTCGAGCATTCAATCCTTGAAAAAATATCGAATGTTGAACATGGCTTATTAATGCATCAACTGGCTCGATACTTCAAACCTACTAGGTGTTCGACAACTCCACACAAACTGGACATGTCAGACTGATTCCGTTCATAAGCATGCATCAAACAACCAATTACTTGTTGTTGCATTGCGTTATGAAGGATTGAAACGATTCATCATAATAAGACCTCCCCTGCCTCATTTCCCCTTCAACACCAACTATCAAATCTACCGAAAACCAAACGCCTGTCCAATTGAATCCAGAATTTTTCTTCAGACCTACCACCCAATACCAAAACCCCATCCATTCCCTCCATTACGTCCTGGTGCACCTCTTCGCCCGCCATCCAACAATCATAAAGATAAAACTTCATCGTCATCAATCCTCTCACTTTCTCCATTCCTTCCCTTTGTTTCTCTTCCCGAATCTTTTGATTTCTCGTCTCCCCAACCACTCAGAAACCACTGCAATCTACCTCCTTTTTTACCTTCGCTATAAGTAGGTCCCGAAACACCTTTCTTCTCTTCTTGATCCCCAGAAGGTGCTTTTCTACACTCAAAATCTTCAAAGGCGGGTCCTACTTGCATACAATCCAACTCTGGACAGCATACCCGTATTCCAATTATAGGATTGCATTTCACTATTTCACTTCTTTTAGTTCTCCTTCAAGGAAAGGGGATAGAAGAAATCACCTACTATTTATTGGTTTGCATTTTGGCAATTCCGTGATATCGTCCAGTCTAGGCGGCATTTCAATGACTTTCAGAAAATCCCATTTATTTACCCCTTCTTTCTTCTCTTCATTCTCGTGTTTCTCCTGCTCATGGGCCTTCAAGTTTATAGTCTGTTCAAGTGATTGATATGGTCTACGTAACATATCCAGGATTTCCTCGTCTTCAAAGTTTCCGTATTGATCGTTATCGGTCGGTAAACGGCATTCACTTAAGCCAGAATCTTGGATCATGTGGCAGACAAGTGAGGGGCAACAGTGTTCGCCTTTGTGGAAATCGCATGATGCTATTCGCCGGTCATTTAACACATGATATGTGAGTATTTTGAAAGGATGTCTACGTACAACCAGCTTTACTACATGTATCTTTGCCAGCAATAATCCCATCTCCCGATTGATGTCTCAGGGGTATAGGAAAAGAGTCCAAGTTTGGAGAAGCCCTTCCTCTAAATTTCTGAAATATCTCATGAAAAGTATCGAGTGTGGATCTAGGAGATGGGTTATCAAGCTCGCAGAAGTGCATGCCGTGACCGTCCACTTGACATGTGAGGCCTGAGTTTCTGCAACAGGGTGCATGTGTACAGAGACCTGGTTTCTTGTTAGTGTGGGGTGAGAAAATGGTGATGGGAGATGTTACCTCCTTGCTTGATGCATTCTCCTTGTAGGGGGATTGATTTTGGGTCTATGTTTCTGGCGGGGTCTGGGACTGCGGAAGAGAATATTAGGGTTGAGAAGATGGTAATTTGGAGGATTGGGATGGTGGAGAGGAGCATCCTGAATGAAAGTTTTATATTATTTGAGAAACGCAAGGATCCGGAAAGTTTCGAGGTCGTTGGTTAGTGTTGACATCACCATTTCCCCACATTCCTAAGCACGATAAATCGTGAAAATCGCATTCCACGATTAAAGTTCTTTGGGGTCACATTCCAGATGTGAGGTGACCGAGTGAATTACAAGGAATCACAAGCCGTGTGGTGACAACTGTTCATGTTGTATTCAATTGATGTTTGTTCGTTGGTGCAAGAATGGGACGATGTTGAAATACATATGTGGTTGTGGCTTGTGCGATACTACTTAGCCAGCGAATAGTACGATGCGCTATTATGTAGAAATCTAGGCTCTATCAGAAGAATCGATAATTCCAAGGCGAAGTTTGCCTAGGAAACCGATTTGTAGGAAGACGATGCATAAACTTTCCATCAGCTCATAGGGAATTGAGAAGTTGTTGATGCGTCATTCAGGATGGCAATTGATACGGTCGGCCAGGTAGTAGGTCAGTCTCAAATCGCTTTTATCGCTTTCATTGCTTTTTTTACTTTTATAATTTATTGTTTTTATTATATAAACATTATAAACATTATAAACATTATAAACATTATAAACATTATAAACATTATAAANNTTATAAACATTATAAACATTATAAACATTATAAACATTATAAACATTATAAACATTATAAACATTATTTAAAATAACAAAAAGAATTTGTAATTAATTTATTATACTTAGATATAGCTAAAAGCAACAAAAGCAATAAAAGCGATAAAAGCGATAAAAGCGATTTGAGATTGATCTACTACATGGTTGACCGTAAATTGATCCATTCAGATGAGAAAGGTGGTTTTTTGACTCTATGCTCCGTACAAGTAGCTAGATACATACTCTATGTAACTGGGGCAAGAACTATGAAGCCAAAACACGACTAAACTCTCATTTGGAGCTCGAATTATAATGAAACTTCGCCATTGCTAAATTTTCTAGCATTCAAGATAAATTTTGCGATCAATTGATTTGTTTCAAGACTGCAAAGGCCTAGCTCAAGCAACTGTGATAGAGAAGGGTGTACTCCGTAAAAGTCCATTGCTAAGATGAAGCTTTCTTTGGTTCGACAGTGGAACTTTTCCCAACTATCAAAAAGAATATTTAAATACAACTATTAATTGTATTGAATCAAACCTTGCATTTCCATTGCTTGATCTTTGTTGAATAACTCTACCAAGCTCTGAAGTATATCGAAAGGGATTGTGAACAGATCGTTGCTTCAACTGTCGCTTTCTTCTTCTACAAAGGCTGGTTTGGCACCCAAAACCCGCTCTTATCCTTCAAATTTTCCTCTTTTTTCCCTTTCAATATCCCGCATTCAAATTCAACTACCATTTTACTGAAAATCCACATTCTAACAGAATTTTAATCAAACTTTAGAAAATTCTACAAAAACTTTAAATTTTCTGCAAACTCTAATTTTTTGCCATATCATTTGTATAGAGCAGAATAATGAAAAATGAAAAAAGCTTTCAAGCAACCTGTACTTTTTTTCTGCTTTTTTGCTAGTAGAAAAAAGTTTATAATATGGAATAGTAGCCAAATCAAAACAGCGGATATTAAATCTAACAAAAGAGAGGAATATATAGCGGAAAAAAGCGGAAAATGCGAGCCAAACTAGCTTTGAGGCCTTACTGTTGGTTGTAGGAAAAGTGCAGTCCACTCTTCACTCTTGTTCCGAGTCTTCCTAAGGAGTAACCTCTTGAAGGATTGATACCCATACCGGTACGACAGGATGGTTGGGCAATAAGTAGATATTGTCGCTTGGGTTCCGAAAAAGAGAAGCGGCTCGGAAGATCTATCCTTAGGTATAGATCTTAAATCGAGGTCCGAGTTACCGAGGCCGATATGGAACAAAATGCCAAAACCCTAAAAATAGATTTTGAGAATACAAATAGTAATTTGTATAGTGTTTATATATTGAATCAAATGATACTTATTTGATTTATTTAACAACCAACTAATAGAATTGGATAAAATTTGTATTGAAGATTTATCTAATTAAAAAAATTAACAATATTTAATTTTTAAGGTTTTAACCCTATTGGTTATTAAGATATTAATTATTAAAAAGTTGAATATGTCCAAAACTAATTATTCGGATAAAAATCGGTAGCTTTGATCGGTTATCGGATAAATCTAAAAAGTCCTCGGATAAACATTAATCCTTATACAAATTTGTTTAAGTACAATATAATGCACGTCCTTTATATAAATACTACCCTACATTTTAGATTAATGCCTTAGGTTTTCAACGAACTTCAATTTTTCAATTAACTTTATAAGCTATTAAATTAATAATAAACTTTATAAAATATAATTATTAATATATATAAAATAAATCTATTTAAAAGGATTTTATATATATAATTTTAAAAGTTCTAACTTTAATAGTTAATGAATAATAGCTAATAGCAAAAAAAACTATTAATCTTACACCCTTATTTTTATATTATGTTTTCAAAATCTATTTTTGGGGTTTTGGCATTTTGTTCCATATCGGCCTCGGTAGAGTACGACTTCGGAAGTAACTAGTAGTTTCCGTTCTCCCCCCGAAAATCCCAACGTTGCTTTCTTAACTCCTTGATTCTAAAAATTAAACCGTTTCAATCAATTAGATTGTTTTGAAAAAAATCTATTTCATTTGAATTGAATATTAATAGTAGGAAACTCCTACGCTATCAAGATGTCGATCAATCGGAGTGTCGATTATGTTTGTACAGCATAGGTACCTATACAAGGTCTATTCAGAATCGAATTTTGATCCTCGAGTTCTTGAAACTCTAATTGTAGATTTTAAGGATACTTTTGATCTTGTTTATTCAGCTCTTTTTGCGGCGGCAATCGCGTGACGGGCACTATATGCGGGCCCTAGAACTCTTCCCGCTTTTTGACTAAACGTTAGGTACTGCGTCGCACTGCAGGCCTACTTGCACCAATAGAGTCTACTAAAATATACCATTAAATGGCGTTTGCGGGACGTACTCACATTTAACTTTTACTTGGATGGGGGGAAAGTTTGTGGCTTTCTATAGATCGGTTGTCTGTCTGGTTCCCAAGTCGGGGAAAGCAGATGTTCTTTGGAAGCCAATGATGTTTTAGTTTTTCATATCTTAACTTTATTGTTAGCATATATCTATTATTTGAAAGATGCTTAATAAATTGTGTATAAGTAGACTGCTATTCAAGTGCCAAATATATCAATACAAAAGCTCTTATGTCCTATCTAGGTAGCACCTAGTCGAGTTAGATGATTTTATATATATAGCTACCTACCTAGGTAGTGGGACATCCGATTTCCCCGACTAGAAACCCGGCGGCCGATCCATAGAAGGAAACCAATTGGATGATGGACTTTGAAAAGGGTTGGCAATCTGACCAATAATATTTGAATATTTAGATCCTGCATATAGCGTTTCTCTGGTCGACTGAAATTGGTTCAAGTTGTTGTTGTTGCTTTTATAGGGGCCTTGGCGTTCTACCGCACTTACGTACTGGTACCTAGTTTTCAGTCTCCTCCAAGGCTCCAACGTTCTCCACTAGATTCTTAGAACGGTAAGGCTCAGTCCATGTGGTTGAACATCAAAGCCATACCTAATATGGATAAGAAAATGGTACGAACTCCCGAGACTAGCCCCTATGGGGACATCGAGACCTTGCTCAAAAGTGAATTCTCTCATATTATTCTGTCCATGTTGGCGAGACATTTGGAGATGGACATTTCCAATCTTCAAATTGCCTGGTGGGATCAAATATGCTGAACAATGTCCAATATAGACCCAACTCCTTCCAAGCCGGTGGTCTTCCCGCCGGTTGAAGATTTCAACGTCGAACGGGTGTTTCCTATTCGAAATCTTATCGATGGAAGAGATATTGATACCGGAACAAGTTTGCAGAAAATTGACGAGGTTCCCTTATACACTTCAAGTCGTCGAAATTCTACCTCGGTCGAAGAACTACAAGATAGGAAAGACAATGTGAACGAGCGCCCCGTCGATGACCCGAACGAATCGAATTTTTATCCCCCGCCTTACCCACCTGTACCTTCCCACGATAGAATCCGCAGACTACCTCCATCACCGACAAAAGACCATTTATCCATAGATGGCAGTGATGAAATATCATCCGAGTATGCACGCAATAGGAAGATATCACAACGTTCGCAATTGGTTCCTTCAAGACATGGACCTCCAGGTATCGCACCGGGAAAACCTGTGAGCACCAAGGAGCAGACTTTTTACAAGTGTGAAGATGAACCTATACATATTCCAGGAGCAATTCAACAATATGGGGCATTGATCGCCTTAAGATACAACGATCAGGGGGCCCTCGTCCCTCGGATTGCCAGCGAGAATACATTCAATATATTGAAATATACCCCGGAGCAACTGTTTAATTTGAATTCCTTTCTTGAAGTTCTTGGCGTTGACGTTCGAGAAGAATTTGTTGCAAGAGTTGATCATGCTCTTCGAGGTGTTTGCAAAAATTCATCTTCTGATACGAACTTGGATGTTTTCCCCATGGCAGTTGTTGCACACACGGGCTTGGTAGAACTTTGGTGCGCAATTCACATCTCTGAAGGCACCGATGATTTAATCATTTGCGAATTCGAAGATTTTTCTGAAAATGTATTTCATTCTGATGGACTTCACCCTACGGCAACTCTTCCAAAAACGCCGACGCGAACGATCGACAACGATACGGTACTTGGAGAGCGGCTTAAAAGTATCTCTAGCAGAAGTCAACCGCTACGTGTCCTACAACTTGCCAAACGGAAAGGTAGACATGTTGTTGGTTCCCTGGAAGTATTTAATGTTATGACACAAGCACAAGAGCAACTCACTGCATGTACTTCCGTTACACAGCTTCAAGATGTCGTGGTGGGCCTCATATTTGACCTGACCGGCTTCCATCGAGTCATGTTTTACCGATTCGATTCAGCAAAAAACGGATGCGTGGAGTCTGAGTTACTAAATCCTAAAGCTAGTGATGATATCTTCAGAGGAATGCATTTTCCAGGTTAGTTTTCATTGGACAGCTCCTTTTGTCAGTTTGCATTAACGAAAGTCAATTTCCACAACATAGCTTCGGATATCCCCAAGCAAGCTCGCGATTTATACAAAATCAACAGGATTAGAATTCTATATGATCGGGATGAAGAAACTGCACGATTGGTAAGCACGTATTTTATTACTAGTTTTGTTTTTGAGTAAGATATCTTTTATGCATTTCCTTGACCATGCATCAGCAGCCTGGTTGCTCAATTTCTCCGACGCAAGTCCACATTGCAGAATCTGGAAGATCTGCCTGCTCAAACATGTTTTAAGCTTTTATTTTAAGGCGTCTTGAAAACTTGTAGGACATGAGTAAGGAAGGCACACACTCTCAGTTGATAAGCGTTTTATTGTATTGCTTGAAATTCGTAATCAAAACTTTGTAGATGTCATTGTCTAATAATGTGTTGATGCCGAAAGTTGTGATGCTGACCATCTGACAGGTCTGTCGTGACCAGTCCGATTTCGAAAAGCCTCTAGACTTGACACATGCTTATTTACGTGCCATGTCACCACTTCATATAAAATATCTTTCGAATATGGGAGTTCGTTCAACAATGTCAATCTCTATTATAATTGACGGCGATCTGTGGGGATTGGTGGCATGCCATGGCTACGGCAACAATGGAGTTCGTGTAAATCTACCAATGCGCGAACTAGCCAGGAATATTGGAGAGTGTGCTTCAACAAATATTGATCGGTTGTTGATGCAGCAGAGGATTGAAGCTCGCAGAGCACCCCGTCAGAATCCAGCAAAGACGCCTTCTGGGTTTATTGCGGCGTCCTCCAATGATTTGCTGCGCGTCTTCGATGCCGACTTCGGTCTTCTCAACATTCAAGACGAGGCGCGAGCTATTGGGAAGCTTCGCCCTTATCGCGAGGCCTTGGCAATTCTTGCGTACCTACAGTCTCGTCGTTTCACTGAAATCTTTGCTACGCACAACATTTTGAAAGACTTGCCAAACCTGAAGGATCCGCCAGGGGTTAGTTCTCTTGATTCTATAGCTGGTATACTTGTCATTCCTCTCAGCACGAGTGGGAATGACTTTTTAGTTTTCTTCAGAAGAGGCCAACTGCGCGAAGTCAGGTGGGCGGGTAACCCTTACGAAAAAATCAAGAAGACTGATAGTCAGTATCTAGAGCCAAGAAGTAGTTTCAGACGCTGGACAGAGACTATCAAGGGCAGTTCTAAAACATGGACCACTGATGACTTTGAGACTGCTTCTGTGCTAAGTCTTTTGTATGGAAGGTTCATTGAAATTTGGCGACAAAAGGAATCAACAGGACACAACCGAATGACTCGCCTGCTAATAAAAAATACCAGTCATGAAGGTATGTATTAGAATTCTCACCAAAAACTACCGTTCTTTCAATTTGGCATACATCTATTGACTTCGGATGGTCTCAATTAGTGCGTACACCCCTAAATGCGGTTGTCAACTATCTCGAAATGGCACTTGAAGAAAAGATCGAAACTCCAACACGCGAGTTCTTAGAACAGGCTCACAAAGCTTCGAGATCGTTGATCTATGTTATTGATGACCTCCTGAAACTCACCAAAGTCGAAAATGGTCCCGTCGATTCAATCAAAGATGCTTTCGACCTCTCAGCTACAGTCTCTGAAGCCAGGTCAATTTTTCAAAAAGAAGCAACCCGCAAGGATCTAGACTTTACCGTCTCCATACAACAAGGCGTACCAAAAATGGTCAAGGGCGATGCAGCTCGATTGAGGCAGGTTATATCCAATCTTACAAGTAACGCGTTCCAAAATTCCGTAGCCGGTGGTGGTGTCAAAATCGATATTCGGCCCTTAAAGCTAGGTCCGGAGAGTACTGTGATCTCTATCACTGTTCAGGATGTAGGTCACGGAATGTCGGAATCACAACTTGATGAACTATTCCAGGAATTCGGACAAATACTCAACGAGACCAATAACCCTATTCCCATAAAGGCTTTTCAATCACCGGCTGATAGGAAAGATACTATTGGCCTTGGTCTTGCTGTAGTAGCTCAATATGTCCGCAATTCCAATGGCCAAATTCGGGTACATAGTGAAGTAGGCAAAGGGACAATTTTTGGCATTGAGTTGCCTTTTGAACACGCTCCAGTTTCATCGGACATTCACGAACCATCAACAGACGACAATAGGCACACAGGTTCATTATCTGAGAATGGGAGAATCGACGATGGGGGCGATAGGATAAATTCTAATTCTGTGCTTTCCCCTTTTGGGGTAACTCCACTAACCACTCCCGTTGAAGGGGGTTCATCTATTGCGACCTCATTCTTTGATCGCACAGTGCTTCCGAAAGATGACTCTGACAATGTATCAACCGACATAGGAGGGTCAAGTCCATCCCCATCAATGATCCTCGATGCTACATCACTAAAGAAATCACTTTCGATCTTAATAGCAGAGGATAACCCTGTCAATGCAAAGCTTCTGCACAAAAGGCTGGTCAAGCATAAACATAAAGTTGAAATCGCAAATGAGGGGCAATCATGTCATGATTACTACAAATCCGAAATGAATGGCGTTGATGTTATTTTAATGGATTTACAAGTGTGTTATTTGCCGTTGTAAAGAATAATTTATACTGACAATCGATAGATGCCTCTCGTGGATGGTTCTATGGCAACAAGAATGATACGCGATTTCGAGAGTGATCAGTTTAAATTGCATAAAACAAAAAAGCGAGTCCCTATAATTGCTGTGTCGGCCTCGCTTACTGAGGAGAATCGACTTGATTATATTGAAGCCGGGTATTTATACATCTATTTTATATGTGTCTTTTTTTACCTCATTTCATTTTGGGAAAAATGGGACCTAATAGCTTTTAGTTTCGATGGTTGGATTTTAAAGCCTATTAATTTTAGCCGTCTCGAATTCCTTCTACAAGCCTTAAATAATTCTCAGCTTAAGCAACAGGCTCTTTACATTCCGGGGATGTGGGAACAAGGTGGTTGGTTCTTGGCTTGAGTGTTAACGCGCTTTGGTTTTACAAAAGTGCTAGAAATGACACTCATACGTTGTTTTGAGCGTTACGCATCTCATATGTGAAGATGAGGCGTTCTCGGCGTTATTAATCATGCTCGCGACCATATCGTGCTCAGGTAATGGGGTTTGTCGTACTGGCAGGATCAATGCATGAAGAACTTCTCTTTTAGCGTGCGACTTTATCAACGAGTTCCGTTCGTATGAATGGGACCACATATAACACAGCATTTATTAAGCGATTATCGACAAGGGGTTCAACGGGAAAAAGAAGAAGACATGAGGCGATATGAGGGACATACAATGTATAGAAAGATGCAGATTCCTAATTCGAAAGTGTGCGCTTGGGG
>NGKG01000001.1:3505634-3530325 GCA_002162505.1 Myriosclerotinia scirpicola
GGTAATTGTACGGATATTTGGGATCGAAATTGAATGAAATCATGTTGGACGTTGGATAGCGCGTGAGGAATTCCAATGTTGGGATCTTTCTTATGAAGAGTGGCTTCCTATCCTGTGGGGACATGATATTTGCGCTGGTGTCTGGCCTGAGCTTGCGAACGAAAAAGGTGTGCGGTCTTGAGGTAGACGGGAGCTTGAGATTTGTGTATATAGGTCATAATATAATTCAATTAATTAATTCCAGGGGAAATTTTATCAAGTTGGTGATTGTAGTAACTTGAGGTGAATACCTAGGGCTGGGGCTATCACTAGGTGTGATAGTTATTACTCCTTTTTCCAGAGGCAATACCCTAGAGCAAGAAAGTTCTAGAGTGGTGCTCCAGGACAGATTTTCTCCGATCAACAATTCTATTCTGAAAGATTCGGACGAGTTCTCTTCAGTACTCGTCCCAAATTTAAACCTTCGTATCTTAATCCATTGTACTAATTTGGCACATCTTATTCAATTAGAACCACTTAACTTCCTAACACAAAAAGCTTATTGCAAATCTACAAGAATGCTTTTCATACTTTGAAGGAATGTCCTCCAAGGGTAGACTGGTTTTGATAGGTATTGTTTGTAAACTTTCAATATTGAATATCCGGTGTATATATTTCCATTTAATTGCTTATTAGTAATACAAACTATAGCATCCCATTCTACCGTCAGTCGGTGTTCTAAGACGAGATAATGATAATTTATTAGTAGGGCTTAGAGTTACTACTAGTGGGTATTATTGAATGAATTTTGGAAGTAATATTAGCAAGGAATTTTTTATTTAGTTATAATAGGTGTTAAAAAAGTCTATTGTAATAGAAAACCCTGGATTCATTCAAGGAAATCCAGACAATAAAGTTAGATATTGCATTAGACTTTCACTGATATAGGGGTAGAGATTACATGATTCGCTTAGCAATCTTTACTAACAATTTTGAATTAGTCCGTTGGAAGGAGCTAAGCCTACTACCCGACCCTTAACTTTAGTAGCAAGAATCATTTATAGAGAGGTAAGAATGCCGCCCGACATTTTGCTCGCGGACTACAGTATCACCCGGTAAGATCCAAGCCGGCTGAATAGTACGGGTGCGAAATTCCGTACCAAATCCCACCACTGCGTAGCCAACCTTCTTTGCTAAACCAGGTAGAAATTTCGCACACTTAAAATAACTTTAAATAAGTCATATATAACGCAAAACCCCGCTCGCTACCATAAATCGTATAGATTGAGGCTAACAACTGTGATTTACAGACAGACAACTTAGTCCTTTCTAGCTTTGATAGTCTTGAATTTAATGTTTCATAAATCGCTAATGAAATAGTATGAGCGATGAGTACACCTGCAAGCGCATCTAGGACAGCGGAAATTTAAAGGTAATTACTTTGCAGTATCGCTATTAACGTTATATATGAAGCGAAAGTTGTAAACCTAGTCTTTCTAAAATTCTTCCCAAATTATCTGCACTTGCGGGCCTTTTAAATGATGATATGATTCGATTGTAGCTAAAAGGACGTTAATTTAGTAAATTTTGTCTCCAATTGAGAAATTGATGATGGCCGAGCTTTTAAAACGGGCATGTCCCTCAGTAATATTTAAAATCTACGACGCCATGTCAGTGTAAGTTTCTTCAGAGCTTCCGGGGAAAGTTTCGTTGGATTGTATCATGTGACTCAATCGATTACGTAACCCTAGCTTAGTTCTTTCCACCCCGTTCTCCTCCCCTCTCGGTCTTTCCCATCGAACTTCATTTCATGGAGTATACCATCCATAAACCTCAACTATTTCCTTACGAGAGATTCGTATCGCATACTGTTACCATTGACAGAAAGTGGCTAGCACATTGGGAAAGTATCGAACATTAACTCACATTGAATGTTGTCGCCACGAATTACTTGGGTAAATTTTAGATGTGTCAATCAAGGAATGTATTCAAAAAATGGTTCTTTGACTTTCATAACCGCAAACGACATAATTTCCCAATTCAATGATCCTGAATAGTCTTTCTCGGGAGCAAAGTACGCATTTGTCTTTGATTGTCATCAAAGAAGTTCAACAATGCAATTTCTCAATTCTATGAAACTGGAGGCCGAGGACAAGTGTCTCAGCCAAACCAAAGGTATCTTCCTTGATACTTCTTTTCCGTCTGCCCAATCAACAAAGGAATGGACCTGAAGCTTCTATTGCCAAAGCTCTACCTTTCGAGAATTTAGTGTCGCTCTTTTTCCTTGTCTTTGTTTTTCATCTATTCAGATAGCATCTCCATCTTCAATTCCTAACCTTTTCACAATCATCATCCTCCAATATGGCGGCACTTCCTCCCGGACAACCTCGACGAGGTATATTCGCGACCTTGAAAGACTATCTCTTGCCCCCTCCTATCGAGCCAGTCGAAATTCCGGTAGCTGCTGTAAATACTAAGCCTCTCTCAGAGCAGGAAATCCAGGAATTACGACGCAGTCAAGCTAAAGCTATCGATAAATACTTTGATGAAGAATTGGACAAGAAAAACTATGACGAGCTTAACAACAAGAATCGAAGTCTACAATGGATGCCAGATATTACCCCTCGAGACCCTTTGTGGGACAAAACCCGTGGATATTATGCGCAGCTTCTTAAATCCGAGAAAGTATCCGACGTTCTTGACGACCATTTTGAAGAGATTCAAAAGATTTTGATCAATCCTCAGGACTGGAGTGATGAAGTTCAGGCTGTTAGGGACCAACAAAGTAGAGAGTACTATGAGAACATTGGTCCAAATGGAACTTTCGATGGACAACTCGACAATCTCGCGACAAAAATTACAATGGTTCACTTTGGTCTACCTGTAGCTCCGATGAGCTTAAACAATATTATGGTCCTCACTCCAGATTGGCAGGATTCTGAAGACGATGAAGAAGATCCTGTCCCTTCCCCTCCTCGACAACAAAGGATTTATTACTCCGAAAAACCTCTAGAGTTCCTTGATTCGTACATTGAAAGAGCTTTTGGGTACCAGATAATCCGACGTTTGTTCCCAGAACTTCCTTTATGTATGATACATCTGCTAATCTTAACAGGTCCCCGAGTAAGCCTGCGAGGTGGCGCTGGTTCTATGACGGAATTGAATGCTGCAGGTGGCGGTGATTTTGAATGGGGTTCGACCGTTACTATGCGTGGCGGCGCGGGTGACGAGCCTGCATTGCAAGGATTCTATCTTGACATATTGGGTCCAAGTCCTGAAAACAGTTCTCGCCGCACACATCTCATCATGTATGAATTCCTTAGTTCTGCTCATGCGCTTCTCGGATGCCCGTTGGGCTCAGACTGGCCCTTTAACATTGATATCTATCGTCAGACGGATCCACGTAAGATCGATTATCCATTGCAGATAAGCGTTCCAATAGATTCAATCGCAGATTTTGAAGCAAAATGGCCAACAATTGAGGAAATTATTGGAAAAGTGGATCATGATCAACTCACTATCATCATCCAACAAGAACGTTTTGGCGAAGAGCAAGCTCCTCAATTCTATGAAAGTCTGGTTCGCTTGGCGAAAGAATTTCCAGATGAGCATAAGAAAGTATCCGAGCACTCGATCTATTCATACTTTGGGCAGACAATAATCCAACCAAGATATTTTTCTTTCAAAAATGCTGTTACGAAGCTCTTGAACATAGATCCAACGTCCAATTGGTCTTTCTTGGTTGATGTTCATCTTCCAGATCGCATTCTACCACCTATAACTTTTACCAGATCACAATACAGGAATGATTTTCTCTCTCTCAGGGATCAACATCTCCTTGGTGCTAACAACGCAAGAATTTTCGTGCGTCATGTTAGTGGTTACGCACCCTCAGAAATAGGTGTCGTCGAACCACCTCCAGATAATCTTCAATTGGTCAGACTGATCAATGCACAAGAGAGAACCCAGACTTACTGGAAAGTTCCCGTGGTTGAGCGAGGAACAACGTACTGTACCAATTCGTTTCAGCCTGCATTTATTAGAGCTTTCCTTGCCATTTTCGGTCAGAATAGGCCATATCTCAATGTACGACTCTCTAATGCGCAACGAGGGGCCAATTTACAACGTGCCATCGGCTTTGGCGGTATGGAAGTAACCCAGGAAACTTGGACTTGGGTTGCCGAGCAGATTGAAGAACAGAAGAAGAATCCACCGGAAGCCGATGCTAATCCAACTGCGTGCAGCCTCAATTTGATAGTGCCTTCTCTTGAAGCTGCAAAAGATAGAAGCATAAATCCTAAGGATGCACTCACTCTCCGTCTCATTGGTGATGATTATCAGCGGGACATGGTTTTCAGACGCAATGAATATTGCCAAATCTATACTTTTATCTTGGAACGCTTGAGAAGGCTTCACAGGACAAGACTGAATTCTACCTATCCGGATGGTAGCTCTATCGCGATGTGGTTCAGTGCTATAGAACGTGAAGAGAACTACCCGCCTGTAATCCTTCAAGTTGATAGCAAGGATAGCAACGCCGAGCAGATCCGAAAATTGACTGAAGCTTTCACCGGTCGCATTCAAACATTCTCTACTATTTGGTTCCGTCCAGAGTATCGAGTTTTTACGATTCATGATCATAAAGAACCTGCGCGTGTCTGGCAATGGAATACTACTGATGCACAACATAATACATCTCTTGAAAACTTCAGAGAAAATATAAGAGAGATGTACGATGATTGGGACAATATTCTTGACTTAAACTTTGTCTTGATCCAACCGCATGGGCAGAATATGTTTGCGGTGGACCGGAGAACCACGGAGAACTATTGGAGAAGGTATATCTTTGATTGGTTTACTGAAACTGACATCTTCATACAGCGAAGAGGCGTGAAACCATTCAGTAAGTTTCCTTATAATCCGTACAATATTAAGAACTAACACCCTTTACAGTACAGCCTGATACAATTCCATGGGGCTATAGACATACTCCCATAGTCCCCGTTGCTCCTCCAGTGGATCTTCGCCCAGCTCCTGTTGCACCTGTTATTGATGCCTCTCAACAACCTCGTATCAACAAAACACGACTCATTCTACCCGTCGCTGAAAAGCCCACCGTTCCAAAATGGGAGACTTGGATGACAGATCAACATCGCAAAGATGCATTGCAACGACGTTCTTATATCCAGGACCAATCTGTCATTGAACCGGGGCTTGATCCGTCAGCACCAAACTACGGGCCCAGCAAAGAATTACCATTAGGAGTTTCTCTATCAACTCCTACTGTTTACGCACAACGCTTAACCCCTACTGATATCTTAAATCTGGCAGAAGAAAATCAGAAGTTAAGAAATGGCCTCCTGGAGCGATCCCACAACTGTCCTATCTGCTCCGTAAGCATGGCTGGTTACGAACATGCTGAAATACAAAGACATTATGCACAGCATCTAGTTCAACTCCAGAAGGAAGGGCAATGTCCCCTTTGTGAGCGTGAATCTTGGTCTATCATGACCATGGAGCAGAAGAAAGAGCACCTTGAGACTCATCAAGTTGAGGCAGACACCCAAATGATCCGCGATTTCTGGAATGGTATTGAATGCCCCGTATGTGATGCCAAGCTTAGTGGCTTTACAGCAGAACAGGTCCTTCGCCACATGGCAGACCATTTACCAGGCATAGTGGAATTCTGTGACAAATGCGGACTACGCACAGCGATTTGTAATCATGCGGAGCTGGTTCATCACAGATACATATGCCTTGATGAGCCAGATCGTGGACCACTTGATCCAGAGCCTCTATTTTGCGGCGATTGTGGTCAGAATCGTACAGCCGAGGATGAAGAAGAACGAGGTCTTCATGTCATCAACTGTACGGCTAAAAATCGGCGGGTTCAGGACAAACAATTCTGTACTAAATGTGGCATCGATAAGGGTTCATGGAGCAAAGATGAAATTGCGACGCATGATGAACATTGTACATCTCCACAGGGTTTGCCCAAGGCATTTTGCTTGAGATGTGGGACAAAACTGCTTGGCGCCAATGAAGCGCAATTGAATGATCACAGTGTCTACTGTGCCGTTAGAACGAGAGAACCGGAAAACTTGAGACAGCGAATTGAAGGTATGTTTCTTATATTTATTTGTTTTTTAAATACGCATTACTTTTCTCCGTCCCCCTTTCTTCTTACATTTTGTGATGTCTGTAGGGTATCAAGCTGATACTCCTCCCTTTCTTTCAGACCTTGAAAATGGGATTTCAGACCTTGAGAGCCTTATTGAGCGTATCTGGATTGCACCTCGTCCCCTTACCGGTCCTCTACTCCTTACTGATTCACCCAACTCCGCTCAGAGCTTAAAGCCCATACTACAACAATCAATCGCGTTTCGGCCAAAAACGCATCCATCCTAGCCTATATCAAAAATAAAGAGGAAACTCTCGGCGAGAGTGCGCGAGCCCTAGCCGAAAGAGAATCACATCTTCCACAGGGACAAAGACCAGCCATTCCATGGGCTGAAGATAGAAGAAACCTTGGAATATGCCCATGGTCTGCCAAAGGGTGTGATTTCTATACCATCGGTAAATCTCGTGAAGAGATATTCCAACATATGGCTAGCCATTTTGATCCCAAACAAGCTCTTCCATTCGTTTGTCCATTCCCTGACTGTGGCAAGACAATCGCGATACCCGGCTCAGATTCCGAAAATAACATTCACGTAATGGATCATTATCGTCACCGCTCTTCTCAAGGCATTGCAGACGTACGCAGCGTGCCAAAACTCTACAAAGATGGCACTACTAGAGACCCGAGCAAGCTCAAAGCATTGTTGGAACATTTCCAGAAAGCCAATGCAATGAACACCGCCACCGCTGCAAGAAACCTCACACCAATTCCCGGATATGGAGAAGCAACTGGCCAAGGTGTCAGCGGTGCAGCAGGGGCCGGATCCCTACAATTCGGCTCCGACACTCTGAAATCAGGCTACGCATACCAAAAATCATGGCTACCCTCAGCAGACGAAGAGCTACAGCAAAGCATCGAATCTGATGATTATCAATACCATGATAGCGATGAGGATCTTTTCGAGCAGGGCGATTACGTACCCCCGCCAAAGACCATCTCCGTCACGAGGCCAACTCCCACAAAGCCAAAAGCACCTACCAAACGACCCGTCCTCCCATACTCACCCAGAAAACGTAAAGCATCCGCCCCTATTCCCGAAGAAGAACTAACTCTCGTATCTCCCCGCCAATTTAAACGTGCAAAACGTAATACGAAGACGACTCCGAGCCCAGGAGCCGAGCCAGAAGCACCGAGGAGATCGAGTAGAAGTGCTGCGAGGAAGGTGTCGTTTGTTGAGGATCAGGAGGATGAGCTGGATGAGGTGGACTCGGTGGATTCTCAGACCTTGAATGATTTGATGGAATTGAATGAGGTTGAAGCGGAGTTGGGCATGGAAACGACGACGTTGGATGAATTGTATGGGGTTGCGGGTGAAGAGCCAAAGGCAGGGTCGTCTTCTTCGAGATCTTCAGCAAGAGTGACGAGGGCGAGAGCTAAGGGGAAGAAATAAAGGGCTACGTGAGATTATGGCGACTGAGTCGGGCGAGGAAGTAATTTCATAAATTGAGTGTAATGATTGATTGGCGGGAATAGCTTTGGTTGAGATTTTGCTTTGTATTTTCCTATGTGTTTATCCAAATTTTGTTATCTATCTTATGTTATTTATCTGGTATTTCTTGACTAGGGATGATAAGTAAATGATATATTGTTTTTGAGACTAGTTTTGTTTCATGACTACTTGAGAATATCATTTGAAAGGGGCGAGTGACGGGTCAGTGATTTGGATAATGTATCAATATCGCAAGTACTTAGTGTAGCGTGTTTTTCATTTCTAATGAAGACCTTCAGAAAATCTGCGTATGCTTGTATACGCCCCCTTTATATTCTTCCAATCAACGCCTTTCCTACCTTGTAATACAAAGCCATAAATGAACCCCAAACACTTGTACTATACGCCCCGCCGCCCGAAATGCTTCTAATCCATACAGTACTAACGTACTACATCACCCATCCCATCTTCTCTCGTCTTCTTATCATGATGATGACCCAAGCCAAGATCTACAGCCCCCACATTCCCTCGGCTCTTTTCCCCATCACCAGCCCCCACAACACCGCTCTCCCCATCACTCCCGACCCCCTCCCCCACCACATCCCCATAAATCGTATTCTCCACCAACGATTCCGTAGCCGGCCACGCCCAACTCACCACCGTATAAACCACCACACTCGTCACAAACCCAAACAACCAATCAAAACTATAAAGATTCTTCGCCCCCTGACTAATCCTCACCGAACTCATTTGCTCCCCCGTCTCCGCATTCGTCTTCAATGCAATATTATAACCCAAGCCCGGCAGATTCGGAGAAACGGCTACTAACAGTGCCAGCAACGCGCGCCAATTTATCCCATGCCAGTATTTATATCGGCCTTCGGGATCATAGAGGGCGGGGACGTCAATGTGTTGTTTTCGAATCAGCCAGTAATCCGCCGCGAGGATTCCCGCGATGGGCGCGAGAAAGACGGCATACCCGCTCATGAAAGAAAGGAATGTCTCAGCTGAGCTGATGATTTTCCATGGGACGATGACCCAGCCTCCTACAATGGCAGCAATGATACATCCACGCTTAATATTGACATAGCGGGGGAAAAGCACCGTGAGATCATTAGCTGCGCTTATAGAGTTTGCGGTAATATTCGTGCCGACTTGCGCAATATACCAAGCCAGCGCCGCAAAAAAAGCAGCTGCGCGTCCACCATGGCCTAAGTCAAGCCATTTGGCGATGATTTCGAGGGGATCCCAGATGGTTTTTCCGTAGATGACTGAAGCGGCCGAGGTGGTAACGATACCGATTGTACCACAAAGGGTGAAGATCAGAGGGAGGAAGGGAAGTTGAATAAATTGGCCTTTGGATGTTCGTGCGTAGCGGGAAAAATCGGGGATGTTGCAGGCTAATGTGGACCACGTGCCCGTCACGGATGACATGCATGAGAGCCAGAGCCATGCTTTGGTGGACCCGGACACTGTAGGTTTGAGATCGAAGATGGAACCTGAGCCGCCGGCTTTGTGGACACACCAGCCCATGGTCGCAAGGGCAGCTACGGGGGCGGCGATGAGTTTTGTGGCGAAGAGGTAGCGGAGGCGGGTGGGGGGAATAAGAAGCAGTGGGAGTTGAATTATCCAAAAGAGGAAATAACTATGAATTATCATGTTAGTATCGTTCCAACTTCCTTCAGATTGAATAATATACCTTATCATTCCCTGCGTGGTAATTCCTTGACCCTCCCCAATATGATTCGGTACATTCTTATAACTGGGCCAGATGGCCAATATCATAACCGTAATACACTCCGCCCCATTCGCCCCCTGAATACCCAACCAAAACATGGCCAATATGGATCTGGATATAATACAAAAATAGGCAAAATAATATCCGAAAGATGCTCGAATGGCTACAGAAAATGGTATGTGGAGTTTTGCGCCGATGGCTCCATTGAGCACCATGGGGATCGCTACGCAGCTCGTTCCTACTACCATCTTTTGGATGTATTAGTCTTTGTGTGATGAGTGATCCTGATGTTGTAGCATATACGAGGCCAAGGGATGGGAGAACTTACAATGGGAATTGCTTCTCTCCAAGTCAATCCCAGCGCCAAAATACTACTCGCCGTCTCCCAAGTTCCCAAATTAATCGTATCAGTTGCCCAATATGCCATCCTATATCATATTGAGTCAGTCATCGCTCTATCCATTCCATGAATGAACCCAATTCGCGACATTTCCCTCTTGATCCCGCACCAACAAAACCAAAACCTCACTTACCAAGTCCACAACGTCCAGGTCTGATTTTCTCTCTTCACAGGATCCATATCCTCATTAGTCCAAATATGATCCGGCGCCAACGCGCTTTTTTGTTTGGGTAACTCCCATGCCTTGACCGATGTACATCGTTCTTTGATTTGTTTTCCCGTGGGGATATACGGAATTGAAGTTAATGAACGCATTTGTGGCCTTCCTTATCAAATCACTACATCTATTGTAACCCTTATATATATATGCTTCCCTCAACGGCTCAAACTTCACAGAAATCACAGATCGCAAGAAGAACAAATCGAGAAGGAGAATCGCCAATTCTAGCCAAAAGATATCGGGATATATATTCGTATTACCTCACCTTACATTGCCTGTGTATCTGTACAACCCCTCTTCTCCAGCTACTCCCATAATCATCTACCTCATCTGGTACGTCTCGTACTATGTGATAGATATCAAACCGGGGAAGGATAAGCACACTGATAAGCGTACCTGGTATGCAGATATCCTAGGGGGTGGGGGAGCACTGAGAAGTATCAGGGAACCTTGCACTTGCACTTGCATATCATATCTGGTGCACCTATACATCCCTTCCTTACCTATATTTGCCATTAAATCATCACAACTCAATTAAAAATCACTTAAACTCCTCTTAAATCTCAACCCATATTTTCCCATGCCTTTCACTTGAATGTGTATCTTAACTTTAATAATTACTACTGTATCCCACTCTTCCTTGATACATAAGCGATAACCTCCTTATCAAACTCTAACTTAAATGTTTTATTGACCTTATAGAATGATGAATGTGAAAAGGCCTCGGCTTTCCTTGCCAAACAGATAAAACTAAGCCCAAACGAATTTACAGATTTGATAAATATTCAAGTCATTGGCTAAAAAATGCATTGCTTGCATCGGCTCACTTGTTTCATAGATAAGTACAGTACTGTTATCTCGAGCTATGGACAATTGATTGTTGTCTATTTGACGTTCTTGTTGATAACGTTTGGAGAGGACGGCGATCAACCAGAGTTTTAGATCACCTGAATGAGTGTGTCACGCGAAAATGAAATGCTTCACTTGGTATGCTCTGTTATACACATCTCTCTATACTATCGCAATGCATACCCTTCACTTCGATACATGCATGAGGCTACCCCCTTAAGGATTGCATCTAGAACACGCTTTCCCCGACTGCAGATTGCTAAAATTACACACCCCACTACCGTCTTGAATTGCAACCATTTACTGTTCGTCCCCATCAGAGAAATAGTTGAATTCGTTCGGCACAGTAGCTTCCTCGTCACCCTCATCATCTTCATCAACGGCGGTCAACACACCTGCAGCAGCAGCTGCCCCAGATAATGCACCCGCAGCTTCTCCTTGAGCATCTGCTTGACGACGCGCATTGAAGGCTTCGTTGCGTATTTCCCCAAGAGTTGTAAATGTCGTAGCTTTTTCAACATCCGCCTTCTTCACCTTTTCTTCGATCAAGACTTTCTCTTCTTCTGGCTGGGTATCGATCATTAAAATGACGCCTCCAGTGGGCTTCTTGACAGGCTTGTATCGACCAGCTGGGAAGCTAATGAATTTGAGTTGAGCTGGAAGAACTCGAGACATGTTTTCAATCTCATAGCCGACCTTCTCTTTTTCAAGTTTCTTCTTCAAAGTTTCTGTAGGAGAATCTTTTTCACTTTCATCCTTCTTCTCAGCAGATTTTTCTTCCGTATCTTTTGCTGACTCATCTACATCCATTTTGTCGTCGGCTGAAGCTGTAATCTTTGGCGTAGTTGGCGTTTGATCGATATCCATACTCTCTCGTCGTTGGGCACGCTCCTTCTTTTGTGCTCTGCGCTTTGCTTGAGCTGTTGTCGATAGTACGGCTGTTGCAATAAGAGTTGGTGCGTCCTCCGTCTTGACCTCTTGCTCTGGAGGATAGTCGAAAAGACTAGGACGAGTGGCGCTGTGAAATTTGAAACTTGGAATCTCCAAGTCTTGATTGAGACCAATCATCGAGGTAGGAGTGAAGGTCAAGGAAAGGAAATGGGTAAATGGGAACCAGTACCAGTATTGAGTGAAGATTGCCATGCCGACAATACCTGCCATGTTCAGGTTACCAGTTTGGGTTTGTAATCCGATTGTGCAGTTACGCCCTCCAGCATCAATGATACCCAATGCCAATGCACAACCAAACTTTGTCATAGCATCCTCGTGACGATCTGCAACAATCTTCTTCAAGGTTTTGCGAATCTCCGCTACCTTGGGGTTCATGGCCTCATTCTGCTGGACCATAATCATGGCAAGAGAAATCAGAGCACCCTGTCTTACGAAGTCTGTAGGGTCCTTCATCATAGGTTCAAGCAAATCAATGGCTTCATCGAGACCAGTACCCGCGCAAGAGATACCAAGAGCCATGGCAGCACCGTATCTAACATGTGGGTTGTAAGACTCGGACAAAAGTTCGACCATACGTGGGACGCTTCCAGGCTTGCGGAACAGAATGAAACCCAAACTCATAACGGCAATGCGGCGAACATCATCGTTGACATCACTGACGGCGACATGGAGTAACTTGCGCACGGCCTTGTTGCTTCCTGTGCCACAGTATGCCAAAGCGACGGTCATGATACCACCATAACGAAGAGTTGGATCTGGGTCCTTCAATAACCCTTCGATAAGCTCATCAGCTCCTTCTTGCCTGCCGTACATAATCAATGCCATTCCGAGAGCAAGACCGCGGACACTCTTCTCATGTTGAGTTTCGTGGGTATAAGCGATCATGTCTTCCAGAGCCTTGATATTCCCAGTTCCTAACATAATGAGACCCATGGCAAGACCAACAGCCTCACCATTGAGCGCGGAATCGCCGTAAAGTATGTGTCTCAAGTTTTCGTAAATTTGTTGATCACCCGTAGCCATCCCAGCAATACCCAATCCCAAAGCACCACCATGCTGAATAACGGGTTCCTGGGTATCGTTGAAAGCTTTATTCAGGTACTCGAGCGCCTCGGCACCGTGATTGGCGTATATTAACCCATAGGCATAAAGAGCACCACCCTGGCTATAGATTGAACCCCCAACCATTGCGGCTCGTGGCAAGTAAGGTTCCAGTAGTCTCTTTGCCTGAGAGAGGTTGCCACGATGGATAACACCAAGAGCAGCAGTGGCAGAAAACTTTGACCAGTTGACTGCCTTTCCCAGCCACTCTAGATTGTCGCGGAAGAATTTATCGTTGGTTGTACCGTGATTCATGAACGCATTGCAGAAAGTAACGGCTGTGTGGAAGATGGAATTACGACCTTCAAGACTGTCTCGGACTTTGTTGAGAATGCTAAGATCAGTGTGATTATTTCGGTACAAAAATTCGAGATTGAGTCGGATGGTCTCGCTACCATCAAGAATCTTTCGTATCGAGTCGTAAACCTTGATGTGTTCATCTGAGGCCTCTTCGGTAGATCCTCCAGCTTGATCGTTCAACTCCCCTAAAAGTTGATCGGACTCAGTAGCTAGTCAAGAAGTCAGTCGTGAATTTACCGGTTATAAATAGAGTCTACTCACGCTCCTCTGTAGAGGCATCGGCATCGGCATCGGTTGCCTTCTTGGGTAGAGATTTAATTACTTTGGCGAGAAATTCTTGTGTACCATTATCGTACAAGTCAAAGGCGATCTGGTATGCGATAGCTGTGGAGGTTTGATCGTCTTTGGCCTACGGCAGATTAGCCTCATTACAGGCAATGTGAAAATCCACAGTAGTTTCATTCAGTTGGAGTACTTACCACAAGCTTTTTCAACATTGCCGATGCTTCTCCGTCTTGATTGAGGTAGACGACACATTTCGCAATTGAGAAATAATCGGGGGTTGGTATATCGTTCAGCAAATCCAAGATCAACCTGAGTATCTCTGTTCGAAGCCCTCTTTCTTGCACAACGCCCATGCAGATGTCCAAAACATATTCCATCAATTCTTCGGTTGGACCAGCTGTGTCCTCGGCCTGCTTTGATTTCGACTTCTTCTCATCATCGCTAGCACGCTTGATGACTCGTCGCAAAACCTCTAGATTTCTAGCCTCAACTGCGATCCCCACAACCTGCCTGTATCTGCCTTCGCGTAGAC
Source organism: Myriosclerotinia scirpicola (assembly GCA_002162505.1). Lineage (NCBI taxonomy): Eukaryota > Fungi > Ascomycota > Leotiomycetes > Helotiales > Sclerotiniaceae > Myriosclerotinia > Myriosclerotinia scirpicola. Next base: position 3,519,600 of record NGKG01000001.1, read on the forward strand.
AGCTCTCAAAAAGTCTCTCGATGACTTTTTGAAGTGCAATCTGGGTAGAGCGATCTGGTAAAACTGTAGAGCCCGAGATCTTGCCTTCCAATACAGGCTGCTCCAACATGTTGTCGGTAGAGGCTCGCGATAAAAGGGATTTCGATGGAAGAGTAGATTGCGAGAAAGGTGTTGTAGGTGAGGTCAGCGCAGCAGCATTGGCTTCAATGATCCCACTTGCAAATGTAGTTGCGAGGGTAGGCAGAGCACTGTTATGTTTGTTTTCTTGTGGCGTAGCATGATGCTGAGCAGATACACTAATATAGGTGTCGACACATTTTGAAATGATGGTTTCTTCGAATTCGCCTGCCTTGTCGAGTTGAAAGAGATCGCCAGCTCCAAGAGCAAATGTCATACTCTCATTGTATGCTTGTAGATGATAATATACCTTTGCCAATACCAATGAAGCTAATCGTCGTTCGGGGAAGGACTCATCTTCGTAAAGCGCCTCACTGGAAGTGGCCAAATTAGTACTCGGGGTGGTCATGGTGGAGGGCATGAATTTGACTTACATTTGAGAAACAGAGCCTGCGACTTCTGTCCATAATGTATCGATATCATCGTTCAAAGTTTGAAGGGCGAAAACCTTGAGCTCCGGTTCTTCATCAGATAGAAAGCCTAAGACACCAGAAGCTGAAGTCAAACCCGGCATGGTTGGTTGGTTAATGGATTTATTTGTAGATCTTTAATGAGAGGTACTACTAGAGTTTACCAAGAGAATGTAAAAGGGATTGATGGGGATGGATTTTAGTTGAAAATTGAGTTGTTGTAGTTACTACTGAAGAGTTATCGACAACAGATCTCCAACTGATAATAAATTGTATCGCAAAGGATCAGGCACACTTTTGGCACGTCAACAGTCAACAGCTTCAACTACGACAAGGCTAGGTAGTAATTGAGACTAGTGGGAAACGGGAAAAGCGGTAAGAGCCGGAGCCCGGCATTAATCATGTAGGTAAGGACTGAGGCCACAAATGGTAAAGTACGTACTAAAGTCACGTGAGTATACCTACTAAGTACCTAGCTTAGTAAGTAACCTCAACTTAGGTACCTAGGTATCTATCTGAGTCCTTGCCCGCCAGCCTTGCCAGCCTTGCCAGCCTTATTAGCCAGCCAGCCAGCCAGCCAGCCAGCCAGCTAACATGGAAGGCTTGGGTATGAATTAAACATTCCATTAATACCTAGGTAATTTTCATATAAAAGATAATAATTTGAAATAAATCCGATAATTGAAAATTATACAATTATCAACATTTTGAAGATATACTTTGAATTACAATCATCTAAACTTCATATCATATATCATATATCATATATTGCATACCTCAACCCTCCTCAAATGATGATCTGCTACGTTGTACGCCTTTACGTCTACCTATCCTATTATATATAATGAATGATTCGTCTACGGATAACTAAATCCTTCCTTCCTATCCTATCTCATAACCAAAAAAATAAAATAAAATAACTTGTAGTCCATCCATCCATCCATCCATCCATCCATCCATCCATCCATCCATCCATCCATCCATCCATATATCTTCCCCAAAATCTCCAAACTATTGCCTATTCAAATCCCCCAACCCCCTATTCATCCCAAAATGACCTTACTATAACATCAAATGTATCTATAGTAAAACTCCCTTCATTTTGAAATTCCATTTGACCCATCTGCGCCCCGACATTGTTTGCGTAGTTCTAAACTTCCATCTTGACACTTTTCTTTGTCCGAATGCGTTTGCGCCTTTGCGCCAGCATCATAATCAAATCTATTCGCGAACGAACTCAACCTAACTGTACAACGAGAGATTATATCATCACCAAATGAGCCACTGTCGAGAGAATACAAAGAGATATTGAGAGTGTAGCGCGTGGGGTTAATAAGGGCGTACATGGTGGTGGTGGTGCTGGACAACAAGTCGCAAACATGGACCTTCGTTCAATCATCAATACGGAAAATGGTGGTGAAGGGGGACGATCGATACAAAATGTGCCGCCTACGCCAGTAACTCCAATCCAAACAGGTCTCCCATTAGGACAAAACTATAGGAATTATAGTCATTCGTCGCAGGCTTCACCAGGTCCGGGCAAACATGGCTCACAATCACAAGAGTACGGATCACAAAATGGTGGGCCTCATGCATCGCCAACTACCTATCAAGCAGCTCATCTAGGTCGACCGCCTCCTCCTACTCCCATTCAAGCCCCTCCGCCGAATGACCTGCGTTCTCCAGCTGGATCTTATTCGGCCCCCTCACCATATCGGCATACTCCTACTTCATCTACCGGTGGTCAGTACCCGTTTCCGCAGAGCCTTCAAAATTCGCAAGGTCCAGCTCAACACCCTCAACACCCTCAATATCCACCAAATTTTCAACATTTTCGAAGAGATAGTTATTCACAACCTAACCCGCCCTCTCATTTGCAACAATATAATTCACAAATTCAAGCATCACCGGCTTCACAGACACCCCCAATTGGAATTCCAGGGGCAACCCATCCCTATCTTCAAAGATCACAATCTTCACTTTCGAATTCTACACCTACGTCAGCGCACAGTCAGCAGCAATATCAAACTCAAAACCAATTCACTCAAGACAGTCCCATCTCCACAAACCAGCTACCACCAAATCAATTCCCGATTCAGCATCAACGACAACAATCTCAACAATCCCAACCTGGCACACCTCTAGGCCCTCCTTTACAAACACAACGACAATCATCTGGCGCATTCACACATCCTACAAGTCCTTATCAGCAACGGGGAGTTTCTGCAACCCCTTTTGCCAGTACTCAATACAATCAAACATCTCCTGCTCCCCCGAACGCCTCGATTCCATCTCGAATGCCGACCACTCCACAAAGCGCTTACAACTCTCAAAGAACATCCACAAGCTCTACACAGCAGAGGTCTATTAGTGAGAGGGAGAGAAGTCTTAGTGTTAGTCCTAAAACTCGTTTGCCAAGCCAGGCAAGAGGGAATTCGATTCTTGAACAGCAGCCGGAAGAATACAAAAACTCAACGAAACGCAAAATGGGGGACAGGGAAATTTCTCTCGAGGCGCCTCAACGAGCTGAGCAATACGATGTCAAGCCGCTTATTAACGGTGATCGTCAATCCAGCTCTGCTACTGCTCCATCCCCCCAACAACCACCTAGAAAGAGAATTCGTTACACTGAGCCACCAATATGGGCCCGTAGCGCCAAAGGAATAAAGGGTTTGGGCCGTAAGATCAACGGAAGACAACAAACTCCTCAGCCATATCTGCATAACCCGCCGTCTACGTCAGTAAATCAAGAAAGTAATGGGGTGCGCCAGGCATCACCGGCAGTTCCTCGACCTCTTGCAGGGAATGATTTTGATTGGAACGGCCCTCTCGGCCCATGGGAGCCGTCCATATCTGGCAGGAAGCCTCAGGAAGAGGTGACGAGGCTAGTGGCAGACTTCCTATTCATGCACGTTGTTAATCGCGACGATACCCGAGAGCTGGCCAGCCAAGGTGTGGAGATTGAAATTGAAGCGAAGCTGGGTCAACTTGTCAGTAAGGAGACGAATCAGAGACTAAATCTTCCAATCCGGTCTGAGACAGTACTTATGGATAATCAGTTCATTGCCTTTAAAAGCACAATGACTGAGGTATGTTGCACTGGCTTCAAGTTATCGCCTTACTAACATAGATAATAGGCCCAACATAAACATCTAAATAATTATTTGAATGACCGAGTTATGGACTGCCGTCCAAACAATTCTAGTCAACCGAAACGGCGGGTTCAAATCGATTACTTACATCGACGGGAGACGGATAAATTTTATGAACTTCCTTCTTCAATGCACAACACATTGCCTCCGGCTCTTCGGGCCTTGCTCAATCCTCGTTACACTGTCAAAGTCCGTGTCACACATGATCAAAAGACAGGCGAAGAACTGGCAAAGATTATCAAAGCTCGAGTGGCAGATATAGACATCTTCTTCCCTAGCTTGATACTTGATTGCCGGATTAGTATAAACTTCGAGATGAGATTCGACGGTGATGTAAAAGATCTAGTTACTTCAAGTGACCGAGACCGAAGGCCAGATCGTAACAAGGATCGTTTGAGTTACAAACAATCGCATTATCAAGTAGATCTTACCCAAGTCACTCAAAACTTGGTATCAAATGTGAGTCCCCTTCACTCCTCTCTCAAACATCTGTTCTAATTTAGTCAGGGTATAACTCGAATTGAGAAAGAACACGAGCTCGAAATCGAGCTCTCATCGGCTTCTGTCAGAGACCAAGGCCTGAGAGCTAGGAATAACGAACCAAATGAATACGCCAAATTGGTGGAGGGTCTGATAGATAATGTTCGTCTATTGGCCAGAACAGCTTCCACATCACCTACCCTCTAGAAAATTCCTTTTCTTGCTACCGGATGAGAATGGATACCCCACTTTATTCGCGGAAAGTTACTTTGTACACCAAGGCGTTTTAGGGCAGGAGAAAATTGGTGGTAGGAAACGTCGTAATGGTGCGTGACGAATATCATAATGGTACTTTGGTGGTTGTTTCGTTTTTTTGTTAAGGGGTGGAGGGGAGGCGAGGTTGGAAGCCTCCTTGCAAATATTCTGGCTATGTTCCTGTGCCTGCCTCTCCTGTCATATCAGATCAGAGGTAGGCTAGATCTTCCTGCGAATGCATCTTGGGGAACTAATGATACGTGGATGACGATATGGATCTGGATTCACAAAAATGGATATTGGAACGAAACGGGGATCTTTTCAAGTTGTCATGCATATGCGCGGACGATGGGGAGGCTGGGCTGGCTTCGTGTTTTATTATCATTATCATGTTTTCAGGATGTTTACTGGGGACGGCGGCTTTTGATGACAGGACGTGTGCATGACGATAGGAGCGGGATGGTGGGAAAAAGTACTCGGCATATTTCTACTGCGCTTCTTCAGCTAGTCAGATATCTAGCCAAGTAATCTCTCTATTTCTTTCTCGTTGCTTGCTTCAACTGATGAGTCAGTGAAGACGGCCGATTGTAAAATCTATGTGTATTACTGTATCTATGTATCTATGTATTTATCACGTTTATCTTTGGTGTATTACTAACTATCATCTCTATTGAAAATATTTTGGAATACACAGGTTATGCAAGATGGACATCTTGCTATGGGTTGGAAAGTATAAATGTATGTAAACAATTAGCGGATGAGATGCCATGGTATAAGAATACAAGTCTCATCTTAAAAATCGCTTTCTCTTCACGCACTCACGCACTCACTCACTCTTTCGAATTCTTATTAATTTGACGAACGTGCCTGTCTGTCGGGTCGTCTGGGAAATCTGGATTGGGATACTGTTTTTGATTGGTCTTATTATTTACGTATGGGAATATGCTTTAGATTTATGTTTTGAGTCGGATTTTCATTGGTGGGGTTGCTGTCTGGATATAGAGTATCTACTGTTGTTTATACTTTTCCTTTGAGTAGATGATTATCCATCGCCTCGACCGCGCTTCCTCGACTCACCATGTGGGAAGCTCATTTCGAAGCAATAGCAATCTAAGCCACCATCCAATACCCAATCATCCCCTCGCTCTCCACCACAAACCCCGCGCCCCTTTCCATAAACAGTGAGCACCCGTTCCGTCACGGCATGAAGCCTCGGAGGCCCCTTTTCCTGCGCATCCCTTTCCTCCCCCACCATGTGCGCGAATTTATCCGCAAAGCACCTCGCTGCCTGCCTCGCTCATCCTGAGATTTTCACCACATTCATCTCTGGTTCAATCATGATGATGTCTTGGCGGCGGTAACCGCTTGATTGGAGAGTGCTGTGCATGGTTGAGGGGTGTGACTAGAGTTTTAGGTGGGGGCGGATGATGGTTTGCATGGCGTGGAGGAGGGGCTTGGATGGGGGATCTTTCCAGCAGGTTATTGCTGCCTTTCCGCCCGGTCTGAGGATGCGATAGAGTCAGAGAAGAAGGAAATCCCGAAATTGGTGATGGAGGCGTCGAATTCATTGTTGGGATATGAGAGGTTTACGCCATCCATTACGTCTATTTCAACTCTGTCGGCCCAGTTTTTGAGGATTACGTGGTTGTTGACGAAGGCTGTCATGCTTGGTGCTATATCCGCGGCGTGGACAATGGACATGGCTGTTGGGGTAGGCTTTTAGGAGGGCTTCGGTGGCGAAGCCGGGGCCGCAGGGGTTGTCGAGGAAGATGGGGTTGGGGTTGGGGGGTTAGATCTCCTAGGTGAGAGATTATATGGGTGATGGTGCGGCGGGTGTGCCTCCAAGTCGTCGTTCGTATGTTGAAGCTTCGGGGTTGAGGGAATCGCAGAGGCCGGAAATATCGGCCATGGTTAGTTGGATTGAATGCTATGTGATAGAACTTAGAAGGGAAGATTTGGGAACTATGGGGTTTATGATTTATGTACAAGATTTCACAGTATAATAGTTGGAAGGCATTTGGGTTGGGTTGGCTTATAGCATAATGCTCTTCTCCACTACGTAAATGTTATAAATGCTGACAAGGCCTTTGGGGGCTCTGGGCTCAATCACGGGTAGCGACTGCTCTCATGCGGCTTCCCTTGAGAGCGCATCAGCTATTCCACTTGTAAGTTGGATCAAAATCTCTTTTGGTTAAGAACAAATGCAACGAGGAATTGTATAAGCCTGACAAAATTCTTCCGCAGGCAATAAAGACAGTAAGGACTACGCAAAATTAATGGGAAGTTCCACACTCGCGGAAACGCAGCCGGCGGGCGGAAGAAGCCATGCATATCATATTGGCCAGCAGGCAGAGTTTGAAAGGAACGATAGACCCTTGCTATTGTTGTTGTTGGACAATATTGTATGTTGTATGTTGTTGGCTTACTGTAGGGGGCACAGTTAGGACACACTTGATATCTCGAAATCCAACACTCTTACTATCATACTGCTGATTGTTTCTGTGTATGGATGGATAGACGATATCATACAGATTGGGAATGCCAAACTCGATGATGTCGAAGAGCTAGGAACTTCCTTGTTGTGACAACGGGTTGATATAGAAGGTTCAATCTATTGTTTTTGGGCTACAAAGACAAAGACCACTTGTGACCTTGGATATTCGAAAGAGGGTAAAACTGAAACTGATGGGCAGAAGTCGATCAAACTATATTAATAAAGGCATATTAAAGTTTGTCTTTACAGCCATACTATCCCCACTCCCTGAGCAAAGGTTAAATCCTTTGGCGTACTCCGGGCCCAAAATTTAACCTTTGGTTAGAGGGGGGACAGTAGTAATTATCAATTAACAGAACAACAGATCCCAGGAGATCTGGGGTTAAAGTTTCGCGGGAAGTATAGTATATCCTCATCTTAACTTTAAGTCTCTAATAACAAGATTTTGTAGTTGGATTGATGATGATTTGTAATGGGGATGTATTTACTCCAGAAAGTAAATTTAATAAAAGCACACGCGTACTAAATGGCAACAAGAGTTTACTAAAGCTCTTAAGTAACAATATAAGTGGAAAATCAATTTATTTGTCCGTTTTTACATACCGTCTACTCACGTTTTTCAATACCTGGGTTCTCTGAGGTCAAAGCAAAAGTAAATAGACCCAATCATATACCCACCCCTATGTCGCTCGATGGATCATTCCATAAAGTATTATTTAGTGTGGTTTTCGTGGAAGGTAGTTTTATTAGATTCTAGACGTTTAGAACTTTAGTCTAATAGTGCTCGAGATGGTGGCTACACGGAGAAAAGGTTCAAGGAAATATAGATCTGTACGAAGTACTTCGTACTACCAATAGGCTTTTGCCCCTTCATTCAAGTGGGAAGTTCGTTAATTAACAAGGTTACCTCCTACCTCGCCTACCAACTTACCCGGCCGAGCCGCCTTACTGAGTGAGGCTTACTTCACCACTCCACCCCTTCATCGTGTCGGTCGTATTACTTCTCGTGCAAATTCTTTTTGGTATTATCATACCGGTACAGTACTTATCAGCAACCTCTTTACTTCCAGTCTTGTGCAGTCGGTCGTATATTCATTTATATTTTGTCTAACTTACTGATCGATGTACGGAGTACACGAGTACTGATTTACTGTATTGTCCCCCTCATTACCTTTCGGATTTGATGCCTAATTAGCAGTAGAATGAATGCGGTAACAGGGAAGCAAGTCCCGAAACATACTAGATAAGGGCTTACGCGTGATAACAACTCCCTCTTTCATTGTGGGCATCATTGTTTCTACCAATTACTCTTGGATGAATATGGTTTTAGTTTAAGTTCGAGTGGGTGGTGGCACTGGTGGGACTTGACTCACTTGAGGGTCAAGATTTAGTGGCCCCGCAGAACTTGTCAGCATCGCTATGATCAATTTGCGCCTTCTTAACCTTCAATCCAGATGTTTTAATCTTCTTTCTTCCTGATCTCATGCTATTCCACATTCCAGGTCTCTGCCCAGCCCGCAGAACTTCCTTTTTCACATCAAAGGTCGCGGGCAGCTTGTTGATTTGAAATTTTACCATGTGGTTGGAGTTTTATTCAACTTTGCTACTCAGAGAGGATGAACGCCAGCAATAAAGATGTACAATCAGAGGACCGCTATCCTGGGAACGACAATAGAAACAATGCAACAATCCAAGACGTCGGGGTGCTACCAGTTCGACGAGCGTGCTCAACCCTAGAGAAGGTTAAGAGGAATGAATCACAGAAGAAGGTGATCAAGTTTCGCGCCAAACTACCCAAGGTCAAGACAGGATGTCACAATTGCAAGTGAGTGCTGGATCCACGGTCGTCGCATCTCCTAAATCTTACCTAACGCCCTAAAGAATCAGAAGGATCAAATGTGACGAAACGATGCCGGGTTGCGTTCGTTGTTTCAAATTCGGGATTTTGTGTAGTGGATATCCGAGGCAACCGGATAAGATAAAGCTAAAGTCACGTCCAATCGCGCCCATTCTACCAAAGGGGTTGGTTTTTGGACCTCAGTTTACAGAAGAACTTGAGAGTAGATACTTTGGATACTTTTGCGAAGATGTTGCATCAGGAATATCAGGGCCTCTTTCCACGGGTCTATGGTCTGAAATCATTCCTCAGATATGTGAAATAGAGCCATACATAGCGCATGGCTTAGTATCACTGAGCGCCTTTAGCAAGTATCGTAAAGAGATGATCGATGGACATGAATCGTCAAGTACTAACAAACATCTCGAATACGCTTTAACGCAATACGGGAAAAGTCTCCGGGGTATGCAGAAAGCAATGCATGAAAACGCCGGCCGGTGCCCGAGAACTGCTTTGATTGCATGTATTCTGGTTTTCTGCATCGAAAGCCTACAGGGACATCAAGCATCAGCATCTGCACACGCAACGAATGGCATGATGATGCTATGGGATTTCATCAACCTCTCCCCGACGGACACCGATTTTGCCAAGGAAAATTCTATTGGACCGGAACTTCAAAGGGCAGCCGCGGATTTGGACCTACAAGTCCTGCATTTCCTTGATACTCGCCCTACTGCTCATCACGTTATGGTCAAAGAACATCTCAATCGCTACCGCATTCGTCAAACGCTTCCAAGTTTTCAGAATTTATCGGACTGTTCTGAATACCTGCAAGCAATCATGGGACGCAATCTTCATTTCAGTTTCATTAATATCGCAAGAAGAGCAAAATTGGATCATGATCTTCAAGAGCAATCGGAGGCCTTCTCACCCAAATCATGGGAAGACGCTGTAGATCTGAAACGAAGCAATTGTTCATATTCGCAAGTAGAGGAACCAGGCGGCGATTTTCCACCTGAAATGTTACACGAATGCGAAACGTACTTAGCCGACATGGTCCGTTGGGAAGAAGCTTCTGCGGAAATTTTTCAAAAATGCATGACCTATCCTCATAACAGCGAAGAATTTCTCACCGCGGCACTGCTCAAAGCTCATGCTGCTGCAAGTACTGTACATCTGCATAGCTCGTTTTACAAAGATGAAATTCAATACGACCAACTCGAACCATATTTTCATACCATCGTTACGTACTGTTCCTTTGTTCACCCTTTTTATTCAACTTCTTCCTATCATACCAATCTTGGTATTATGATGCCCCTATTCGAAGTGGGCATGCATTGTCGCAATAAAATTTTGAGGGATCAAGCGATCGCCATGACATTTATGAATAAATATTACAGGGAAGGGGTGTGGGATAGTTATGTAGGTGGATTTATATGTAAGTGGATTAGAGATCTGGAAGAATCTTGGAGGGATGTAAATGGGCATATACCGGCAGATAGGAGGGCCAAGATCACAGGGCTGAATGCAGTGGTCGGAAAACGAAGGGCCCAGATATTTTGTACGCAGAGAGCTGGACCTGGTGGGGGGAGTGTTGCGAAAGACACCATTGTTACTTGGTGATGCGTTATGCTTTTGGATAATGGTTTAAGGGTAAGGGGTAAGGTGATGGGAGCACGATAGGGAGAGCATATGTTCTATAGCGTTTATTGTCATATAATATCTAATGCGAGAAACTTGTTCGCTACAATGCTCATTCATCATCTTGATTGATTGTAAATTCACTAACCCTTCTTGCCCGCCCTAAACCCTCAAGGATGAGTGCTACTGTTGGGCTAAGGGGTATGCTACCTATATACGAAATAAATCGCATCAGTTGAAACCCATTCGAAAACCCTCTGCTTTTGGCTATACGACTTAC
>NGKG01000001.1:3530338-3549074 GCA_002162505.1 Myriosclerotinia scirpicola
CCCCCCTCCCCCCAGGCATATCTCGATTTTTCTTGTTTGTAAGAGGTTTTGTTGTCTAGGCGGCTTTGGTTGTAGTTGATGATGGATCCCGCTGTGAGGGATTGCAATTTGCAAGTCCCCGTGTGTGTACGACCTATTACTTATAATTTTTATCGCCAGCGATGATGCGTGGGCCAATTAATGGTATATATACTATGCCACCAGAAAGTCCGCAACCTGTGGCGTGGTTCAAGGTCTAGGCCAGAAAGGATATAGATTGTATCATAACGCATAAAGATCAATCTCATTCGCTCAAGTAGGTGTGGCTTATGATAATCGCTTGTTCCAGTGTAGCGGACTTTCTGGCGGCTTCCGGATCTGCCATTATTAGCCACTTCCCTCCGCTTTCCGCCAAACTTCGGTTTTGTCCGAGGTAACTCGGTAGGTATTTCGCTGCAGTCCGGCACGGCCACAGTGTATCGATAAGGGCTGACAGGTTAAAATTACTACCTACCTACCGTTAGATATCCCTATGGCTAGCCAAGCTCGCTTAAGGTTAGTTAAAATAACGTTGCCGGTTGTGGTCAATGTGGTGTGATTTGAGGGGTTCTAGAATCAAAAGCCCAAGTAGGGGGCTGTGACTTACAATTAACATCACTTTCAAATATACTCGAGTACTCCAGTTGAAACTAGACGTACAGCCAAAACGTATACAACTCCAACGCTTAAAAACCCTAATTTCTTAACTAATTAAGTTATCACTCCCTTTCATGTTCGATCATCTAATTGGTTCGCTCTTTAGGAATTAAAGTTTACAGACAACGTCAGAGTTGTATACTTTGTAACTTTAAAATTACCGAGAATATATGATTCTAATTCAAGATTCATTGCTTGTGGAAAAGCTTCAATTCGATCACTTTAGTCAACTGATCCAAGTGCTCCTTTTCAGGTTTAAACAGCTGAGTTTTATCAACTGCGGTATTGACCACTACCTTATTGTCCGCTCTTGACACGACTTGAGCTTCCATTGGTGATTGTTAACCTGTTAAATATGACCCCCATCCGTCGTTCTCCGGTCCTTATCCTTTCAAGTCTTCGTCGTCGCTGTCACATATCCATTGTCTCTCCTCCCTTTCCATAACATCTTGTTTACAATACCACTAGTCATGGCACGTTTACCTTTGCAGAACCCGTTCTGGGCCGGAAAGCGCAAGCCTTTCCTTATCGCCACCGTTATGTCTTGCCTCATGCTCATCTTACTTTTTCTATCCCTTCTCTCCTATCTCTATGGGTCTCTATTTCGTGCCTCAACCAGAACACATGCACTAACGGTGCTTGCGGTGGATTACGATGGCGGTCTCATCGGCCAGGCACTTTCCACAGCTTATCAGTCCCTCCAAGCCGACAGTTTTCCAACACTTCGCTATCATACTTCGGCAGAATACCCCGATGTTCAAGACCTACGCAAAGCTGTCTGCCGTGGCCATTTCTGGGCCGCCATCTTTGTGCATGCCGGAGCATCTACCCGTTTACAATCGGCTCTTCAGGGAGGACAGGCCGCATCCAGCTATAACGCGAGTGATGCCATCACTTATATTTGGAATGAAAATTACTATCCTACAGTGCAGCAGGGCTATATCAAATCGAACTTGGAGACCTTGATTGCTGCGTCTGGTGTGGTATACGAACAGATCAACGAAGTAACGAACATTAGATCCCTCAATACCACCGACGCGGCTGCGATTTCCAGTTTTGTGCATCCCATCACCTCGTCGTCGATTAACCTCCACACTGTTGAACAAGGGACGCGAGTTTTATACAATACCATCACCCTTGTTCTTCCCATAATGCAACAGTTTTTTCTTTTGATGGCTATCAATGGAATCTCTGGCCAATTTGGAATATACGGTAGACTACTCGGTTCCCAAATTGGTCTCATTCGCATGACAATCTCAATTGTTTATACTTTCATCGCATCCCTCACTGTAGCTGGGTATATCTGGGCTTTTCGCGAGGACTGGGCAGTGAACGGGGTGCAATTCGTGCTTACCTGGATGGTCATGTGGCTCTATATGCACATCAATTTCTGTTTACTCGATGCCTACACGGCCTTTGTTCCAACGGCATACCTAACATTCGGCGTGCTAGCCTGGGTCGTCATCAGCGTCACCTCCACCATCTTCCCATTCGAGCTCAATCCGGGCTTCTACCGTTGGGGTTACGCATTGCCCGCGCATGAAGTTTATTCGACTCTAGTGCAGATCTGGGGAAGAGGTTGTAATAACCAACTATACCGCGCGTTGCCCATCTTATTTTCATGGGAGGTCGTGGGTCTCGTACTAGCTGTTTGGGGCAGCTTTAGACGTAATCATGCGGCGAGGTTGGCGTTGGATGATCTGAAGCAAAAGGAAGACTTGGAGAAGGATGCTTCTTCGAATGAAGATTCCGCAGCACAGTTTAAGGATTCCCGAAAACTACACGAGCGACTTATTGAGGAGGATGCTGCAGGTGTTAGCACCCAAATGCCATTTGCTGGTGCATTGTATATGTCGTCCTTATCAAGGTCAACGACTTACTAGTACGATGGGATGGTTGATTAGTTTATAATATCATTAAAAATACAAACAACACAAAGATCGTGTCTAAATTACAAAATATCTCCTATGGTATACTTCCTCAAATCTAGATCAGTTGTATCAGTGTTTCCAGTATTCCGGGCTGCAGTCCGAAAATGCGGGACTCTATCCATATCTATCTATCATTCATTATTAATTTTGCGGTTAACGGAGTCTATTCAAAAAATTCAATCAATTTGAAGTACCAGATTGAATTAAGGTAGGCTAAACAGAGTACTATATCAAAGAACCCAAGAATAAAATTTCCAAGGCTAATAAGTAAATAGTCAGCCATAAGCTCATCATTCATCATCATCATCCCACCCACCCATCCAACTATCTTCAAACTTCACAGCCACCTACTAGGTACTCACCTTCTAAATCCTCTTCTCCATCACACCCAGTAACCTAAATCTCTACAGAAACCCAAACCAACCTAGACTTCCTCCCTTCCCTAGACCAAAACCACCAAAACATACCTACCTAGTATCCCCATCCCATCCCATCCCATCCCATCCCATCCCAAATTCCAAACTACCAATGCAAACTTCATCCTCAAATAAACCTAAACCTAAACCTAAACCAAAACCTAAACCAAAAATAACCAACTCAACTACTCGAGTACAGAACATCTATTTCCAGTAATAAAGTTATATATATAAACAAAAAGAAATACCTACACAGCCCAAAATTTCCATCCCATAAAACTATCCATGGATTTACAATAAATCCAAGCATCACAAACAAATCCCTACAACCTACAACTTTCAAGTACCAACACAGTGTCATGTCAGTATGATATTAATCCTGTACCTACCTACGTATACCTCACCGGTTATGACTTTAACTCCCGGTGAGTTGCATCTCGCTTGAGTTTGGCTGTTTGCACCCCGCTACTCCCGGTGAACACGCCCCGGTGAGCTTTTTGTAAGATTGCCTTGATGGAATTTTTAAAATGGATCTGATTGTGACGGTCAACTTCCGGGGCGCTGGCGCTGAGCTTGTTTGGTCTGGAGATATTTGTGTTTATATCTTTCGTAGCTCCGACATGTTTCATCGATTTAGTTAATTAAAATATGTCATACCGAGCATGTTTCTTAATGAAGAGCCATTAAAAAGAGAGATGAAAGAGCTGTGTCACGACTGACATTATAATTCAAAAATGGGCAATAATTCCTCAAGCACTGTTGGGTTGGTCATCTATCCAGATAAAATCAGAAATGTATTTGCAATCTGTAAATTTTACCTATAATACAGTACAAACTGGGTATCTTTCGATCCAACTAAAATCATTCCATGCCCTTGAATCCCAAAATTCCATTTCCAACCTGCCCCTTCTTTCCTCTCTTCTTCTTCTTTCGTTTCTTGCGACCTCCGTCTTCCTCGTCACTACTATCTGCCTTTGCATCACTATCGTCGCTATCTTTTTCTAACGCCCTCTTTCCTGTGTCACCCATGATCTCATTGTCATCCTCGATGTCTTCTTGTTCTTCCTCTTCTTCTTCCTCTTCTTCCTCAATCTTTTCTTGCCAAACTTTAATCGTGTCTCCGCCTCCAGAGATCAGTCTTCCCCCAACATCAAACCCAACAGCAACAACCGCTTCAATATCATCATGTTTTAAATCCTCCACCACCCCCTTCGTGCCTCCAACCCTCACAATCCTCACACTACCATCCCCACAACCAACCACCACACACTTGCCACCATACCCCCCCTCAAATTCTTCTGGCATCGCAATCATGGCATCCAAACTTTCACCTCCAGCTTTGCCGCCCCCATCAACAATAATCCTTTCACTCTGATCATCCCAAACCCCCTTCTCCCAAAGCGTAATGACTCCATTTCCATTCCCCACACAAACCTTCTCCCTCCCATATTTTCCTCTCGCAGGCAACCCAGATACAAAAACACTACTCAACAATTCCTCTTCCTGATCCTCACTCTTCACCAAAACTCCCCTCCTCAGATCCGTAACCGCCAATGTAGTTCCACCAGTCGTAACCCACTGTTTACTAAACCCGCTCGTGCTCATTTCTGTAGGTGGAAGTGGTGATAAACTGGAAATATAATCATCATGTGGATAATGCGTTTGTGCGGGTTTGCCAGTTTTGAAGGAGGAAACGTCGCGGAGATCATAGAGATGCAGAGCGCAGGAATCGGTGGCTAGGAGAAGAGTTTGGGGTGAGAGGGCATGCAACAGGGTTGGTGGATCGAGTGCGTCGGTGTTTGAATTGGGAATGCGGATTTTGGAGGTTACTTGACCGGTTGCTGAAGCGGCAGCTTTGAGGAGGGAATCGGTGCCGGCGGAGTAGAGAACTGTTTTTGGGGGAAAATCAGTAATGAACTTATAATAAACAAACCTCAATCAAAAGCTCAAAATATATCCCGCTTAAACAAAAAGTAAAAGGGGAAGTTGGGGAATACAAACCTTCACCATCATGACTATACCCCAAAGTTCTGCAACTCCCCTTATGTCTCCTAGTTCTCCACTCCGTATCAATAGTACTAGTGCCCGTACTCACAACACTAGTATCCCCATCCTCATCCTCAGCAGCAGATTCGGCAGCTGGTAATCGAAAGGATTGAACGTGACCAGCCGAAAGCCCAACCGAGAGAATGGGTTCGGTGGGATGTAGAGCTTGGGCGAAGAGCTCGGAGCTGAGAGGTAATGTGCAGAGGTTTTCAAACATGATGGTGGATGCTGATCTGGTTGTTGGAAGATTATGGCATTATTTTATTGGAATTGAATTCAGTTGTGAAATCCAATTGAGAAACTTGGAGAAATCAATTGATTAAAAATTTCTCTTTCTTTTATTTTTTGAAAGAGAAATTTTGACGAGGCTAGGGACGAGAAGGCTACTAAGAAGGTTGCGATGGGGTCACCGGGGACTAAGGGGCTCAATTCAGTACCTTGCAGCCGCCCCACCATACCTTGCAATTGCCCGCTTGCCTCCACTCTACAATCTGAAAAGAAGCCAGTCTCGAGCCAGTTTAACTAATTAAATTTTTTGGTCAATGATAATATTTCAATTTGTCCATTATTGAAATAGGTACGCAAAATAACCAGAGTTTTCTCCATGTAATTTACAAAAGAAGGTCACATCCGCAATCATCCCCCTGAGGGCATCAAAGAGGTAGTGAAAGTGTAAGTGTGAGTGTCTCTACTATTACATATGATATAAGTGTTGAGAGGTAATTAGACCAACAGAATCTACTGGAATATACCATTGAATGCTTTCCGCAGCTCAAATCATCATTGTGGGACGCACCCACCGTTTAACCTTGGATTAAAGGGGTGGGAGAGTATCAGTATTGCAGGGGCGTATTATGGACTTGTAGAATCTACTGGAAAATACCATTCAATGGTGGCCGCAGTTCATATCAGCGTAGTGGGTCTTACCGTTCGTTTAACCTTTGATTAGGGGGGAACTAGTCTCGAGGATAGTATAACAGAAGTTCGGGTTTACACATCTCATCTCTCTGCTCACTCTCCCATTGCCAGTGTCACTCCCATTCTCCTGTCTTTACTCAACCTCTACCAATATCACACCCACCAACGACTACACTGAGGCAGAGTCTCTTTTTCGGAGAGGATTGGAAGGAAGGAAAAAGATCTTGGGACTAGATCGATCACCCTGACACGTTGCAAAGTATAAGCAACCTGGGGAGGGCTCCCGGAAATTCGGACCGGTTCGAGGAAGCAGAGCTACTCTTTAGACAAGCCCTAGAGAGCGAAGAACTGCTGCTGGGGCACGAACATCCGCATAATTTACAGAGTGCTAATGATCTCGCCGGACTTCTCGGTAAGATCCACTAGGTAATGTATAGTCTGGACATCCATGGGAATCAACCATGGCCAATTAGGCGGGACGCATATTCAATTTGATGGTGACAAAAAGAAATTATTGCTTTCCAAAGATTCAAATGGGGTTGGATAGCAGCTGAAATTCGGTTCTGAGTATAGTAATCAAAGAACCGCGTTGTGCTTTTCAGTAGATTGAGATATGAGATATAGATGCTCAATAGGAACCCAGCTTGGATGTTTGTTTGTGAGTGCCTGTACGTCTCAACTTGGTCCAATTGTTAATTCATTTAGCGTCGTATATTTCAAAATCTACAAGTTTATAGCTTCGCTTTCTCCTTCG
Source organism: Myriosclerotinia scirpicola (assembly GCA_002162505.1). Classification (NCBI taxonomy): domain Eukaryota; kingdom Fungi; phylum Ascomycota; class Leotiomycetes; order Helotiales; family Sclerotiniaceae; genus Myriosclerotinia; species Myriosclerotinia scirpicola. Next base: position 3,537,079 of record NGKG01000001.1, read on the forward strand.
TGTGAGTAAACTCAACCTTATTAATGCAGCTCCCTATCCCCTCTATACCAACCTCAACTAAATCACCATCCTTCAACCATACCTGTGGGTTTCTCCCCATTCCTACTCCCTGTGGACTATCCGTATATCAGTATCGCTTGTCCTATTTAAAGAAACCATAATATGGAACAAGAACAATTCGGTAAAAACTCACGTTCCAGTAAAAATCAAATCGCCGGGCAACAGTGTAGTTCCCTGACTCAAGAAGGCAATGGTTTTTGCCACACCAAAAATCATATCCTTCGTACTGCTTTCTTGCACAGTCTTCCCATTTAACTTCGTAAAGATGTTAAGGTTTTGCGGATTCTTGATCAATTGACTAGACACGATCCCCGGACCGTAAGGAGCCCATCCATCAAACCCCTTTCCGAGTGCCCACTGGCCGCCTCCACGTTGAATCTGCCAATCGCGATGAGATACATCGTCACCGACGGCATAGCCAAGAACATAATCTAAAGCTTTGGATTCGGGGACATCAAAGCAGGGTTTCCCGATTATGGCTACGAGCTCGCATTCGTAGTCAAGACCTGTGCCTTCTTGAGCCATTGGGTGAATTGGGATGGGATCGGAGGGACCGGAAAGAGATGTGACGGGTTTGTACTACTGAATGTTAATCGCCATTGAAGTTCCGGGTGAACGGAGATCATGGACTTACAAACAGAACTGGGAATTTCGGAATTGGCATGTTTGACTATAAACACCCAACTTAGCATGAAACTCCCATCTCATTTATTTCTATCCAATATCCATATCCAAAAATGCCTACCTCCTTGGCATGCTGCTCATAGTTTAATCCCAAGCATCTCACAGTCTTAACATCTTCGGTTGCTAATGGCGCAAGTAAGAGCCGGATATCTTGTATTTGATCTGTAACCTCGTGCTTCCCGAATATTTCGCCCGTGATAACTTTAGCTTGAGTAGCTTTTGCGATATCCGATACTCCTTGGGGTAGAATAGCATCGCCGTAGTATGTGCGGCCATTTTTGGCTAGGAAGCGGACGAGTCGCTGAGAGGGAATGTTAGCATTGTACTGTGCTTTTGGCGACGTATTTGGAGGATGATTGATGTAGGACTCACAGAAAATGAAGGGGCCGGCATTGCGTATAGGTTGAATGATACAGTAGTGATTAAAATGAAGTTATCACATTCACGATAAGATAGATAACCCGACGAGATTAGGAATCTCTGTAATCGCTCGTGTCGCTCCAAGCTCCGAGGTGGATTTCATTTCCCCACATCAGCCCATCCTTTTTGGAGCTCCACCCCTTGCCCGGCTCGCCAGGCACATCTCTCGACAATCGAAAAACCTTCTCTCTACTCTCTACACGGTATGGCAGCGAAAAGGGTGATCTAATTTAGTATATCGAAATCAAGATTTTGTTGAATTCATGACTGGCCTCTCTTCAAAAGAGCACTAGCTATTTCCGACTAGTTCTAGCCCTGCTGTACCGGTACTGCCCGCCTCCACAGATCCTTCGCTCCTCGGATAACCTCCTTTCTAGCTGTACTCGTATCTTTTTGCTCTATCTTACAACATTTAGTCTTATTGGGGGCATTTTAAAGTATACAATTTCCTGGACATTGATAGTCCATTGTTCAAATCGACTAATAAGAATATTGATAATTCAATATGCCAGTCACGATTCCTGGCTGTAAAGCTTCCGGTAAGCACCTCGAAGGCGATGAAAGCTTCTATATCTTGAAGGCCTTTGTAGCGATTGTAGACAAGTTTACCCCCCCTGAATTGGAAGCGAGATTGCCGCAGCAAATTGAATGGCCCTGCGTTTCCAGTTAAGCCTGAACCAGCTGGAAATTGAATGACATATACAGTACGGAGCTATACGAGTACGATTGGTTGGGTATCAAACATAATCCCGTGTGAATAGATAGACACGTTCATATCGAAGAGGTTTAACAACAATGGTTCCACGTGATGGTAACGAAAAATTATAGGAATCCATGCCCTGTGAACTTTCAGATAGGTTCAATATCTTGAGCAAGATGAAGAACAACATAGAGAGCCAAAGTGCCCGGATTAAAACATCCAAGGAGGTCAGACACGCCAAAAAGCAATAACAAATTCAAAAACGAAGGCATATCTCATCTGAATCAGACATTCAACCGTAAATTTCTATTTTAAGTCCAAGCATTCCATCGCCGCCTACTTGGGAATTTGAGATTCCCTAAACAATTAACTTGGATTTAGACTTTGAACAAGTAATATCTAATTGAAGTTTAAGCATCCAGTTACTATTATCACGTTTGAGGAAGAATTGATACGAGATGGAAACATTCACAGATATTGCAAGCCAATATTCACAACTGTTTCATCCACCACTACTTTATTAGATGCTATATTTTCAAGGTTTAATTAGCTGCCGCAGGACTTCATATATCTAGTACTATGAGCATCATGTGCTTAAACACACTCCGCCATTTTCCTACACCGAAGAAGAGAAAGATGGATCTCTTTCCATCCTACTCCAGGCTCAAAAAGTATTAGATTACTTTCCCAAACAACACATTCATGTCATGGAAGATCTGCCCAACACCATGACCCCCTGAAAGAATATTTTGCAGTCACATGCGGAAGGGCTGTAGGGGAATGGGTTGCAGAATTCGATGCTTGGGGTTAACATCCAGATCAGCAGAGCCTGCGAGAAGTGCTCAGTGAATACAAATTAAAGAAGCGGGTGTTTTCATATATCGAATTTCTTGCGGATGGCGGATGGCTGATTGCGACGATAGAGAAATTTCTGAGATGTTAGGGGGCAGAAGACTCCTAATCAAGGACGTAAGCGAACGAATTATGAATCTCACTCAAGGAGAGAAGATTGGGATTATTCACGGAGACTTCTGGCCCGTAAAATAAGTATATTCCTGTCCAATTTTTTGGATTGATTTTTTAATCAGGTGATTATAGTTTGGTATTCTCAAAGCTTGGAAGAGAATCCCGTGGAAGATATCCCGTGGAAGATACAGCCGGACTGACTTGAAAAGACACCTGGGCAGCCCTAATTGGGATAACGAGCGAGTAATTTTTGTTCTTAACTGGGAGCTTTGCCATGTTCCATCCATAGAAGTTGATCTGGGTACTATGCTTGCTGAATTATACAACCTTTATTTCTTCGAAGACGCGTTATCAGTCCCGATCATTATTGATTGCTTCTTGGAATCATATGGGAAAATTGAGACACAGGATGCTCTAGACACGATGATGTACTATGGTGTGCATCTCATTGTTGGCCATGTTGTACTGAAGGGTCCAATCATCCGAAGTTGAGAGAATGTATTGAATTCGGATGTGATATTCTTACCAATGGCTACAATAGCAATGCCGATTGGTTTGAGGAAGGGGTATTTCAGAAACTGCTCTTCACGAAAAATGAGAATCGTCTTGGTTCAAGCTACCTAGTAGTCAAAGGGTTTTATAGAATTTCAATGAATGAATATACCATCTATATTCACTAACTCAAATTTTACTCCCAGTCACACTATCTCGTTATACCAGTAAATGGCATAGTTGACTTTGCAAATTATTCAATCATGCATGGATATTGAGGAAATATTGAATTCTCCAAGTAGACTAATATGAGTAATCGAATCTTCGGATGAATCCAGATTAGCCGTTACTGAATTCTGTAATTCTTGTACAGGACAGGAGTGTTTAGAAGTTTGGATTCTGACCAAACAATCATAGTTGAATGTCTAAATCCAGATAAGATAACAATGGTTGAATATCTAAGACCAAATTGATACATCTCGCTTTACAAATTTCCTAAAAGGGGTTGAGTAGAATCTGAGTTGGGTGAATTTAAACAGTATGAACATCAGATTAGAACAACCGATTATTCGAATCCAAATTAATCCAAATTAATCCAAATTGATTCATATCGGTCAGGCGTACACGGTGGAAAACTTCGAGCTTTCTGTTATAAATTCGCTTCAAAATCGGCAGATACAATCCAATATTCTGAAGGCCTTACCTGGCTCAATGGCGGAGCTCACTGTCAACATCCGCTAAGACTTTGATGGGAATATTGACGAAGATAATTCTGAAACCCAGTATACTGTTGATAAATGGTATCTTTATGATGGAGAACTTATAGATGAAGCTGATCCTCGTCTCGAGAACCTTACTTTAGACCCATCATCACCTCACGACTTAGCTCTGGCTATTCTTCATAGCTTACGAGGTGAAAATCTCATATGGTAAAGATATCATATTCCTAAATCAAACAAAAATAATCAATGTTAAACTTCAACTAGATGTTACTTATTCAATATTTGAATTCAAATTGATAATTGGAGAAACCTCAAATTCTCAAACGAGATGAGGGTTTTTGAATCTCTGAAATGAGATTAGACATGACATATCTCTCTTTGTAGTCATCCTAAAAGGCTCCGGGGGTTTGAGTAATATCCAAGTTAGGTGAAATTAGAAGTGTGAATTTCGGGTTGGAATAACTGATTGTTTGAGCCCAGATTGGCCTGAAATAGATCTTAAATTTTCAAGTGAGATAAGAGTATTGTATTGTTCAAACGGCAAGTGGACATCACCTTGAATGTCGAATCCAGATCAATTGTTAAAGATCTCAAGTCCTCAAGTAGGACGAGAATGTCCAAATCTAGATTAGTCATTGAACGAATCTCAAGTCCTTAAGTAGGATAGGAATGTCTGATTGTTCGAATCTAAACTGATTATCAGAGAAATATCTTATCAGAGCAACATCAAATTCATAAACTAACTAAAAGTGATTCAAATTTCAATGATCAAACTCCAATTAGATGTTCCTTGTTGAATGTCTGAATGCAGAGTGATTACTGTGATTGTTCACCGGTGAGTCACAACCGGTTGAATGGGATTGGGGTCTTGGCTTACATATTGCTTCGGTTATATAAGAACATCACCTTTCACCTACATGTTAATGTTTCGTAACAATCCTGCGCGATTTAACAACCGACATAGCAATATCAAATGACCATGGATGTTATCACGACCGCCGAGCCCGGCGGGCTTCCCGCCCCGGTGGTTCCTTCTAGTGATACCCCCATCATACCAGTCGAAATCATAGAAGGCCCTAAGGTCCGCACAAAGCTGCGTCTATATGCTATTTTATTAGCTCTTTATGTAGCTTAACCCACCCTAGTCTCAATCAATACTGCGTGGCTAATGATACTTTGTAGCTCGCCGTCGGCATAGCTGCCCTTGATCAGACCATTGTCTCAATATCCATTCCCACAATCTGCGCTGATTTGCACTCGGCTTCAGGTTATGTTTGGATTGGCGGCGCCTATCTGCTTGCCAATGCGGCTACAGGTCCCATCTGGGCAAAATTCAGCGACATTTGGGGCCGCAAGCCCGTGCTACTCGTAGCAATTGGGTTGTTTGCAGCCTCCAGCATACTTGTGGCACTAAGCACAAATATGCCAATGCTCATCGCTGGACGATCGCTGCAAGGCGTAGCCAGTGGTGGCCTGATACAAGTGGTGATAATCACGATCTCAGATCTTTTCAGTGTGCGGGAGAGATCATTATATTTAGGTTTCGTAGGGTTCGTTTGGGGAGTGGCTGGATCAACTGGACCGCTGATCGGGGGAGCTTTTATCCAGTACAAGAGTTGGCGGTGGTGTTTCTGGATCAACCTCCCCATATCTGGTGTCGCCTTCGTCCTTTTGCTTCTGTATCTGGATGTGCACAACCCGCGCACAAAGCTAGGGGAAGGCGTTCGGGCCGTTGATTGGCTTGGTACAGTCTCCATCCTAGCGGTCACCCTTTTGCTTCTCATCGGCCTGGATTTCGGTGGTGCAATATTTCCTTGGAATAGCCCGAAAGTCATCTGCTTACTTGTATTCGGGACGCTCAGTAAGCATATTCGGTTCACAAAATCCTTTGTTGTTAATATCTAATTCTGTTCCCCGATCTCAACCACATTTATATATTTCCTCCCTCCTATACCCCCTCTCTCCTTCCTGATACAGCCAAAACTCATCTTTTTCCTCCCAAATCTTTCCCTAATAGGCAATACTGACTCCCCGATGTTCTAGTGATCGGCTTCTTCCTCTTTAGCGAGCAACGCCTGGCCAAGTACCCCCTAATTCCGCTAGCCGTGTTTAAAAATTGGTCTAACAATGCAACTTTCATTGTTGTCTTCGCGCATGGCATGGTTCTCATAGGCATAGAGTACTATTTGCCATTATATTTCCAAAGCGTACTCCAAGTCTCGCCTCTCCGGAGCGGTGTTCTACTGCTGCCACTGGTAGTAATGCAAGCTGCCGTTGAGATTATGGCCGGCTTCCTGATCCTTCGCACAGGCCGCTACAGGGAGTTCATATGGGCGGGTACAACTCTCATGACGTTAGGGACAGCGTTGTACATATATTTCGGAGTCGACACGTCCGTGGCAGTGGTCGTCGGATTAGAAATCGTTGGTGCTTTCGGCCCTTCGCTTCTTTTCCAGGCGCCTATGGTCGCTATTCAGAACACTGTTAGTCAGATCGATACCGCGGCAGCCACAGCATCTTTTGGTTTCATTCGTAACGTTGCAATGGCATTGTCTGTCGTGGTCGGCGGTGTGGTATTCCAAAATAGTATGGATGCTCGGCAATCGTCCCTTGCTGCCGCTGGCCTCAACGAATCTGTTCTCGAGGCTCTATCAGGTAGCCAGGCAGCGGCAAACGTGGATATACCGCGGTCAATCCAAGACGCATCGCAGCGTCAAGTGGTTCTGGAGGCTTTCGCGTGGAGTATGAGGAATATGTTCATATTGTACACGTGCTTGGCGGCTGTGGCCATGGTAGCCAGTGTGTTCATCAAGCACCGAAAGCTGAACACCGAGCACACGGAGACGAAGACAGGAATACAGTCGTTAACGAAAGGGGTGGATGTTATAGAGTAAGTAGAAATCAGGTACAAAACTTATAGCAATTACATTACCAACAAAAGCCTTTGTGTAAAGCCTTTAGATAGCCAATACACTAGATGCTAGTGAGTGTATAAACTTTATCAGTGAGTGTATAAACTTTATCAGTGAGTGTATAAACTTTATCCGATATCAGACATTAGTTTCAAATCCTTATGAGGGCTTTCTCTTCCGACGGAGCGAGGTATTGTTGGCTTTTGACCTCTACTCTTTTAAAGATCGCCTGCGTGCACGATGAGGGTAGAGAGAGGGAACCTTTTTACGTTTTGATACGGCGGATAAATAGTGGTGCTTACTCAGCATATCTAATCCCCCACCTCGGAGCTCACCCCTGCATCTCTGTTAAGATCTTACATCATTATTGATTTTCTTTTGCTTCTGTTTCTGTTTCTGTTTTTCGACACCTTCTCTCTCAACAGTTCAACAGTTCAACAGTTCAACAGTTCAACAGTTCAACAGTTCAACAGTTCAACAGTTAATAAATCGTGAAGGAAACATGGCGAGATTATCGGGACTCCAAAGAGAGGTTCTCTCCCTTTATAGAAAATGTCTGAGAGAAAGTAGGAAAAAATCAGCTGTGAGTCCTATACCCTGTGAGAATTCAAAGTAAGCTGTTAATAGGATGAAGGAGGCGAGAAAGCATTTTGAATTATTTGCGAGGTATGTCAAGTGTTGAATAATTTTTATCTCCTATCTTGCTTGTGCGAATCTTCCTAATACTTTTGACATTTTCAGACTCGAATTCGTGCAGAATAAAACTCTTGACAAGAAAGACTTTAGTGCGATTGAGTACCTTTTGCGGAAAGGTCAACGACAGGTCGAAATGTATTCTTCTCCTGGCATTAAAGACATTCGATGAGGATGGAATTGTACGGCGATTAAAGGAATTTTATACTTTGGGGCCGGCAGATTGAGTTTGAAGCTTCGGTTTAGAAAGGCAGGAGCAGTACACATCGAGGAGCTCCCTTAATCTTTCTGTCCCATCAATTTCGAAATCCTTACATTTCCTAAAATATGCATTCTTCACAATTCTATTCTTATAGCCAATAATGGTCAATTTCAATATACATTGGAAGGGCTGTCCTCATCGAACGTTCCCACGAACAAATATTACTTCGAGGCTTCCTCAAAATAATTTCACTCGTTGTAACTCTCACGCCAACAGAGGCACTTGCGAAATACACAATTGTCGAGCGCTTGAACAGGCTCGAAGAAACCAAAGAATTGAGGCTCGTAATCGAAGACCGAGAAGTTCAAAGGCGTCTACTGTTACTCGCTCGCAAAGACGTGCTCCGAAACAGGCTAGACAAGAAGTTTTCGGGTGGGAATCACCTCGTTCGACTATTACTAGACAGGATCAGGAGGGTGACAATTGTTTCCCACTTGCCGGAACTATATTTGAATCGAAACCACATCACCCCGATAGTGTAATCGACGAACCCCTCCGTATCCATTCTGTAGACGGCGCTGCATGTTCGACCCTCAATAAAATTAAAACTTCCGTTGCGAACAAGAATTTAAAGTCTCAAGCCGGAATCCGAGTCAATTCCGTTGATTCGAGAAAACTGGCTGGTGGACCCATTGATCAGCCCCGTCGCTATCAAGCAATTCCTACGTCGTCTGTACCACAAAGCAATTGTGGTTACGATTCCAGGGTCTTGTACAAGAAATATAATCCATCCGCACGTACTGGTTTTGCATCTCCAGCTAGAAGCAAAGCATTTTTGGCCGCATCTACACTCGCGAGTCTTTACGAAGAACGAACTTCCAATCTTCGAAATATTTCCCAGTCAGGAACATCTATATCAGGCGATCCCGCCAAAAAAGAGATCTCAAGAGCCAATACGGCATTTATCGGAGCATCAAAGCTTGCAACTCTTGCCCAAAAGAATTCTTTTTCCTCTTCTGTTCATTCCATTGTGCAGAGTATTGCTTCAAACCCTTCTTCCCGTAGTCCAAGTCAAAGGCGAGCTTTGAGACGCTTCACCAGAGAACTTGAGTTATACCTACAAATCGCGAAACAGGCCCCACAACAAACGCCTACTTCATCTGCACTCTCGGCCAGCTTTTCCACGCAAACGATACAGACTATACAGGAACTCAAACCTTACCACGCCGAGTTTCAAGCTGCTGGGTTGGCGGTGACATCGGCGGAACAACGGAACCAGCCTGTCACGGGCTTCCAGTCATATCAACGCAGAAATACCGTTCCGGAAGTGCAGCCACTGCCATACGAGCTCAGAAGTGCGGGGCTTCTAGCGGAATCCGAAATTCGACGAAGAAGGTCCCTCTCTGACATTGAAGAGCCACCACAATTCATTTCGCCCGACGACGAAATGGGCATCAAGGGTGCAAATGTGCTGACCAAGAAATCAGTATCTGACCGTGTAAAACCCGAAAGAGAAATATCAGCAATGAGCATCGCTTCAGAGGAAACCGTCATCGAGTGGACACCGGCACTTGAGCGGGAGGATCCAACTAATCGACATGACTCTCTCCCATGTTGCGATCTGGCACCTCCTAGCATGCGATCATCTTCGCCTGCAAGAGCATGTCGTCCAGACTCTGTTGACTTGCCCAAACGTACGACATCTCCTGCCAAGAAATCTTTACCATGGCTCCGTAAGCCACAAACCACATCTGAACCTCCTCCTGAATTAGGTGCTGCCATAAAACACACTAGAATTAGCAAGTTGGCTGGAGACGCTACTGCATCGCCTCCATACTCAGAATTTACTAGTCAACCTAACTCACAGTCTTCTTCCATAGTGTTACATCTTGATACTCCACCGGAGCACAAACGTTCTATTCCAGCTCAAATTCCCCAAACTCCTACTAGCATCGCTTCCACTGCGACACCTACACCTCCAACTACTTCTCCATATTCGCAGTCGTTTGTCGGTCCTAGAAAAGGTGACAATATTGGAGTGACAGATTTTGCCAGTCTAGAACAACTCTCTAACCAAACCCGTGCTGCACTCACTAATGGGGACACCATAGCACAAAATGATGTACGCCTGCTAAAGAATCACGCCACTCAGACAAGTGCTACTCCATCATTCATCACCAGAGCTCCACATTTCACCACTCAAATCCCCGTCGCAGTGCAAAGTCAACAACGTCGAGGTCTCATTCTCAAACCGTCTATTATCAGCGAAACTCAAAGACGGCAGGTACACCAAGAAGCAAAGACTGTCAAGATTCCCGAACCTGCGCCTCCACATCAAATCTCACGCGCTGCTTCTACTATGTCATCCTCATTTGTTCCTTCATCTCCACTTCATTGTACACAGTGTAATGCAGAGCTAAATACCATCCCGGGCTCAAAAGTTCGTCCGAACTTGACATCTGCACCGGGATCTTCAATTGGGTTTGAGCCAAATTCGAAGAGGAAAAACATGCGAATGTGCGAGGTTCCCGAGGCAATACATTGTGAAGGGTGCAATCTGTCTATAGTCAACCCAGATACAAGTGCAACAGTGATTGCCAGTCAAGCTTCCAATCGACACATGCAAAGGGATGTCCCCTTATATGAACATGATGATACAAGAAAAACGGGTCTTGGTTCAAGGGGAAAGCAAAAACAACCAGATGTATCAGCGGAAGAAGGATATTATGTCCGTCAATCGGATGTTCGCAAAAGCGGAGGAAATATAACATCAGAACAAATACCACCACCACTGCCTGATCCGACCAAGAAACAGTCGATATCAGAGCGAGTACCTGCTCCACAAATCAACGCTACCCCTATACCAGTACCCATCCAAGCTACTCCATCAAGTCAATCAACCAGACCCGGATACGTTCATAGCCAAGTTCTTTCTTATGCAAAACTGCCTGATATTCCTGTTCTATTGGATATCAACCCTAAATTATCAGTTTCTGAATCTATAGGAGATTTACAAGACCAACTCACGGCATTAGAGAGACATACCAGACAAGAAAGAGATACAAAGAAATTGTTTAAGGGGCTGAGGGTTGCTACTGCAGCTGCATGTGAAGAGGGGGTCGACAAATTCATTGAAGAGATTACGGGATACAAGGTCAGAAAAATGCTTATGGATATCAGTGCACTGGATGGACTTGGTGTAAACACCTTGGCGAATGTTGCAAGGCAGACGGCTAAGAAAAGAAGGGCGGACCTTAGGAGGTTGCAAAGTACCCGGATAATTAAAGAAGAAGAAAGGGGAGGAAATTCGGAAAGGAGGCCTGGGTTTGGTGATGGTGATGGGACGTGGAAAAATAGCTTAGAGGAGGTGGCTATGAGAAGAGAAATGGAACGGCCAAAGTTACCCAGAAGTCAATCTTCGGAAAGACGCAAGAATAATCGAAGTGCAGAGAAACCTTCTAGAGATAGAGCTTTGGGGTTGGTGGCGGGGGATCAAGGAGTTAGATTGAGGGAGGAGGCCGAGGCTGTTTTTGATGAAGTAAGTGCGAGGGAGGATTAATGGATGGCTTCTTGTTATTGAGTATAGGATTTTATGTTGGATCAATGGACTCCTGTATTGTAGACTCTACCTATGTATACCTATGACTGCACTCATTCGCTATTGATTGAGTATACATGCAGTTCTCCCATCTACTTCTAGTCTTGCATATCGACTACCTGATCCACGCATACGAATTGTCACGGCGTGACTCACATGTTACGTGCACATATCGAAGAGATGATGTATACAGTCGCACTGCACTGCATATTATGTTTTGGGGAGTACTAATGATTGTTACACGAGGGTTTGCAGGGGAGTTGGTAGTGTAGTGTAGTGTAGTGTAGTGTAGTGTAGTGTAGTGTAAACTGTGTAGTGTAGTGTAGTGTTACCTTGTGTAGTGTAGTGTAGTGTTACCTTGTGTATGTATGAATCAGTATAACATGATTCGGATTATCGGATAAGGTACTTGATGCGCGGTTCCGTGACTTCCGTCAGTGTCGGGATGGGCCGACCGAGGGGATCTCTTGAGATTTGAATTTGAATGTACTCTCCCCTCCCCTAAGCAAAGGTTAAATTTTTAGCTTGCAGTACGCCTAAAAATTTA
>NGKG01000001.1:3565507-3576310 GCA_002162505.1 Myriosclerotinia scirpicola
ATAATTTGAAATATCTCTCGCAATGCATTCAAAAGTTTCCATTGCTCTGATACTCAGTATTTCTCAAGCTGAAAATACAAGTAGCCTCCGTGTTAGATTAATGCAATCTGCAGAGCCTACGGCTGCACCGCGGTTAATGGATTCACATAAGCCGAAAGTTTATATCTCGTATGGGCATGGGCACGAGGAATTAGCAGTTTCGTATTCTGTGAAGAATCTACTGGGATTGGGGAGTTGAAGATAGAGTGGAACCTAAAAGAATTCCTTTGGTCGACGGTCGTTGATATTCTAGAACGTAGGTTTGGCGGAATATATGATGTACCAGTCCAGACTCCATACATCATCCATAAATAAACCAGCAAACTCGATTCTAAGCATAGCTTCGTTGGGTTAACATTATGTTCCTATTTGATACTTCGTTAATACAGCATAAAGCGTCGACCTTTTCGAACCAGCCTCAGAACCAGCCATTACATATGTAGAGTCGACCTACATCTGTAAAGTACAGCAAGTTTTGGGGGTAGTATATAAGTGAAAGTATTGGGGCAAGTATCGTGGGATGGGAAAACTCAATTTATCATTTTCCTCATTCGAGTTGGAGACTTGGATATTCAGAATCTCAGAGCTGAAGAAGTAGTACTGTCGAATAACGAAAGTTGGTAGGCATTCAGAAATCATGACTATCGAGCCATCGAGCCATCGAATCAACACTTAATTTCACATTATATCATAATATATCATATTATATAGATATCAATAGAGAGACATGTATCTCCATTTACATATACTGTACCTCAATATTAATCCCAAAACCATATTACCCCTTCGTCCAGAACATCCAACAGTTCAAGAGAATACTTGCTAATCCGTCCAACGATTCATCTACTCCATTAAAAGTCAAACCCAGGATTCCGAAGTACATACATACATACATACATACATACATACATACATACATACATACATACATACATACATACATACATACATACATACATACATACATACATACATACATACAGTATCTCACACCCATCAAATTTCGCCTAGAAAAGCATTTAGAAGAACAACAGCAATATGAAAAGTTATACCAAATACAATCCACAAGTCGACGATTTTTTAGATTTTCCAAAAAAATCGACATCATTGCGATTCCTCCTGGAAATGAGGGTAGTAGGTCTTTCAAAGATTAGATTTGTATGGAATCATCAAGGGGTTCGGATACATAGCATCGGTTGGTAACTTGGTATGGCTTAAATTTTAATATCCAGCGCTGAGATGAAGAATGGGTTATTGCTGGTTGAGTAAACGCCTAAGAGGGAACAGGGTTATTGATCGATGATTGAAATTGTATGGGATAATAGTGTCATAATAATGTAAACGGGGTTGAAAAATGAGAAGCTTGCTTGATACCTACCTACCTTTCATCTAATCGTGATTCCGTTCAAGCCAGTGCCACACAAACGTTTTTGACTGCTCGAAAATGGCTCGGAGTGAGTTGAAATCACTAATGAATTGAATATAGTAGAGATATGGTGGGTTAGAAAAGAGACAATGATAGATACGAGGAAATAGAAGGTAAAATCTATGGGAATGGAATGGCGCATCTTGGTCATGAATGCCAGGGATTGATGAACATGAATATAAACACGAATTTCTTCAGGACCAAATGACATGTTTGAGGCAAGATCTAAAATCAGATTGAGCTCCTATGGAGTGATCTAACATTGGGATATAAATCTCAAGCTACGACAAGCTATTCCATGCCGTCCCCCACTTTTTCCTCTCGGGTTGTCTGAAAGCACCCTGCCAAAGCTATTTCGCAGTATCAATGACAAACCTTCTAGAACCATCATTAATTCTTAACTCATAAAAGATATCTCGTAATCTCAGCCATGCCCAGCCAAAAATCCCCAAAAATGCTAACCGCTATGCTGAAAAGCAAGTCGAACCAAAGCCCTCGGAACTCCGAACCTATCCCTATCCCTATGCATGTGCATTTAAGGCCGTAATGGAAAGTAAAGAACTAAAAGAAACTCTTCGAGAAGATAAACACTACTTCCCTACTGACGGCCTGCATGTCCTCCATGTCATGTTGGCATAGGATTTATGCCGCTACCACCACCTCCACCGCTTCTACCAAATTGTGCCATAATACTTGATCCCTTGGATGCCGTGCCACTATTCCTGTTACTTGCAGGTGCTCGCTTCTTTGTAACACCACTGCTCGACCCCGCCTTGCTTGAAGTCGAGCCACCACTCTTTCGCCTGTAATTGTTAAAGCCCCCACGAGACTTTGATTTATAACCATTGGGACTTTTTCGATTCGACTTCTTCGACCAATCAGCGTCTTTAGGTTGGGTCCTTGGAACATCTATTGCCGCATTCATTCGCTCATTGAATGCTTGCACCTCTGGATCTACCCGAAAGTACGGGGAAGGCTCTTCTTGCTGGTCTTCAAAATTTTCTTCAGCTTCACTTTCATCACCATCGCTCACCAAGTTGACTATTTCGTGGTTCTTATCCCGCTTAGAGTTTGGGTTCATCATCTCGTTATAATGAGCTTTAGACTTTTCTAACAATGTTAGAAATCGTGGACCATAAGCCTTTAGGTTCTCTTCGTTGATTCCAGGTATTTGCAACATGCGTGCAATGCTTGTTGTCCATTGAATCGCCATCTGCCTAAACTCAAGCTCGGTGAAATACGGTTTTCTATGACCATTTTTATTCCTCAAGGATTCTTCCAATTCCTTGGCTTTCTCCACAAAATCAGTAACCGCAATTTCGTGCACGTAGTGCAGACCCTTCATTTTATCGTCAACGGTGATTGGTGGCCCAATATGATCGGTTTTTTTGCTGCCCCGTATACTCCTACTTCTATCTCTCATCGGCTCGAAAGCATCGTCCTCGGAACTTTCAAGGCTTTCGGAAGCAGGGGGGTCATGCTGAGGATAGGTACTTGGATGGAAGTCATCGTCCGTCATGTCGGTATCATCTTCAACGTACCGTTCTTTGCCCTTTTTGCTTTGTCGGGGCTGAGTTATTGGCGAAGTAAGCAACGTTGATGACGGCTGGGCTGGCTTTTTGGCCTTGATTTTCGTGGCCTTGCGCGAAGCTGGACGTGGGGATGTTGAGACTCTAACTTGAAACATAAACCTCATGTTTTTTGACATAAACTGTCCATGTTTTGGCCCGAGCTTGAGAAGAAGTTAGTATTTGTACGTTTCGAGATGGAGGTCATCTTACATAAACAAAGTCATTGTGGAACCCGCCCTTGTTCTTAACAGCGCGAAGCTCCAGAGCCCCAAACTGAATGAGTTTCTCAATGAGCCGTTCAATCTCTGGCTTTCCTAGGTCTTTCAGTGAGCCAAACTCATCAAGTTCGTAGTGCTTCGCAGTTTTGACCTTTCCTACTGCCTTGCCTTCCAAGATGGCGGAAAAGTGACCAATAGCAAAATTCCCTTCTGCTTGACTGACAACACTGATAACGTTCCGAGCCTGACTACTGTAGTCACGTTCCTCGTAAGTGTTGTTGGAATTGCATGTATCACAATTATCACAATCCTCTTTTTTGAAATTCTCGCCAAAGTATCGTAGGAGCTGCACTCGGCGGCAATCAATGCGATTGTCACAAAATCGCATCATTGCTGCTAACATTTGATGCTGCTCGGTTTTGACATCTGGACCGCCCGTTCCATCGTCGATCATGCCCACGTAGGATCGAGTATCTTGGTATCCATAGTAGAGAAAACACGCGGCTGGTTTGCCATCTCGACCAGCTCGTCCAGTTTCCTGGTAATAACCTTCTAAGGTTTTGGGAAGACAATAATGAATGACGAATCGGACGTCCTGTTTGTCGATGCCCATACCAAATGCAATCGTTGCAACCACGACTTTGATATTTCCTATTTGCCACTGGCGTTGGGTATCTTTCTTTTCTTCTGGTGTCATTGAAGCGTGGAAATGATGAGCTTTAATCCTTTGGGCTTGTAGTTTCTTCGCCACATCTTCGCACTTGGCACGAGAGAGGCAGTATATGATTCCGCTCTGGTTTTTGTAGTCGTCCTTGAGCATGTTCGTTATCTCGCTCAACATTGCTGCCTCAGATCCCTTGCCCTTCTTGCGTCGGACCTCGTAGTAGATATTAGGCCGGTTAAAACTCTGCTTTAGCTGCTCACAGTTCTGCATTCCAAGGTTGTGAATTACATCCTTCTTTACCCTTTCTGTTGCAGTGGCCGTTAAGGCAATAAAGGGTACACCGGGATATCTCTCTCGAAGCGTATGGAGGTTTTTATAATCTGGTCGGAAGTCATGGCCCCATTGACTGACGCAATGAGCCTCATCGATAACAATGCGAGCCAGTCGTCCCTTGGCATAAAGATCATCTAGTTTTGATTGGACAGCATTACTTTTGGTGATCATCTCGGGGGTGACGTATAGTAACTGGACAAATTGCTCTGGTTTCAATTGACTCAGACCACTGAACAATTCCTGCCTTGTCTTGGGGGTTGTTTCGCCGTTAAACAAATATGCCTGAATATCAAGCTTCCTGAGGTGATCGACTTGATCGTGCATAAGAGCCAAAAGAGGAGAGATCACGATTGTAACGCCTTTCGTTTTACCGGTTTGTACAATTGCAGGTAACTGATAGCACAGAGATTTCCCACCACCAGTTGGCATCAATATGAACGCATCGCGCCCCGCTAAGGTAGCATTGATTGCTTCTAGCTGGTTCTGTCTAAAGCCTTTTAAGCGAAAGCGATCTTTCAATCCCTTTTTCACATCATTAGACCATGCGTAGCGGTACATGTCGGCATGTGAAGGGTCCACCGTCGAATACATGTTTTTCGTCTTGTCCGGGTTCGAGCTGCTGCGTTTCGAGGATTTTGATGAGGCTCTTGATCCATCTTGCAACCTTGTACTAACAGATGATTTTGTTGAGGGTGGTTTGAGAGCACTTTGCTCAAACTTTTGCGCAAAATCAATCATATCTTCATCATCATCGAAATCCCCGTAATCTTCCTCCACCTCTTCCACCTGTTCATCTGATCTCTTCTCGGCTACATAAGTCTCTTGGATCTGCTGCTCATCTTCAAGCAGATCATTGAAAAACTCTTCATCGGCACCGTAGTCTGTAGGGGAAGGATCCCGATAAAAATTCGGTTGTTTCGCGGAATTACCAGGTCTCGAGTAGTTACTACCAGGAATCATTGATCTGAGAGGCGATGTATGCCTCACAGGAGATGGTGGAGCATAACGAGTTTCTTGTTCCCACGAGTTCCTAGGGCTCTGGAAATCAGATGCTATATACTCATGCCTAACGCTCCTCGCTGCGCTTGATGATAGATGCCCGAGAGGTGGAATCTGAGTCTGAAGGACAACTTGCCCACCCTCAATTGCACTTAATGCCTGAGTGGAAAGCGTAGTTTTTGTGGACGAAGTAGCGCCGAACCCATAGTTTATTGCGCCAGAAGCATCTAGTAAACGCCAACACTCGCTTTTCTTCTCTGAAAGTTCTCGAGTTAGCACGCGAGACTGTGCTTCTTCGACACTATTATCTTCATCCTCCTCCAGTAGAGCCACTGCCTTTTTTAATGCAGCTGTTGTTTTTGAAGCGAGATCCTGGAGACTTTGCAAGTTCTCCGCGAGAGTTCTTAGAGCCTTCTTCTGGACCAGCATCGCTTTTCGCTTGGATATTATCTCTTCTGGGGGTTGCTCGCCGTCCTCAACATAGACTTGAAGTTCCTCGGAGTTCTGATTGAAAAGATTGTCCAGGTGGGTTTGATAAGGTGTTAGCGCCGAAGGATTTTTCATATAGAGACTTACAGCCCTTTTTTCTTTATCGCCCAGAGAAACCGATGAAGCTTGACTGAAGCCTCGTTGCGGCGATATCTGTGAACGGATATGCTTAGTGGGAGAATCGCGTTGGAATGGAGACGGCTCGTTCTCTTGGCGAAATGATGCATTTTGTGATATTGTCTTCAACGGGCTAGTGAATCTCTTCTTTGCGGGTGTCACTTCGGCATTCTCGTACTTTTGATTTGTAGGGATTGCTTGCATGTCTGGCGTGCTACGAATAACTTTTGGTACTTTTATCGATGGTGGACAGGGTGAACAGTTTACTCTTGCCCCTACCTGTGAAAAAATGTCTTCTTCGTCCGAGTCCAGGATTTCGTTCTTGGGTATCCAACGTTTAAGTGGCGATGGGGTTTTGGTTGCCCGCTTTTCACGAGATGGGACGGTGGGAGAGGCTCGTACTTGAATCGGTGACATGTGTCGCACACTACGAGGAGTAATACCTTTCTGAGAACTAATCGTGGGAGCGGGTGTCGTTCTTGAGATTGATCTTCTGTCCTTAATGACATCCTCTGAATTTTGTCGGCTTCGTATTTTGGCATTTGCATGCCTACTCTGAGACACCATTTCTCCAATCATATCATCCTCCTCCAAGCAATTTTGATCAGGATATTCCTCCACTGTTTTGCGTGGAACAACTGTTCGCTGAGAGTCGGGGAGAATATCTCGAAATGAAGGCTCTGGCATTCCCAATTCGTCAATGTCCACAAACGAATCATCTTGCTCATCCTGCGCTTCAGTTGTACGTATTGGTGGTACCTTTTTGGATTTTCGAGGTGACCGTGCCATGGATATGTCCTCGCTTTTCCTTTTCTTCCCCTTCTTCAGAGGTTCCGGTCGGGAAGCTGACCCCTCCGTCCACAATACCACAGAAGCATCATCAAAGGCTTCCACAGTACTAGAGGAATGAATGGGAGGAACTCCAGCCAGATCATCGCCGGTAAGATCTATGGATTCTATGTTTTCGAAGTTGACTTTTGTTTTTGGTAAAGGTGCCGGACGAGGTGTTGCTCGAGGTGTCAGACCTCTCGGTTCTCTTGTTGATAAGGGTCTCGAAGGTGTGCCTAAAAGGAAAAGGGTTAATAAAGGAACAAAGCGAGTAACCTGACATACACATACCATTTTCATTACATTGTAATTTATAGCTTCTCGTAAGGGATGAACTGGCCGTAGAAGAAGGGGTTCCGAGTTGCTGATTTTGACTTATGAGACTTGGTCTAGTTGTCTTTCGTGCCGATGTGAGTTTTCCCATTTCCGGATCTGCCAATTCATCCCCAGGCACAGGTGTAGATTGTGTTATCGGAGTGAGGGTACGAGGACGAGATGGGCGTGAGTTCGCCACAACATTGGAGATTTCTTCGATTCGACGATTTCTAATTGGAGGAAATTGTGTACTTCTAGTTTCGTGCGCAATTCCTTCCTCTGTAATATTCCCAAAATTCGCAAATCCCGGTTCAATCGTATTCGGTGAGATTGCGAATGCACTTATTTGAACTCCAGTGGGGGTAGTAACTTTGTTTTGTATCAACCAGGAAATATGACTTTGAAGATTATGTCTAGTCATGGGGAGTGAATAAGGTATCGACTGTTTGATGAATCCATTGGTATCTGATGCCGCGGTATAGAGGGTCGAAGATTGATTGTTAGGTGTAGTCGTAGGTGACAATGATTGTCATAATGAACATTGATTTGCGACATCGCGACCACAAACGCGATTTGACGCGTTAGAATTTAGCGCCATCATGTGATACCCCGCAAAAGCTTAAATCTAGTACTGGTTGCGCAAGCCCTTCTTCTGCCACATTATTGGCCTGGGTACGCCAGATTAAGTACTTTCATGAAAGCTTATTTGCTTTTTACGGTAGTGTTATCAATATCAATATATGATTCCGTTTGCACCGGCTTCGGCGTTACCAGCAATCAGGATCCCGACCTACGCCAGCTTCATGTACTTCGGAGACTTGCATTAAATGCATACAGATTCATTCACTTCGTTCATCGAACAAGTACAAAGGGAGATCACGATCTTACATTTGGAATTCTCATAGAAATTCATGTTCATGAGGCCACAAGGAAAGATTCATCCATTAACGAGTATAATGCTACGAGTAGTCTCTACCAAGTATCTTTGTACCAAGTGTACATAAGGAAAGCTTAATCTATGTAATGATGCAATACTACCTTTGCCCTAGTTTTTACGAATTTAGATCAATTATGCCATATAGTTATTGGCGAGTATGTCTCCATACCTACCTCGGCATCTGACGCATCTTGAATCATCACCGCCGTTTGTATATACATGCGGCCTATCCCTGAATCCCTGAATTTCATCTGCTGGTAGCCATCTGATGAGCCATCCGGGAATCTGCAGCCGGTAACCGGTCCGAGTCTGAGATGGAATCACAGGATTCTATGACTGCATAAAACCGCATGTATGCGCAACAAACAGAAGCAAAATACTCAACTGCAAACTATTGTACCCTATCATAGTTGAAGCAGCTTGGAGATTAAACTAGGGTTTTAGAATCCTCGCAGATGCTGTTATACTGTTCGACGCCGCTTTTATAGAGGCTGGCTAAGTGCTTGTTTGCTCAAGAAATCAAGGAATTTTCCTTATGGGCTCAAGATCTTCCAGTTCAAGAACATCTCAGTGGATGTGTACTCGTATAATCATTGTGAACCATAGATTCATATACTGTCGAGAATCCCTTTGTATGAGTTTTCTTAGCATTAACATCATTTTGTCTTTCAAGTGCACCCAAGTAGCATTCTGTGATGTCACATTTACTTCCATATACACCACAAAGCTAAACACACACTGGCTCTCAACCCGTATCATCCATCTCTTCATCGACTGTCCTTACTCCACGTCCAAAATTGTCTTGAATTTTGAAAGTTTTGCTACCCATCTCTTCATCTTCTCTTCCACAACTTCCGTCAATGATGTGATGAGTGCTCATCGAATGTCACGAACGCCAAATTGTAAAATACCTCTATATCACTTCAAATATTAACAGCACCCCCAGAACTATGTCTACATTAATACCACAACGAAACATCACTTCTAGTTTCGCTATAAGTTTAAATCGATCTGAATTTTCATTTACTTCATTTATTGCCAATATTGATGTTGCTTGATGTTTATAGCACACAATTTCTATACACTTAGCGAGACCACCACTCAACCATCTCCAAGCTATCTCCCTCCTTCCACCACCTAGCGATAACATTGTTCTACACAGTTCCTATTATTCCTTACCAACTTATACAATCCAACCTAGCCACATACCAAAAAACCCCGAGAATCCTCTTATCAAACCAAGATCCCCAAGCCCCTTCGCATCCACAGCCCACCAATGTATACATCTAATAGTCTTCCGCACAGCTATGCTTCAATCCAATCCAATCCATCGCCATCGCCATCAAAATTAAACCTTTCATTCATCCAACCCTATAACATGTCATACTCCCCACAACTCTCTCATCGCACCCAGCCAGCCAGCTAGCCCACCCACTTACCTACGGACTACTAAATTCCCAATTTCCAATTCCCCAGAACCAACACCAACCAACAAACTCCCCGAGTTCGTGCGCAAAGTATCCTACCCGGCCCAGCACCAGCTTCCCTTGCCTGACTTGAGCCCTACCCAATGTCCACCCACACACACATCTTACATGAAGTTACATCTTACATCCATCTGTACGGTACTGATAAGCATGTATGCATACTTATATGCATACCACACCACATCCTCATCCATTCCCCCTCCATTCCCTCATCCAAGGAAAAATAAATCTCCGTACCATATATGTACATATATGTACATGTACCCCAAACTCTTAAACTCCCAGACCCCCAAACCCCCAGATCCCCCAGATCCCCCAGATCCCCAGAACCCCCAGATGCAAAAAAGAAAAAAATATATATATATATTCTTACTACATATATATACTGCAGGGACGATATACAAACAGACAGACAGACAGACAGACAGACAGACAGACAGACAGACAGACAGACAGACAGATAGACATACAAACAAACATACAAACAGACAGACAAACAGACAGACAAATATACAAACAGACAGACAGATATACAAACAAATAGGTAGGTATGTACCTAGATACCTATCTATGTATGCAATTGTGATGTGCTGTGATGGTGAAAAGTCATATCTATGAATTAGATCTTGAACCTGTTATTGATGTCGTTGATGTCATTAATATCGTTGATATCGTTGATGTCGTTGATGTCATTAATATCGTTGATATCGTTGATGTCGTTGATATCATTAATGTCGTTGATATCGTTGATGTCGTTGATATCGTTATTGTTGTTGATGTCGTTGATGTCGTTGACGTTATTGTCGTTGATATCATTAACATCATTAATATTATTAATATCATTAATATCATTAACATCATTAACATCATTAACATCATTAACATCATTAATATCATTAACATCATTAATATCATTAACATCATTAACATCATTAATCTCATTAATCTCATTAATCTCATTAATATCATTAACATCATTAACATCATTAATATCATTAATACTATCTCAAGATACCTATCAAAAGGTACCGCTACAAGTATAGACAGCTACAAGTACCGCTACTTACAAGTACCGCTACAACTTACAAGTATAAACAGGTATACAAGTTTAATGCATTCGAATGAACTAATCCAGCTTTGGAGAGATTAATATTTATTGTAAATAGAATAGCAAAACTGTTTAATTACTCGAATACATATATACAATATAGTTCACCACTTCACCAATTCTCATACGCAAAACTCAAATTCTTGGATAATACAGTATATTCATCTCACTCTTTAATTCTCTAATACTCTCATCTCCTCATTCATACATACATAGTGACACCTATGTACGGTATCCCATTTCATCTCCATCATCCCTTCTATATACAAAAA
>NGKG01000001.1:3588104-3605984 GCA_002162505.1 Myriosclerotinia scirpicola
TATACTATTATACTATTATATTATTATACTATTATACTGTTATACTATTATATTATTATATTATTATATTATTATATTATTATATTACTATACTACTATATTATTATATTATTATATTAATAAATATAATATTAATAATAAATATTAATAATAAATACTAAAATAATAAAAAACAAGCCGACTTTAAGCCTACAAGCTAATATAAATAATATAATCAATATAAACAATATAAACTTTAATAAAATTTATAAATTAAAATCTATAATAAAACTAAATTTAAATTATACTTTCTCGAAAAGCAAGGGGTCCGGGGGCTCGCAGGCCCCTAGTATTTTCTTCAAAAAGTATACGGGATAGCAACTTTATAAAAACACCAATTTTATAATTAATAATTAGGAATATCAAATTTTGTTGCAAATATATTAAAAATTTATATATTATATTATTATAAATAAAGCAAAGAACTATTAAATTTAATAATTTTAATTTTTTTTATAATATTATGAAAATATACTTTAAGTTGTAATATTTAATCATTTTTTTTTATTATATAATATTTTTAATATTTTTAAATTTGATTTGGGATTAATATAATTAACCTTCTCCTATTTAACTTTTATAATTTCTTTTCTCTTCTCAACAAATCTGATTCTAACCTTCGTGTTTATTTTATCGTTGTTATTTATCTCACAAACCTTTTTTTTTAAATAAAAATACATTTTCTTATAAAATACTTTTATAATTATAATATTAATTTTAAAATAATTAAATATAAAATAAAAACTTTTATTTATAATATTCTAAAATATTACCCTTTTTTTAACTATAACCATATTTTTTATCTAAGTATTTTTTATAAACTATATTTTATAAATAAATTTATCTAATACTTTTTGTTTTTTTAAGTTCTTATTTTTAGCTTTTTGAATTTTATTTACTATTACTTTTATAATAGATTTATATTTGTTTGATATTATAATTAAACCTTCCTTTATTATAATATATATATTACCTTTTTAATTATCTCTCTTTTATTTCGCAATTTTATAATATGCATATAAAGCTATATTTGTTAGATAACCGAAATATGCTTTTATTAATAAACCTTATACAAATGTAGCAATAGATAATAAATTAAAACTCTTTCCTTTTGTAACTAATATTTCAAAATACTTTAAGAAAATTATAAGTTGTTTAATAATCTTAAAAATAGTAATCCAGTTTTTAATATCAATTATAATTACATCAATAGCTTTTAATTCAGCTTTAATTTGTATAGTAAATAATTCTAATTCTAATAAAATTAGTTTATTAAATACAATATAAGGATTAAAAGGGTAAATATTAGTTTTTTTGAATAAAGATTTAATTAAATCCTTTTTAAAGGTTTTATTTTATATATTTTAAAATTCTATTAAAAAGTTAACTTTATCAAATTCAATATTATTAATTTTAATATACTTCCTAATTATTACTATATACTAATACTTAAAAAGTCCAAATATAACGATATCTAAAGATTGAATTAAATAAATTGAATAAAACGGTAGATAAAAAGAAATGATTTTATATAAAATAGTATATTCAATAAAATTGTAAATAAAATGTAAAAGGTATTTATTACAAATTAATAGTTGATATTCATTGCTAGTTATCTCTACAATATATTTATTAAAATATTTTAATTATTTAAACATTTTAATATTATTAGTATATTTAGATTTTGTTATAATAAAGATAATATTATTTTGAAGCTTTTTATTAAACCATTTCTATTTTATAATCTTGTTAGATAAAATTAAAAAAAAAAGTATAAAACTATTATCTGTATTAATATATTTAATAAAAATCAATAATTTTCTATAATCAAAATCTATAATATAAACTTAAAATTACTAGATAAAGATAATTATTATAAATACTTTACCTATACCAATATAAAATTTGGTTTTATTGAAATTCTAAATATTATGTTTTTTGATACTGTAATTATAAACAATTTGTTATAGTTTTTAATAAAATATTTTAAAAGTTTTTTTGGTATATATAGCTTTTTGTTTTGCAGATAATAGTTATATACATATTGATTTATATTGTAATATATAATATTTAACAAATCAATAAATCCATTTTCTATTAATTTGTAATTGTATTATACAATTCTTATTTTTATTAAACTTTTATACACCAATTTATTTTAAAATATTATTTGTTGTATTTATAATTATATAATAATTTAACAGGAATCTAAAAGATATATATAAATTAATAAAAGCGTATACTAATAACTTTTGTTTTGTATTAAATTTTGTATTATAGTTACTATTTTTTTTAATGCTTTTGTAGGTTTTGAATATACAATAATATAAAGTTTGATATAATAGATTGTATTTTTCTACAAATTTAATAAAAGATAGTATTTTATCGAAATATAATATATTGTTGTTTTTATTATTAAATAAACTAGTAATTATTTGAAAATTATTTTCTAATAAAAAATTAAATAATTGTTTTAAAACTAAACTATCTTTTAGAAAAAGTAATTTAAATAGAAGTTATGAGAGAATATTAATATATAGTTTAAGTAATGCTAATAGTTTTTTTGATATAGGTAAAGTTGATTTTGTATTAAATTCTTTTTTTTTGTATTAATATTATTTATTTCTATGAATATAAAAGTTTCAAATACTTTAACACTATTGATAATAGTTAATTGTAATCTGAATTTGTTTAAAAAAGTTGCTTTTGTTTTTAATATTTTTATATATTTATTAAATTGTTTTATTATTTCTAATACAATATATTTTTTTAGTGGGCTTATAAATAGATCAGATTTAATATTGGTATTGTTGTTATATTTAATAGTAGGACAAAAAGAACAAAAAAGGGTTTATTATTAAATAGGGAAGGAGGAGGGGATATCGTTAAATTAAGGTTCTTCAATAATATTATAATTATGTTGTGCAAAAGATATTCAATTCCGTTATAGTAATATCGGAGAAAAAGAAATAATGCACTTTTAATTAATATAAAATAAAAATAAATTAGAATAATTTAATAAAAATAAATCTTATATAAAAAGATTATGTTATATATTTAATATATAATTATAATTAGTGTTACTATTTTCAATGTAATAGTTGCTTTAAAGATACTTAGATTTACTAATAATTAATATAATAAAGAAAATCACTTTTAAATATTGATTATAAAGTTAATGTTCTTATAAAATTGCTGTTCCACATATTTTTTGAAGAAAAGTATAGGTCCATGAAAATTTATTTTCTCTAGCCGCATTGTTAGTCTGTAGGGCAATCATTCACGAATGAAAGCGACTATATTGAAAAGAATGAGATGTGCAACAAATCTGTTGGAGGGCTCAGGGCTGGGAGTTACATGTTTGGTCGGGTTGAAGAAGATGCAACGATTAACCTAGGTTTATCTGATACTAGTGCAGCTACACAGGATAATGATGATTTTTGGAACGTGAGGATGCGTATTACATGTTTCATTACTCTTCATATTCACCAATTAGTTGAATGCAAAAGTTTGAAATTAGGACCTATTCATCCAATATTGAGATACTCTCTCATGGTGGCCAATTAATAGAGATCAATGTTCATATTCATTTGGAAACTCGTTCTTCCGTCACCTCGGAGCATATCAACCAATTTCCCAATCAGCACTGTGTTCACTCTGAAGTAATAACCTCATGTATCTCGTCGCTGTTGTCAATTTTCATTGACAATGATGATTGCGTTGAAAACAGCAAAGGGAGATTTCTAGAATCCATGAGATTTGTGTATCTTTCCAATCTTATGCGCAGAAGTGTTGAGCAATTGATGTTTGGAAGGGGAAGGTCGAAGAGGAGAGTCTTGCGCGTAAGCGTGTAAGGGCGTGACGTCATTTTGATATTATATGCAATGAAACCAGGCGATCTGATTTGAATTTTGGAGAGACGTTTTGATGAAGAGGATGTAAATATATGCAGATACTCTCACCACTATTAGTAGCGCATTGTTTGTTATCGACTTTCTTTGATTGTGTATCTCAGTATGGAACCCCAAAGCCCAAAACACCACTCCTTCCATTCCAGCTTTCGAGAAAGCCAGACCAAGTGGGTACATGCGAGATCTCTTTCCCTTCGAGCTGGGCTCTAGTTATGACCAAGCAGAAATATTATCCATCTTCACGTCGGCTCTTAAAACCATAAGAAGCAACTCCCTGTCCGAACATATGAAGTTGTACCTCATCCAGATGCAGAGCGAGGAGGAGTTCTCAAGTTTCAATATGGTGATTGTGGAGATATAACTTTTAATGATCATGTCACTCGAGAGAAGTTTCCCATGGCATACATACCAAGAGCTCAAGTCAAAGCACTTCGAGTCTGGGTGTTCAATGAAGATGTTTTTGGTCGCTGGCCGGTATGCCTATGCTTGGCCAGAGAATTAGAATTACTGAAATACAAGCCAATTCTATCAACAGAGTTTATTACTGAATTGGTGCATTTCATATGATAGGAGATGGAAAGAGATTCCAAAATATTCTCGAGGTATAGGGGGAAGAATATCGGAAAGCTCAAGGAATTGAGATCGACTCGCCTTTACTATTGGCTGATGAGCTCTTCGAAAAGATTCTCTTGATGGAAGAACAGGGAAGAACAAAGGAGTCTAGATCATCACCCTGAATTTGCACTTCTTCCATTCATACGAATCATACCAACCGAAGCTCCACCTAAAAGGGTCACTCCCAACCATCAAGCCAAACTGCATCTTTTCCCCAACCCGATAAAGCGCTAGAGCCTAGCACAACTCAAGAAACTTGCTTCTCCCATCACCACAATCAACTCACCTGAAGTCCAATGGATCTATATCAAAGATGCACTCTCAGCCCTACTTTGGCGTGCGATTATAGACGTAGAGCACTCTCCTGGTGAGCTCCAAGACGACCCTCTCTCTGTCCTCAAGATAGCGTTCGACGGACGAACCCGCGCGTCCTCACCGCATCCTGCAGACATGATCGAATATTTCTCGAATACGTTGCCGTGAAACTGCCTATTAGAAGCATCCTCATAAGGAACACGCTAACCGATATGGCTGTCACGATATGTAAATCACTCGGTAAAGCCGATGAAAATTACACCGATGCTATCATAAGTTTCCCAAAGATGATTCGAAACTTATGATCGGATTATGGGAACGGCCTTCTTAGATGTACTGGGGCATAATTGAGTGCAGGCATCGTGATCGGATTTGATTTGTATGGAATCGTATAGGGTAGTAAGGTAGGGGTAGGATCCAAGCTGACCCAGTGTGATGGGTGGAAGTCTAGAGGCCTTCGATGGAGTGGAGGAGAAGAGTCTGGGAAAGTTGAAGCTTAACGAGCTGTGGAACAGGTGTGCGAGTAGACGTTGACGAGAACTGAAATAAAGTGATTGGGAAACTTTGAATGCTTGGGAAAGGTTTATCGCTGTCGGGCATAACCCACCATCCTCACGACATCATACTCAGATACCCTCCTTCTCATCTCATCTTGCATTTATCTTCTCGAGCCGGGTTAGTCAAACAGGCGTAGTATAGCTATTTGAAGTACCTATAGCTGCTAGAGATGCTTTGCTCAAGGCTCGAATTCATATGGGAAGATGGAACCAACGAAAATGCGACATATACAATATCATCCGTCTAAACCCAACAATTGACAATCCGGTCAACTGACAAGTCATGCGATTAACATAAAATAAAAATTCCCAATCCCAGAGCCCTTGGTATTAGGGCATAGTTACGAACCGCGCTATATCCATATCCGAAAAATATATTTGACCACAATCACGTCAAACAAGATCAGTAGGTTTGAATCTCCCATAAAATTGTTTTGTATAACACATCGCAATGTTAGACCTCATGTCAACACTCCTCGTTTCTGCCTTGCAAACAAATTGCTCGAATCATTTAATTCTTGTCATCGTTGTCACTGCTGACCACTGCCAGAAGACGATTGTTCAAAGTGCTCCAAACCCACAAACACTCAGTCTAAACCCCTCTTTGCGCCTTCAATTTAATCTCATGCAGATGAAAACGATCCACTATCCCGAATCGCAAAATCTTGACCGCATGCCTCTGATATGGACGATACACAAGCTAGCTACATGCCTCGCAGAAGAAACTCATCATTGTATTGCCCGAGGTAAGTGCTCATACGCTATCAAATCGTCCCCGTCTCCCATCAACATCAGATGGCCATCAGAAACGAAGCTGAAGGTGAACATGATGCCAATTATTTTGCGGCAGTCACATCAATGGCATAGGAAGTTGCTGCGAGACCAGGACTCTACGTCGGAGAGGCTAGCTGTACGCTACGGTGCCACATAGCAGGTTGCCGTCTTTGAATCAACCTTTCTAAAATGGAATTGAAGAAGTTACAACACCATCAATGCAACGTCATCCTAAATTGCGAATCTAGAAATTTCCCTCGTCACACTATGCTTTGACGACCATACTTCCCATCTCATCATTCAAAACCACTCTAGATTTGCCCAAATATTCACGGATCAGACCAGACAATGATTCTAGAAGAAAGACGAACCAGGAATTTCGTAAAATTTACAAAGGGACCGACTCTCAAACCCGGCGTATTTACAAACCCCCATTCTCAATGTAGCGACTAGCCCAACACTAAATACAATCCCCCCAACACCACAATCCCCAATCACATGATACCAATCTGACGTCAACCCATAAGCCCACATCGGGCAACATCGTGTCATTATGTCACACCATGCGTCATGATCTGACCGACGAAATCGATGTTGCAACACTACTACGTATGCATATGCGCACGCTTATGGCTTCATGTATACCAGCTCCCGTGCGAATCGTGGCAACTTCCATTTTTGAAGCGCTTCAGCTCGTTTGCTTTCATCTTATCGCCAAATCGATTCAAGTCCAATCAGGAACAGCTTGGGTACATCGTTATACCCCCGCTGCATCAATACGAAGGCGATGATACCCTCATTGGATATGGAAGATTTGACAATCTGGGGTATCGAGGTAAGAAGGGACCTTGATCTTCGTATTCATCATGTACCCCTCTTTCACCATGACCAATTGTGGACAGTGACGCAACCATTAAGCTCTAAGAACTACTTAGATATAAAACCTCTGCTTTCCCCATCCATTGAATTGATTTGAAAACCTCACGATTAATCAGTTGAGCATCAACAATTAGACTTTCACCATGCTTACAACCCCCCTCCTTTTCCTCCTTCTGAGCACCGTATCATGCTCCCCCCTCCTTCAACCCCGTCAATCAGTCACCCCGCCACCAGAATGCGATGTAATTCCCACATGGGAAGTGACAAATTTCATCTGGTTTAACTCCTCTCAAAACCTAGATTGCGTCAATCAGGTCAACGTCCGTAAGTGTGAAACTATTTCCTTACCGTCTCGTCTATACCAGCCCATGTACGTATGGAATGGCAGCTAATAATCCGCACAGCCAATGTCTGCTTCAACTCAACTTCAAAAGGCTTAGTCGCTTGCGATGGCAATCTAGGCCCTTGTGATCGATGCGGAATAAATGGTTGTTCCACGGGACTACCGCTACAACCAGCGGGCTATGGACCTCCCGATGATGTCAAAATATCATTCAACGTGCCTGGATATGGAACATGTGAACAGAGCAACCCGATAGGCTTCCGCCGCTACGAGGTTGGCGATGGAATTGTGTTTTGTGGTGGAGCCGCGTATCATGTCAACTTTTTTGGAGACAGCAACTCTTCGCCAACCACGGGACGTATTGATTTTGCGCCGGTCAACACCTGGACTTGTACTAATGGAAGCAAAATTACGGGTAGTGGGAGTGTAGATTTTGAGATTGATTGTACATATGATTCAGGCAATAATGCGACCTGTGTCATCCCTGATGGGGATAGTGTTGTCGTTCCCCTTTTGTCTTATCAGATTCGTTGATGACTCTTTCGACCCGCGTCGTAACTGTTCCTTTAATGAAATCATGTTTAAAGCGAGTATCTTTTAGCTTTAGAGAATTGGATTGCCAAGAGTAGAAGAGGAAATGAAACGATTTTGTGTCGGATACAGAGTCCACCCCCTCTTTTCCCCTCGTTCTATATGAATTCTTCGGGTTTCATTGGACCTAAAAACTGCTACAAAATCAATTCGCCCGATTCAGCCTTCATGTGATCTGGAAAGAACGTCACCGGGGATCAAAATCGGTTTGGGATGATTGCATATAAACTTTTTCCTATTTCCCCCCACGAATTAATTCTATGTCTCTATCCTTAAAATTCCATGTACTTAAAGATCAAAAAGCTGCCTAATATCCCTCATGGTATCATCTGGGTTCTTCACACTGTGACCAATTGTCCTCTTATCCTCGTAAATTTCGTAATCATTTCCGCCCTTATATGTCTTGTCTCCAAAGAAATGAATAGTCGTGTATTCAATACCGCCGGGGCGCTTTGCGTCATTCTCAAGATGTCCGAGACAGTATGTCTTGTCCCAACCAGTGGGGAAGACATCGAAGGAAATTTGACCACCAATCGAGTAGCTTTGTTCCATGATATTAGCCTAGCCCGCCATCTGAATTATAGGGTTCTCATTTAAAACTTACGTCAAGTCCAAACCTGTGAACTTCTCCTTGAGAGCCTCGATAAACTTCTCTCTGATATGATGTTGCTTATCATAAACCTCATACTCATTTCTTTCCACAACACTCGCGTTTCTGCCAATTGGGCTAACATTGATCATGCCATTTCTGAACTCAATGAAAGTTCCTCTCTTCACTGGAATATCCAAATCCGCAACATAATGCAATATAAACTTGACCAATTCCTTGTATTGAGATTCGCCAATCCATTTGATGAAGGAATTCGATTGAAGAGGAACACCGCTCTTGAAAGCTGTGAGACCGTTCTCAGCGAAGCAGAAGTCGAAGAGGGAGGTAACGGGAATTTCAGCAGTGCCGAGTTGCTCTTGTTGTTTGGCCATGTCGCTGCCACCTACATAGCCGATCGCGCATTTTTGACGGAGAGCAGCGAGGAGGGAGAGCATTTCTGCGGAGGCGGACTATAATTTTGATGATTAGTTGGGGCATAGCGAAAGGTGTACAGAGATTGGGAGTGACGTACTAGCCGCGCAGGAGAAAGAGTTCCATCGACATCGAAAAGACAGATAGTGTTTTTGACCGGTCGCTCAGCGAGTGGGGGGAAACTAGCAATTATTGCGTCTGTCATCTTAAGTTTTACCCTTTTTTTTGTTCTAAAGATGAGGCTTGAAATTGAACGAAAGAAGTGAAATTGTAAGTGAAGTTGAGGTTCGTGGGAAAGTTGACAGTTTGGCGGTCTGGTTATTTTACAAGGGGGGGAATGAGGGGCATTGGCACAAGGATGTAAGCCGATCAAGACGCTAATAAGTGTAGCGAGGTCCCTACAACAATCATTGAATCTAGACATACGAAACTTGGAAGTCTGATCTCTCCACAGATGCTCAATGCATTTTGTATACATTCAAGAGATTTATGATTTCTTTCCAAGTGTATCTAATCCTTAAACCACAGAAAGAGAAGCACACAGAAGCTATGCTTTTCCGTCCAAACATCTCAATTAGATGCATAGCCAGCAGATATCGCTTCCCAACAACTCCTTCTTTAAATGCTTTATTTAAATCATCGAATAAAATAGTCCAATAAATATAGCAAGAATACAATCATCAAAACTATCATTCATCCGCCTTATCATATACCTAATGGATCCTAAGCAGTATCCCGAGCCGATACTTCCTCACCATCCATCATCTGCCAAACTCCAGGCTGGGCACGATAACGGGACCATATTTCGTAGGCGGACTAAACCCTCCATCTCCTTGTACCACAAAGTCAACAGCCAGACTCAACTTTGCTAACCCAGCATTCCCACTATGCATACTTCCGTTTGCACTCATCCCCCCCATCATTGCGTCTGGGTCGTAAGCTACAAAAGCTACATAGTTTCTCCTGCCCATCAACTTTTTCATATCTCGTGGTCCACCATTAGTATCCGTTTGGAAGATTTCCATCATGTCTTCTTTGGTATCGCTAACTTGATTTGTTGTTTTGACGCCATTTTGAGGGACGTAAAGTTGTTTGTTATTGTGAAGCATTTTGAGGACATATGATGGAGGAGGAGCGGCAACGACTGCTGATGCGATGATTTGATACATAGTTTTGTGGTTGGAGGGATGAGAAGGATCATGGACAAGACCTGCACCGCAACAGTTTACGTCTAGTAATGTGTTAGTATTCATAATTTTGAAAGAAAGGCGTAGGTGGGGAAGTTAGATAACTTACCGCCTGAAAGGAATGTCATCCTGATACCCTTCTGATGAGCAATCCCTTGCAACGTCCGTATCAAATATGTTCGCTCCAAATCCTTACTCTCATGTGTCCACATATCTCTCAACTCATCCGCAATATCAATATCACCAAATGTATTGAGCACACCTCCCATCAATCCCGACTTGCCCACTGCCTTCTTAACGTGTGAGAAGCCAGTTGCCACGGCTTCTTTGCCTCCGACTACTCCAGCCACGGAACTCGTGACTTTTCCAAGTAAGTTGTATGTGCTATTCACAGCCTTCTTACCCGTGGCCATGGTATGTGCAAGGCTTTCTACGGCTTCAAGACGTGGATATATTATAGGCACTGATATCATCCATATACAATGCTGTACACTTGGAGGTAGAGTAGCTACTTTGGGGAAGATACCTTGATAAGTAGGACCTGCGAGAACTTGGCGTTGATTACGTTCGGATCGGCAATCTGGGCCTACCACAACGACCGAAGGTCCTAGATATTTGACAAAGTGCCAGCCAGTCCCGGTGATTGTAAAGAGATCAATATCAGTGCTAACGTTTCGAAGAATGTCGACGGTAGTGTGGTGTTGAAAGAGGAGATACATCTGAATGCCGATACGACCAATGTTTTTGAACATATTGGAATTTTGCATGTATTCTGGATAAGACCCGTAACCATCAAAACTAGAAGGAATTAGCACGGAAATATAATGTAGTGTTATGCTGAAAACCTACATGTCATGATCATCGATTTGTAGTATGTGAGGGATCTGAGCAAATGCCTCTCTTAAGTATGGTTGATCAAAATGACTCGTATAATAGTGGAAGTAAGCATGCGACACGTCTTCTTCGTGTCTTGCGGTCCATGCTGCACTTCTCCGATTCTCCTTTCCACTCATAGCGAGCCATTGCTTCAATAGAGGGACTTCCTTCCATAGTCTATCGCCATAAATCTGATCTCCCAATCCCAATTGTACGTGGAAACCACCGCATTCGACATTCTTCTGTAAAATATCTTTCCACATGAAACCAATTCCACCAAGTTTGGATCGATCATTAACAGTAGTATTCATAGCGAAGTCATTACCTGAATGTGCAATGAATCTCCAATTCGTCTCAAAACGTCCAGCTACAAGAAATTCATATCGCGTGCAACCCAAATGTGAAGTGATAGCATAAGTCCATTTATCACCTGGACCTTCTCCCATCTTCAGATCTACATCATAGCGGTAGAAGACCCATCTTTGATGTGTGTATATTGGGTTTGGTTTAAGCTGTCTGGGGTTTGGTGACAGATCTACACTTTGATGAATATGAATAGTCGGTGGTTGAGGGGCATCCGTTACAAGCATAATTGTACCTAGCCACATGCCGTTCTCCATATCCATATTCACATATCTTAGATAGGGACCAAAATATACGCCATTCGTGGGTGCGACTTTATACATGTCGACTCCTGCGGTGGGAGGTGGTCCAGAAAAGCCTGCAGTAGTTGGCGTTCCTGACGCCATACTCATTATGCTCTCCGCATAGCCGGGAGTGTGTGGAGGAAATCCTGGCGAGCCGATGAAACCAGGTGAAGCCATTCCTTGAAAGCCAGGGGAGCCAAGGGACTGCTTGTTAAACATACTCAAACCTGGAGACAACATGGGGTTGCCATATCCAGCATAGGTTGACTGGACTGGTGAAAGAGGTACATCATTCAGTGGAGTAGGACCCTTTGGAAATTCCCACTGAGTGGCTTGAGTAGGAAGATGAATGTAGTAGTATTGACCAGAGTTCTGATCTAGGTGAGCGATCCAACCTTCTGGAAGTGGAGGTGGCGATGTTGGACCAACACCTTGAAAAGGGGAAACATTAGCAGGCTGAGCAGACGGTCCAGCTTCAGTAGGTTGTTGTGGAATCTGTTCTTGTCTCGGCTCATTTGCAAACGCAGGGTGGTCAGGGTTATTTGCGGGTGTTGCCAAGGGGGGTGCGACATTTGGTTTTGGGGTAGTGTTTATAGCAGTGGGTGGATTTGAACGCTGTTGTTTCTCAGCCGGGTACGCCTGTGAATTCGCAGCTCCAGGGGTTACACTAGAATACGCTGGCGGGGGCTCTTCGGCAGACATTTGCATGCGCTGAAAGTCTTGTTCTAAGGTGTTGTTGACTGGTGGAGCCGAACCTTGTCTTTGGGGTCGAGTAACAGCAGGTGGAGATGATGATGGGGTTATCTCATTCAAACCTTGATACACTCTAGGGGGGCCATGCGGGGCATTCTCTGGAGACTCGGTTGGAGTCCACGGTCTCGCAGGAGGCGATTGAGGCATTTGTGGGACAGGTGGCGGCGCATATTGATTAGCTCGCTGTGCAGCGGCTGCATTATGCGCCTGGAGGCTACTTAAAGTTGCAGTGCCTGCAATTCCAGATGCAGCATATCGCGCCTCTATGCCACCTCCTCCAAGTCCGCTTGGTGGATCGATGGGGGTTTCTGGTGGTGGTGGGGATCCTCTGGTTGCTCTAGTAGTAGAAGTTGAAGCTGTGGAAGCAAATCTATTCATATCGTTTTTCGGGGTCGGTGATAGTATTGAAGGCGCCCCATTAGAAGACGTAGGCTTAGGAATAGGTGGTGGATAATAATGTCTATTTCCTTCCGAGTACGCACTTGCGCCGGCCAGAGGAATTTTCTCTTTTGGAGCTGGAGCTGGTCTGCCAAACATTCCCTCTCTATCTGGAGAGCTTACTTCTGGAGAAGCAGGTAAAGGTTGCGGTGCATTCCCTCTTCTTTCCGATAAACCTGGGCCAGTCTTCTCTGTTGGACTCGTAAATCGTGGTGCCGTATCATATGCAGCTTGCCTACCACTTCCTCCAGATGTTCTATTTTCTTGATCGCTCAAAGCCACCCTCAGGGGAGCCTTTCCTCGGTCATCAGGATAAGGGGGGTTTGGTTTTTTCTGAAAGAGGTCGTCATCGTCGTCATCGGGATATGGCAAAGGGTTGGCGGAACTCGAGGCACCTGGTGGTAAAGGGAATGTATGCTTGTTCGCGGGAGGTGGAGATGCAAATCGACTCGACGAGTTGGATTCCGCTCGATTTCTGGGTGGACTCGTTGGCTTTGAGATTCTCAAAGGTTCTATGGTAACCGTAGGACTATCACTACCATCGCCAGGACGTTGCATGAATAGCTCATCGCCGGGCTTCCCAGTGCGCCGAGCCATATCGTAGAAAATAGAAGCGCTCCACCAAATAACGTCGTTAAGATGCTGGCAAAATTCTTATAGATATGGTTTTATCTTCAACAATTTGCTGAATAGACGGCTAAAATAGAGCCAAGCTGGTTGCCGGCGAGGCGGGGGAAAGTTACGTCAGGTAATAATATCACAGCTTACAGCGGCCACAAAAATGGCCTGTAGGGCAGAGACAGATAAACGATAAGAAAGACCGTAAGAATGTTCAACAAGCTGTTGGAGATTCCTTTCCTTCACGACGTGAAATATGAAACGAAAGGTATCTAGGATAGAAATCCGTACAGAGTGACAAAATGAAGAGAAATAGCTTACGAGGAGAGAAAATTAAGCTCGTCAAGGAAGTTTAACAGACAGCCCGCGCCCTGGAGGACAGAATATTGTATCGAAATGAGTGAATCTGAACGAATAACGAATAGGAAGGGCGGGGCAGTCAAACTCGCACTGTGGCACACCCAGCTTTACCCCTGGTAACCAGTCATCGTGAAGAGGTAAGGCAAATATCCTGGCACAAAGATGGGCGGTTATGAAGCCTGATGGGCATTTGGTGGGTTGTGGTGGGATTACCATCTTATCAAAGCTTTATATTTGAGCATGTTGATTGAAAAGAACATATCAATGAGTATATTGGTACTGTGATAGTGATATGTTCGTAGATGTAAATTTGTGACATCGACGTAAAGTATGAAGCATTTTCGTTAAAGGAATTGAAGGCGAAAGGTTTGTCTAATTTGGTTGCCACCCAAACTAATTCATTAAGTGAAGGACTAGACGGCAATAATGCCATGCCAAGCACATGCATCAACTTCTTGAATCTTCATTCTTCTCATCCCGAGTCCCGAGATCATTCCCGCATAATTACGCATAAGATTGCGTGTCTGTCCTGTGTCTTCATCGTGAACCGCAAGAACTGCAAAGTGACAACTACCTACCACACTCGACCGGTCCAATATACCTAAGAGAGCATGTAGAATATTGATTTTAGATATCACAGTTGGCTAATCTAATCACATGGAGCACTTCTAGATCACTTCCAATTTCCAAGTCATTGTTCTCTTCTTCTCAAGCATCGTGAGAAGTCTTTCGGCTAAAACCAAATAGCCTACAGCCAGCTTTTGACAATCAAGCCTGTATATAACACTATGAATAGGCCTAAATACATCGAAATCTAATATTCTACATGTGCTGCCGTACGAAGTACATTGTACATACGGAGTAGATGTAACATCACCTTACATATTCTTGTACAGGGGAAATAAACTTTGTTCGTTGCCGTATCATTGCTCTGAACCAATTCAGGGGTTACCAAAACGCGTAAAACTCCACTATACGCGAACGCGTAGCGCGACTTTTACATATCAATTCCATAACCCATTGAATTTTAACTCACCCATTACAACTTCCTCAACTTCAACAATTTCAAGTAAAAGTTTTCGTAATTAGCAAGAACATACTTGAGTTGAGTTAAAACTCCTACAGAAATCTTCAATTATGCCTTCTGTATTAGGAAAAAGAACGCGCAGTACAACAATAGCAGGTACGGATAATCATTCCCCATACATCTTAAAACTTTCTAACTTTCATTCTACAGATTTCAAAGTACCATCAGCACGCGCAAAACGCCAAACAAGAACAGAAATATACAATGATGAGAATGAAAACCCTTTCATCAGCCGCAAGAGGCGCGATGAGGTCGACGATTCTGATGCCGATTCTGATGCCGATTCTATGGACATTGACGAATTGGCGGAACCTATACCCGTCAAATCCTCGCCCTCGAAACATGGACTCGCAGGCAGAAGAATCGCATTGTCAAAAACTCTAACAGATGAAATTTCTAAGACAGTCCAAACCCCTACTCCTCAAACACCTCGACATCGCGATGCGCTCTCCAAAAAAGTCCAGGTAACTCCTCGACATCGTGTCACTATTACTGGCAAGCCAACGACTCCTAGAACTCCGCGGACGCCCGTAACACCTGGTGGATCTATTGCGACAGTCTATAGTCAAGCTCGACAAATTTTCACCCGAAGCTCGGAACCTGGGCGACTTGTTGGCAGAGAAGCTGAAAAGGACGAATTGAAAACCTTTGTACAAAATTGTGTCGATAAAACGAGTGGAGGATGTATATATGTCAGCGGTCCACCCGGAACTGGAAAGAGTGCTATGATCAATGAAGTTACGACGGAATATGAGGAATCGGCCACGTTACAAAAGACGTACGTTAATTGTATGAGTATGAAAACCTCCAAGGACCTGTATAGCACACTTTTGGAATCTTATCGTGGCGAGGAAGAAGTCTTGGAGGGCGATGAAGAGAAGACTTTGCAGAACATGTTCGTTTCTAGGAAAAAGACTAAGAACGTCTACCTCATTACCCTGGATGAAATCGACCATATTCTCACTTTGGACTTGGAGATATTATACAAGCTGTTCGAATGGTCTTTACAAAAGTCGTCGCGCCTCATTCTTATCGGCATTGCAAATGCATTGGATCTCACAGATCGCTTCCTACCGCGACTCAAGGCTCGCAACCTACAACCGCAACTACTACCATTCCTTCCATACACCGCATCACAAATTAAAAATGTTATTATGACACGTCTTAAGTCACTTGTTCCTGCGGATAGCACAACTCCAAACTATGTTCCATTCCTCCACCCAGCAGCCATCGAACTCTGTTCCCGAAAAGTGGCAAGTCAGACAGGAGATTTACGCAAAGCCTTCGATATCTGCCGAAGAGCAATCGACTTAATTGAGACAGAGACCAAGCAAAAACACGAACAAGAACTCAAAGAACAAGTTCTCCTTGATAGCCCTTCCAAGCGAATCCTGGAAGACAACATCAATCTCTCATCCATTCCTAACACCCCAAGCAAAAACGCCTTCCGCCCAAGAACCCTAGCCCAATCACTCGCAACCCTCACCGTCGAGACTGCTCCCCGCGCAAGCATTTCCCACGTCAATAAAATCACAGCTTCCACACTTGGCAACGGTTCCACACAACGTCTCAAAACCCTCAACCTCCAACAAAAAGCCGCACTTTGCGCCCTCCTCGCCCTCGAATCTCGCAACCGCTCGCAATCGTCCAATCTCCTCGCCACACCCTCAAAATCCCATAATCTAGCCCCAACAATCAAAAAGTTGTACAATACATACAGCATGCTCTGCACCCGCGACGCTATTCTCCATCCATTAACCAGCACGGAGTTTCGCGATGTAGTAGGGAGTCTAGAGACATTATCACTCGTTGCGGCGGTGGATGGAAAGAATGGATCGTTTGTGTTGAATGGGGGTAGGGCAAGAGGAAGACCGGGAAGAAAGGTTTTTGGGACGGGTGTTGGGGTGGGCGATGAGAAGAGAGTGGCTAGTTGTGTGGGAGAAAAGGAGGTTGCGGCTGCGGTGGAGGGGTTGGGTGCGGGGATTTTGAAGAGTATTTTGAATGGGGAGGGTTTGGATTAAAGGTTTCAGTCTGCTGTTTGATTGCATAGCGTTGCGTTGCGTTGTAGGGTTTGAGTTGAGCGCTTTGTTTTGAGGAGCGTAGCTTGGCGTGGCATGGCATGGTGCGATGAAGCATTTATGAGGAGTATTATATTATATCCTGCGTTGGGCGATGTTGCAACAGAACAGGAATTACGCATCAGAAATCATGAGGTATATGAGAAATGGGAGTAGGTTACTACTTTGTATAGGTGTAGTTTTACACGATCAATGAATAATTATAATATATCATAACCTGATTTAGTTGATGCAAGTGATTACATGAGTGATTTCCAACCCATTCCTATTTTTATTATATAATGTCATTATTTCCTACCTCTCATTGAATCATCACGCATCACATCACTTCCCCCCTATTTCCCCCCCTGCTCCCCAGCACCAACCGCATTCCCCGCCCCAACACCACCCCCCAACCTCTTCTTACTCACCACCCTCAAGCCCGCGCCCAGCAAAACCAACGCCTCAACCCCCAATACCACGGCCAACGTCACCATCGCCCCAATCACACCCGCTACAGCCTTCGACATTCCTCTGGACTGTTTATCCGACCCCGCATTGCCGGACCCAGACGAAGAAGAAGAAGAAGAAGAAGAAGAATTCCCCGACCCCGCACAACTCCCCACCGAATTCCCACAAACCCTACACCAATCCGCCAGCCCCCCCACCGCAAACCCCTGCATACCCTCCACAAAGCGCGCCCACGACAACGTCGTCTCGGACTGATTAAACAGCGGATACGCGCGCAGCGGGGATTCGGCGGCGGTGCCGTTGGAGAAGTAGAAGCGCACCGAGATGTCGCTGGGGGAGGG
>NGKG01000001.1:3606207-3623528 GCA_002162505.1 Myriosclerotinia scirpicola
GAGAAGATAGGGTATTGTGTGTTCTGGATTGGGAGAATGGTGTAGTGGGGACTCTTATCTGATGATATTAGGTGAATCATGATGGAAGGTTGACTTACATTTGTGCTGCTAATGTAGACCCGGCAATCGCACGGATTGGCTCTGAAGCATTATATGCAAGATTAAACTCATGGTTATTGGCTAGTGCTAGCAGTTGGGAAAGCGTCTCGTCTGTGAGGAGGTCATCGGATGGGATAGATGAGTTATGAATAGTAGAGACATGGACGTAGTCGTAAACTAAATTCTGTCTGTCAATTGCTGCGAATCATACAGGGCCAAAGGAATCTTACTCGAGTATGCATTCTTGAAAGTATCCTGGGTAGAGGTAAATGTGGTGTTGATCACAGGGAGAAGACTTTGGTAGAAGCCCTTGGTCGAATTCAGCAGACTGGTATATTCCTCCGAGAAGAAGTAGTTGTTAGAGCTAGTAATAGCATTATCACAACCACTGGAGCCTTGCAACCATGCAGAGTTCTCAGAATTGGCGCTCGATGACGCGGTGGCAACAGTATTTACAGGAATCAATTGAAAGCCGTCCAAAGGAGCTTCCACACTTGTACCGTTGGCAAGTGTTTGACTCCCCAATGTTGCGCCAACAGGTGGGTACAACCCTTGAAGGAAACCGGAAGCAGAATTTTGAAGGACGGTATCGGCTGGTGCTTGGACGTTCAATTGAGAGGTCTTGGCTATGTCTGGACTGATGTTATAGATCGGAGAGGTTGCATTAGAATCAATATATCGTTGTCGATAGTAATTTCCAGAAGCATATACTTGAGCATAGCCAAGGTCTGTGAGAGTGGTTGGAGCATAGGCTTTGGCGGTACGATCTCCATGGCGATGGAAAATATAAACGCCTAGAACAGTCTCTGTTGTAGATTCTTGTCCTTGAATCAAGGGCAGAAGTGCAGAAATCAAGAGAGCTTGCTTGGCCAACATGTTGAAGGATCAATGAGCTTTACCAAATAGAAATGACGGGTGAACTGGAGGGGCAAGCGTGAAGAAAAAGATATCTGTAGCACTTTGAAAGAGAAATAGAAATATAAAAGAGGGGTAACATTTGGACAACTATCATGCATGTACTGTATATTCCTAGTGTTTACTGTACCTGCACGTATAACCAGCTCTTGCTATCACCTTCCTTATCTTTTCAATCACATAACATATCGTCCGGAGATACAACAACAACATGGATATTCGGCCAGCAGCAAAGAATCAAAAGGTGTGGTCAATATCTCCTACCTAGTCTCCCGAGCTAATCAACCAATCAACAGCCATATGTACTATTAGTTCATGGAGGGGTATCGGATAAAGATCCACTCCCACTTTTCCCCTTACTAGAAAATTTTAGTTCCCCCACCTAGCTAGCTATCCATCCATTCTTGATCGGTTAGCTCCCTACTTCACTCTACTCTACCCTCTCCTCCTCTCCTCTACCCTTCAACAAATATTACTATGAAGTTTTCAAAGCCGCTGTTGTATAGCACAATAGCACATACGCACAATACGCACAAATAGATAATCGATATCTAAGAAAATACTTTGCTACACGGTAGTGCACACGAACACAACGGAACCCGCCTACGCCCTTTGATCATAAGCGGGGCATTGGTATGGGGAGTGCACTGGATTTGTATACCTCCGCGTTCTAGATCCATACAAGTGACGAGTAGTAGCTTTCTATTCTTCGGCTTCGGATTTGCTACTAACGAATCTAACGATAGCCTTACATATAGGGATGGGCAAAATATATATTTCGGGGCATGATTATATAATTTGATATTATCACGGCTTTTGATGCATATAAAATATTATGCCAAGGTTATGCCAAGGGTTTTTAAGCCAATAGAATCGCTAAGATGAATGAAAGTGGAGCTGATTTTTGAAAACTTTTAAGTGGGTGGTAAATATCTTTTACTAGTTCAAATTTCCTCAAAATCCTAAAATTATCATGTGATTATTTAATTGGATTATGTAATTATATGATTGGCTATTTGGATCTCGTTAAAATTACCCTTTTGGGAACTGATACGTATTTGCTTTGATGAATATTACATATTATATTGAGTTGATGAATATTTAAGATTATATATTGGCATTTTGCCCAACCCTACTTACATAGTTACCGTTACCTTATATTAAGCTTAAAAACGCGCCCATTGGCCACGGTTGTAAGTTTTTAGAAAAAGAGCTACTCGCTTTTTTAGGGTGTGTCCGATATGCAGTGATATGATTTGATAGTTTCATTATGTAATTTGTCTATTATATATTTCGAGATAAACAAACTCTCGCTGAAGTATCGTAACATGTTCCCAGTAAATCA
Source organism: Myriosclerotinia scirpicola (assembly GCA_002162505.1). Classification (NCBI taxonomy): domain Eukaryota; kingdom Fungi; phylum Ascomycota; class Leotiomycetes; order Helotiales; family Sclerotiniaceae; genus Myriosclerotinia; species Myriosclerotinia scirpicola. The sequence continues at coordinate 3,608,567 of NGKG01000001.1, forward strand.
ATGGATATCCTCCCTCTCAATACTATTTAACGCCAAAGTCACATGGTATCTCTCGCTCATAAAAAACTCCCAACACACTCACGTTTTCATAACGTGGCATGTCTAAATTAACAGATTGTTCTGTATACCCTTTTCCATTTTGGCCATGCTGCTTTTTCTGCTCGCTCTTCTGCCATTAGCGCTGGTAAATCTAGACCACGCATTCCAGTCTTCAAATCCATATCCATACATCTCATCACTGAAGTTCTGTACCAAAGCTTATATCCCACATAGAAAACGATGACGATGGGTGCGGCTAAATAAGCTATGAAGAAGCTTCGACATTGTCCAAGTGCTGTCAATTGCTCGTAGTCTGTAGGCCATGCGCCAGTCCAGAATTGTGCAATAAGAATCAGAACATTGAATAGGAACCCAATCCATGAGCCGATAATGCCTGGCTGGGAACGAAAGGCTAATTCGTCTAGGCTATGACCTTGAAGTCTCCAAGCCCGTCGAAAACGGATATGGGCGAGGCAGATGGATCCCCATGTAAATATCGAAGAGAGTCCAGATAAGGCTAGCATCCAATCTAGGACACTCCCCTGAGCCCTGGAATCTGCTGTGTAGGCAATGAAGCCAAGCGCCGATGATACAATAATAGATACGATAGGGCGTCCTTTCCGGTCGACATAAGCTAAAATTTTAGGAGCCTGCCCCTGGTCTGCCAATGCCGCAAGAGTCCTGGAAGATCCAAATATTGAGGAGTTGCCTACGGACAATACAGCAACTAGGATAACAGCGTTCATAACAGAAGGAAGTACCGTAATTCCAGCGTTTTGGATTGAAATAACAAATGGACTCGCTGCGGCATTCGCACTCCCAGCAGTGAGCAGTCTTTCATCGGTATAGGGGACGAGAAGCCCAACGAGGGTAAGCGAGACAATATAGAAAAGAGTGATACGCCAGAATACCTGTTTCACAGCCGTTGGCAATGACTTTCTAGGATTCTGAGTTTCCGCGGCAGCGAGGCCCACCAACTCGGTGCCAGCGAAAGCAAAAGCTGCAGTAACAAAAACGCTACATAAGCCTTTGAAGCCATTATTGAAAGCGCCTGGATTATTCCATAATTGCCCGACTTCATAGCCTTCTTCAAAACTGCCACCACAGTTGAGGATTACTGCTAGAAGACTATATTCATGATGTCAGTTTGTTTCGATTAAAAAAGTAGCTGCCTGTGCGCTGAATATTGGTGGCTAGGTATATTTATATACCAGTGATTCTCGAGCTTTCGAAAATATGGGATGATAATGATACCACATGACATATATTGAGACGAGGATTTGCGGTAAACGTACATGTATCCAATGATAGCTACAACTTTAACGATAGCAAAGAAAAATTCTGCTTCTCCGTACCCCTTCACCCCAAAAAGGTTTATGCCGATAACCGTGAAGAGGAACACCGTGACAAATATAGCGTGGTTGTATCGTTTTGTCGTATCCCAAAAGTCAATTGTGATAGATGCCGCAATAATTTCCAATGGGAGAACGACAAGCCATTGCATGGCATAATTCTATTTAAAATGAGTTAGTTCTTCATGCCAATTCCCATGACAACTAAAATATTCATACCCAACCCATGGCAAATCCCCAAGCCGGGTCCAAAAATCGAGTTGAATAGGCCGAAAACGATCCCGAAACGGGGAAGAGAACAGCCATTTCGCCCAACGCATGAACCGTACAGTATAACATAAGTCCAGTAAGTGTAAAGCATATGATAAGAGATGCTGGGCCACCAATTGCGAGAGATTTCCCCGATGCAACAAAAAGTCCGGTGCCTATCCATTGTACACGACTTAGTAAAAGTATATTAAGCTGCGAATCAAGCAACTAACCTATTGAACCTCCAATCGCAATCATCTGCAGATGCCTTCCTTTTAGCTGTCGTGCGAGAGGAGAAGTAGCCGTTGCTCTCGCCGCAATGTCTGCATGGAAGACTCTACCATTTGCGCCAACGACTCCGTGCGGGGTCATGGTGAGATTTGGATCTCGTTTGAAGCTGTCCACAAAGCGACGTCCCATGCTATGTTGTATATGCGTCATTTCCTCGTAATTTGGATCTCCGCGTCCGCTACTACTGTAATCCGGGGTTGGAGGTTGATCCTTATCAGGGTCCACCGAATATTTTTCGATATCGTGCATCCTGTAACTGTTCATCTCCATCTTCACGTACTCTCGTTTCATATATGCTCTGGGAAATATCGACGGCCTGTTGTAATGATATCGCTCGTCGGCCAGGAGATACCGCCTCGAAGGCGGGCAGTGAGGCTGAGCTGTTTCGGATAATCAGGAGATCTCATCAATGAGTTGCTTACATCTCAAAGGTCGTGTAAATGATAATATATGACATCTTTCCCGTGATGACCTACATCGTATGTTATAGAATCGGTATGATGAGAGTTGCTTGAGGGAGTTCGTGAGGAGAGAAGACAAGACTTGACTTCGTAGGCCGCAAGGCACAGTTATCTCGTAGATAATAATAGGCTTATCTTTCCCAGGAGATTGCTCGAGGTGATTGGATGTGATGAGCTTGATTTGGGGTATGGGGCGCTAGGGCTTATGGAGTTGAAGTTATCATGCCTAGAACCCTAGAACCCTGGTAATAGGATGAACACCAGTTGCGCGTGCATGATGATTGAAGAACGGCATCAAACGCTCCAAAGAGCTGCATCGAATTTTGTTGTGAAGTACCACCATTGCCAAGTAGGCCAAATAGGGGTACAAAGCTTGGCTGGTGGTATTCGAGCTTCAAGAATCTGTACAACAGCCCGTCACACTGAAATGTACCTAGTATTGTACAACTTCAATGTCGAACCTGAATAGATTAACGTTCAAAGCCCATGTAATCGATGCCCCATCCGGTGTCCAAGTTGCGGCTCGGATCATCGGTTGTGCAATGTCTGTGTGCAATATTGGCTCAAACGGATCGACATTCGGGGTTGGGGAAATGTGTTACTTAGCTTTGAGCAACAGTTCGCCATTTTTCAGCTATAATTGTGAAATTGGCTCAATGAATAATAGGTAGGTTCAATATTAAATTCGAATGTGGATATTCAAATATCCCGAGGTCGTATTTGAAGTCCTGCAAGGTCCTTTGGATGGAAAGTGCATTCAGCTCGGTTCTCCAATCTGGAAATTTGGCAATTTACAACTCCAGGGCTTGGAATGCACATAGAAAGCTCCATGAGTAGACATAACAGCGGGATCTTTATTTAGATTATTCGAAACCGCGAATGATAATAATGCAGGCCTTTAAAAGGCCAAATTGTAGATCCGATAAAAATACAGATGCACATGGTCATCATCTATTATATACACTTTTTACTTTTTGACCTCAAGTCCCATCACTTTTCGCTTCCTGGATTTTAACTTCTTTGACTTCGGACTTTTTGTCCGGTTCTGGTAGAATCTTTCCGTCCGGTCCCCTGGGCTTCCTCTTCCATCCAGTAGACAACAATGGGCCCATCTTGAATCGCGGGAAAGCATGCGCTTCTGTGTTAATAACTATTTGATCTAAGGGAAGAAGATCGTTTGGTGAAAAAAGAAGATAAAAATATTTAAGAGTTTCGGCCTGGAGAAAGTTAGCAGGGTGTTGGGGCCAGGCAGGATTATACTCACAAGCCAGAAACTCTCCATGTTGTCCTTGGTCTCCGCAGGCAGAATGTTAGCATTAGAAAGACTTGTAAATCCACCACCTTCGCTAACGGCTGTATGATTCATGAAAGACCTGAACATCTCCCAGCCCCATTCTCTGTACATCTCCTCTCCCGTTATTCTCCACATATAAAACAGCGTCTCGATAGTCTCTGGTCTTTGGAGATTGTGATTATCATTAATCTTGATAATAAAGTCTTTCCGCCATTCTTGATTTTCAGGGTCATCGAAGTTTGAAGGTGCTTGATGTGGTGCATCTTCCGGGAGAGGAGGACTATCGATTTTAAAATGCGCGATCTCGGGGGCAAGCCCAGTTGCCATCACCTTGTACATTCCCCAGCAGGTGTGCGTCAATTCTCTGGCGAGTTTCATCTCTTCATCCTTCTTCGCGCTCCAGCTTGGCAACTTACGTGCCTCAGCCTCGGTGATGCCACCAGTTGCGCCTAGAGCAATCGTTCCACCCATGAAACATACCAGGTGATCCATTTTTGGTGAAAGAGAGCCACTCAAGCCTTCAGGTCGCTCAGCAAGAACTGTGAATCTTGAAGGGCTAGAGTAAGTGATGAGATGCTTGCGAACTCCCTTGAGTGCCTCGTCCCATAATTCTTTATAGATGGGCTCTTCTTTTGAAGTTTGCAGGTATTGCTTGATTAGATACTCGTAATAAGAATCGCCACGGCTGCCCAGACGAATGTTGCTTCCTCGAAAATTTCCAGTATTAGCATATATGTAGATTGGCAAAAGTCCATCCTCCATGCCATTATCATCAATGATTTTCATCACCTTCTCGGCCTTTTCCCAGTATTCAGTCTCGCCAGTAAGTTTGGTAAGATATTTCAGTTCCAATTGCAATGTGGCTGCTTCTGCTGTGGATGACGCCCCGCCATCGTCATGAGAGGGCACACCTTTGTTGGTCTTAAGATTGACACTAGCGAATGGTATTCCAGAGGGAGAGTCAAAAGCGCCAATCAATCGATCAGCTAAATCCCTTGACTTTTCCAGATATAAATCCTCCCCTGAAGCTCCTTCATCGTCTTCGGTCAATGGAGCTAAGTGTGGATATTCGGTGGAGAGATAATGGGCGGATAGAAGACCACCAAGCATGCGAATTGTCGTTTCGAATGTATTGACTTCTTGGTCTTGGTCGTAGTCTAGTGAAGTTGCAATCCATTCCCTTGCATGTTGCACTCTGCTTGTCAGATTCATCAATATCATTGTATCCAAAGCATCCACAATTATCCAGCCCATTCCCTTCGGAGTCATTTGTTTCCCATGTTTTGAGATTGGATGGAACTCATCGTATCCCCATGCATATCGCTCATATGCATCCCAGCTCAAAGTGAAGGCCTCTTTGACCCTTTCCCTTCGATCTAGCCAATTGATTGTGTTCTGCCCCTTTTCGGGCCGTTGCAACCATGTCCACTTGTCTTTCGACTTCCCTCTCGTCTCGTCGCCAGATCCAAAAAACCCTAAGAAATATAACACACAAAACACGAATGCGATAGCTCCAAATACAACGCGCCGTCGTTTGTAGAAAGGTTGTGCCCTCCTAGAGGAGGCATATGAATATGGCTTGTCTTTATACATTGGCAGATCCCTATTTTCCCCAAAGAGATTTCCAACTCGATCCTGCATGCCACTGATTACTCCTCCACTTGTATTTGCCGTCGATGATCGTGCGGTCATGCCAGAGGCCGCCCAAGCTTTATTTTCCAGATTGCGCTGAGGGTCTGTAAAAGAGGGGACATTCTTCGGTATCGAAAAAGTGGACATCTCTTCCACAACTTGCTTCCCAGACTCGTAGGCCTGCGCACCTGCTTCTTTAACCCTTTGCGTGACGTTTGAAGCCGCCTGCGTTGCAGTGCCTCGAAGGATGTTGAATGCTGGGGAGCGGCGTAGGTTAAAGGGGTCGCGACTGTTCATGGAAACTCCAGAATCATTTCATTACTAGAAGGAGTGACTATAAACAAACACAAAGATGCAAAAAACTTAAATTACTTGAAGCTTGTTGAGTGTCGAGGTAGTAATAACACGTAAGGCGTACGTACTTACCGAGCCTTGGAATTACAGGCTTTCATTCAGCCTTGTACCGTGCATCTTCAGGATCTCCAAGTCCATCCTTCTCCTTCTCCTTCTTGGGATTTGAACAACATCACGCTATGCCCAGGTGCCCAGGTGTACCACAATACGTTGATATGGATAAAAAGATCGAATACCAATTCAATTACATGTTGATATCACTCCAGGACGACATGGCTGAGTCGTTGTTAGCGTTCTTCATGGTTTTTGAAATCTAGATAGCGAAAGAGCTACCTACCCTTGACCATTTATTTATGAGCAGACAGGGGTAACAAATGAGAATAGTTACAAGTCCCAAGTCCTTCGTCCAACACTGACGGCATATTCTCAAAACAAAAGAACCACAATGAGATGAATATTTCCAGCCGTTTTTCTCCCTCATCAACTTCCACTCTCTACTTCACGGTATTTATAAATTGTATCTAATTTGATTCTGCATTTCGGGAGGGTTTTTTTGAGAGGGTATAACAAATTCTAAGTGTTGACGTATTTGGATTGGTAATTGTTCGTGGGTCGGATCAACCACTTCGTAGCAAGTGCTAATAAGTCAGTCTTCATGGCGGTAAATCGTAATGAGTATCGTCAGTGGCCGTTTCTCACAGAGGAAGAGTTTGAGCTTGTCTGTGCGTTTCTTGATCGAAGATATATCAGAGCAGAATTAGGCCCAGCAAGAAAGAATTTTAAGCTGCGCATGGGACGAACAGCCACGACTGGGGAATGTTTTGTTGAAATCATTCGATTACTTCAGCCACCGCAAGATGATGATGAGCTATTACTAGCCCTCAGCAATCTGAGTAGCGGGCATGGTCCAATTCCTACCCAGAGTTCAGAAGTGGATATGATGGATGAGGATGAGGATCAGGATGACGTTAGTGGCTCTCTTCATTCATGTCGATACTCTATGAAGATATCATTTTGTTGACAAAATATAGGAGGCCTTACGTTCAAACAAACCCTCAATGACAGATAGTAATGCTCTCTCTCAATACAGTTTACATACATATCAGCCCCATGTTACATACGAAATCCACCTACATCCAACTTATAGAATGCCAACCCTATGGTTCACACTCCATGACCTACCGATGGGTGAGCCTACGTTTGACATAAATTCTGTCTACCGGTATCTCGTCCCAGAAGAGTACAAGAGCCAACTTCGTGCAATAGGAGTTGTGGGTGGAATTTCTGCTGCTGTAAGTTCCATGAATTTTGCTCTGGAAATATATAATAACCAAGGGTCTAGCCGCATCCCATCACAGATGTACCAGCGTTCTTCATTCATCCATGCCAAACCAAAGAGGCAATGGAGAACTTTGACTGTCCTGCAAATGATTATCTGATGTCGTGGCTTGGTTTGGTAGGTGGATGTGTGGGTCTATGGATGCCTCATGAAATGGCTCGGGAAGAATCATAGTGTGCGAATGATTGGCACTCAAGCTCCGGAAAGCATCGCGTCTACTACTAGGTAAACATATAATACTCGAACCCGAGGTCTGATTCAGTGCCCGAGACTTAATACTTCGGGTTTCATAACGATGATGTAGTTGCACGATGGGAAGATAACATGCTCGGTATGTATATTTATACTATAGTGAAAAGTGCATGAAGTCACACAGACTGTATCTGACTGTCATTAGAGGTCAATTTACTTCTTATGCAAATTGTATAGGAGCCGTAGTCCTTTTAGATCCCTTTAGCCGACAACTATGTGAGCAAGACCAATAATACGCCTTAAATCCCCAACGCCTTGCCATGCATTATCATCGGTCGCTAATCGTCATCACTGTCTTCCTCCATTGCAACATCTCCTTCACTATCCTCTTCCTCCTCTTCATCCCGACGTCTTTTCTGTCCAGCAACACTTGCACCTGGGCTTGTTGCATCTGCCATATCATGATCGGAGGTAGGAGCTGGGACCTGAAGAGTTGATGGTGGCGGTGGAGGAGGTAAAGTGGTTGTCGTAGTGGCTGCAGAGGGCGGCGCATTGAAAATGCTTTGCTGCAATTCTGTGGTGGTCACAGCCCCCGCTGCTGCAGAAGGCATACGGAAAGTACCGTCCAATTTAGCAATGGTGTCTGACTTGGATTTGGCATATTGGATTTTCTAGTGAGATAAACGTCAGCTCTTGACTATTTCAAGCAATTAAAACGGGAAACTCCAAACTAACCATTTCACGGCCAAGGAAGTCAAATCCTTGTAATGCTCTCATAGCTTGGGTCGCGGTCTGAATATCTCTGTATACCACATGTGCTTGACCTCTCATCTTCATTGATTTAAGAGCTACGACATCAAGGACTGGTCCGTAAGTAGAGCATAATGTGTAAAGCTCTCGTCGTAAATCATCCTTTTGGATCTTCGCCGAAGGTAGATTTGTGATGTAGAGGGTTTGATTTGGAGGAAACGACGTTCTCACCGGAACGTTTTTTGCTGCGGTACTCATTTTTTGGATGTTCAGCAGTCATTCGCGTCGAATTGAAGCTCGTAGTACAATATGTCAATATTGATAAATTTCGAATATCGGCCTTTCGCAGCCTTGCGCTAGCTAAAAGTAGTTAGTCAAAAGACGTATAGGGAGCACCCGCCCCACGTTTAGCAAGCATGTCTCGTCCGTCCATGCGGGAATGCCAACATAAGTAGTAGCATAGCATTATTACAGTGATAGTAGAGAGCTCCTCCTATCAAGAAACAACAAAATGCCCGGTCCAGAAGTTCATCATCTTTTCCATCACCCTATCGCGGATCATTCCTTCTCGGCCGATAGACAGACATTGGCTGTAGCACGCGACACCAGCGTTGAGCTTTATGAACGAGCTGGTAATGGATTCAAGCTCAAGGACGAATTGAAAGGTCATGATAAGACTGTCACCAGTGTCGATATCGCTCCTAACAGTGGCAGGATTGTAACATGCTCTCAAGGTTTGTAATGACTAAATATTCTGAATTAAACTCACAATACTAACGCTATCGGGCCAGATCGTAATGCTTTGGTTTGGGAACCATCCCCTACTGGTTATAAGCCAACTCTCGTTCTTCTTCGAATCAACCGCGCGGCCACATTTGTTCGATGGTCTCCTTCCGAAACGAAGTTTGCAGTTGGATCCGGTGCGAGGGTAATTGCTATCTGTTACTTTGAGGAAGAGAACGATTGGTGGGTCTCGAAACATATCAAAAAGCCTATCCGCAGCACAATTACAACAGTTGCATGGCATCCAAATTCTGTACTTCTAGCTGCAGGTTCAACTGATGCTCATGCGAGAGTATTCTCAAGTTTCGTCAAGGGAGTGGATGCTAGGCCGGAACCAGGTGTCTGGGGAGAGCGCCTGCCTTTCAACACTGTCTGTGGAGAGTATCTCAATAACTCTGCTGGATGGGTTCATGCAGTTTCATTTTCGCCAAGTGGAGATGCTTTGGCTTTTGCTGCACATGACAGCAGTATTACTGTCGTATACCCCAATGGCGCAGACCAACCTCCAAAGGCTGTTGTCAGTGTTAGCACACAGCTTCTCCCTTTCATGAGTCTGATCTGGAATGGCGAGGCTGAGATCATTGCGGCAGGTTATGACTGTGAGGCATTCCGCTTTGGCGGTAACGAGGGAGGCTGGCAACTTACAGGCTCCTTGGAATCGAAAGGTGGCCCGGTTAAAGACGTTGGAGAGGAGAGTGCTTTCAATATGTTCAAGCAAATGGACTTGAAAGGGAAAGTTAAGGACGATACACAATTGACAACTGTGCATCAAAACACCATTAGTACTATCCGTGTCTATGAAGGTTCGGATAGTGGTGTCAGCAAGTTTACTAGTAAGTACTCTGATGATCTAGATCATTGGAAAGAAGCTAATCGATCTTTAGCGAGCGGTGTTGATGGAAGGATTGTCATCTGGAACGCATAGAATAGATTTGAATGGAAGCACGGATAAGTTTCATATCCTTTTAATAAAACTTCAGCAGGCAACGCTGCATCAAAATTGCCGCTCTACCTTTTCCATTCAGAACTTAGTCTATTACATATTCCATTTCAAATGTATCAGAGAACAATCCAGTTAAGTATGTTTCTTTCGAGAATCAAATCCTTTCTCAACTCAAATTATATTTCTCATAAAAATCGAGCCTTTTCCCCTCCTCAAATCTTTTTCTCAATTTTCACTTTCGTTCTCGAGGAGTATCATCTCTATCCTCCCCCACAAAAAATATTTGCGCCATGGAGTTCACCAACGATCAGAAACATGAAACTTCTCATGCTACTCGGATTGATTCATTGCCTCACTCCCGAAATTTTGGAGGCATTAGACACGGGTTCAACAATCCTGTGCAGCTATCTGGTCAAGCGACCCCTTGTCCACATATTGCGGCTAGTAGTCATATCGCATCAATGACTAAAGATGCTAGTCTTGAAGAAAACAGGCTCACTCAAAGCGAAAACAAAGGTTCTCACGGGTATGTATTACGTGAAATCCCTTCAAACATTGACGCCGCGATTGATCCCGACCCGGATTGCTTGATGACTACACCTGCCTCAAGCCGACATCAGTCTGAATCCTCACCAAGCGCAGATTACTGTCAATGCCAAGGGAGTGCTCTTACAAGTGGGGACCGCGCCGGATATTCACGTGCTCCTCCTCTACGCCCAGCTTCTGGCAGCCGCTTTCCCAGTATTGCTATGATGCTGAATCACTCTCCATCAGGCCGAGCCCCCATGCATCCCACAGTTAACCACGCATTGCCTCCATCAATATCAGACAATAGGATGTCTCTTTCGAATGCCTCGGACAGTACAATCCTTGCCCCAGTCTCAATTCCCGAGCAACGTTATTTCCTCTTGAACACCCTTTATCAGATATGCCTAGATACAACCACAACTTACATTCGCGCTCTTCCGCAAGCCGCTCGTACCGGCCTCCGACGAGAGCGTCGTCATTCGTATTCAAACCGATACCATCCATATCGTGGCAAGGCACGGGAACGATCATATAATGATGACCAATCGAAAACCCTCATGGACAACATCGAGGTGATTAGCACATTTCTATGGAGAAAGGCAAGGAGAGATGAGATGGCGCCTCATCGAGCCGAGTCCGATGCTGTTATGAATATGAACAATCTTTACAAGTGGGGAGAGAAGTTGGTCGGTGGTATGGAAGAAAGAGCCGTGGATGAAACTGCGCGAACGGAGGTTTTGCATGCAGCAATAGCAATGTGTAATTGGCTGAAGGTTTCAGAGGCTTGTACTTTGTGTAAGGAGGTGGAAGGAGAGTTAAGAGAACTTAGGGATTTAGAAACTCGGCGGGCAAGAGATGAGGATGATGAGGATGGTGATGTTCTCTGAAGGTGAAGGCTTGATATGTTCAATCTTGAACACCCAATGAATATCCCACTAGGTGTGGAGTAGTCTATCAACATCGAAGGCAGACAATAGCTTCCAGCCACCTAGACCTATTTTTTCTTACTTTGATAAGGAATGTATAAATAAAGTGTTGACTTATATTGCATGCTCAAGAACTCTATTTGAGTAGCGAATGATTTAAAACGAACAACTCTTGTTTATTTGTTAGTTTGTGAGCATTCAGGACCAGGTCATAGAGATCTAATCTTATCTTATCTTAGATCCATTCCCCCTTGCGAAACGAAAACCCGAGTGATGAGATATGCATGATAAATTTCGCCATATTTAACTTCCTTGCAGATCCCTGATTCTTTATTAACAATATGATAAATGAAATGATGACATGTGCTGTGAGGGATTTCTATCCTCCCTGCGCCCTCCATGGACAAGTAGTGATAACAATTGATCAACATCCTCATCAAATTCATTAAAAGATGTCTACAATCAAGTCCGTAGCAATTATCGGTGCAGGACCCGCCGGCGCCATTGCTCTGGATGCTCTGGCGCAGGAGCAAGCATTTGGTAAGATCCGGCTGTTTGAGAGAAGGGAGAAAGCTGGAGGGTGTTGGTCAGTACAATATTTCTAAATTGATTGTAACAATTGCTCATTTTCCCATCCAGGCTCGGAGATCCCAAAGATCATGTCCAGCAAATACCAGACTTTGAAAAGATTGCTTCTCGCAAAGCAGATGAGACTCTTTCAATTCCATCAGAACTTCCCACAACTCTTCCGCATAATACACAATATCGATTTTCCGATACTTCGATATACCCCGCGTTGGAGACGAATATAGATGCATTTGCCATGTCGTTTTCTCAAGAGCCCTTTCCGGAAACAAGATCTGCGGTGAATATTGCGAGGCATGGCAAGAATTCGCCGTTTCGACATTGGAAGGTTGTGGAAAAATATATTCAAGATTTAGTGGATAGAAAAGGATACCCGGATCTGGTGTCCTATAATACCACTGTGGAGCTTGTTCATAAAGACCTACATACTGCGAAATGGATTTTGACGTTGCGCAAACCCCTTGAAAATGGAATTGACGATAGATGGTGGACTGAGACTTTTGATGCAGTTGTTGTAGCATCGGGACACTATAGCGTTCCGTTCATACCGTCTACTCCGGGTCTTGCGACATTTTCTCAAAACTTTCCTGGTAGGGTTCTTCACTCAAAGGCCTGGCGTGACCCAGAGATATATCGCGGGAAGCGTGTGGTAGTCGTTGGTGCCAGTATCTCTGGTCCTGATATCTCTTATGCTCTCGTTGATTATGTTGAACGACCCCTCCATTCCGTTGTTCGGGGTAGATACCATCCCTATTTTTTTGATTATGCTTTCCAGCATCCAAATATTCTCCGACGTCCACCAATTTCTCATATAACCTCCGATCCTACCGTAGATGAGAGGACAATTCATTTTGAAGATGGGACTAGATTAGAAAAGGTAGATTATATCATATTTGGAACGGGATATTCTTGGACTCTCCCTTTCCTTCCTAACCTCGATTCTACTATTCGCAATAATCGTCTTCCGAATCTTTACCAGCATATATTCTGGCGCGAGGATCCCACCTTAAGTTTCGTTGGTGCAGTAGCTGCAGGATTCACATTCAAGGTATTTGAATGGCAAGCTGTGCTTGTAGCACGATTTTTGGCCGGACGCATCAATCTCCCTTCTGCTGCAGAGCAAAAGAAATGGGAAGATGATAGAATCGCATCAAAAGGAGATGGAGTACCATTCACAACTCTTTACCCCGACTTCGAGGAGTATTTTGAGACGATAAGGGAAATGGCTGGTGAGCCAAAGGATGGTAAAGGTAGAAGCTTGCCGAAATTTCAAAAGCGGTGGAGAGAGGGATTTGACAATGGACACGTAAAAAGAATAGAGATGTGGAAGAGGGGAAATGAAGAAGCTAGACGTAGAATCGAGAGAGAGAATCAGGCAAGTGTGGTATCACCAGTATCACGAGTCAGCAGTTTGTAAATTTTTGTATTGTTACTTGAATTTTTGGAGAGATGTTTAGTGAACGGTCCTTATGGTTTGTAAATACCTGATTAAAGAGTTCGCCTCAACTCGCTTTCTAGCAGTAGCTCTGCATAGGCAAGGACAAGTGTTGCGATCATAGACTGTTCATATTTACCCCTATGTCATCGCTCAAAGACCAGTCAGGTTCGCGGCCGTCACGCCCCGTGGCAAGATAGGTTCCCAGTACTCAATCGTATCGGGCCCGGGAGGTAGACCTTCAGGTGGAGGTCTCGTTAGGTCCCTACCCTCGGTTGGATACCCATGCGTGAGCCAGCTCACTACTTCACTTATGTCGACAAAGTCTATAGCTGCCCAATTCCTAGCGAGGTGCCAATTGTGACTATCTGCGCCAAATCTAATATAATAAGGAAAGCTGTCATCGCCACTAATTTCCACGAAGAAGGGTTTGAAACGGGGCTCATCTCCCTCACATACCGTATTCCATTCCCATAATTCCACGGCATCTATGAACCCATCTACGAACGCCTGAGGGTAGAGATCCTCCTCAGATGGCTTTTCAACGAAGCTCCTGGCATATTTCTGAAGCGCTTCTTCCTTTTATGTCTTTGGGTCTTGCCTCTTCTCATGATTGGTACTATATTGTTGATAGATGGATCAGAGAAAGCTTGGTGTTGTTAGAAAGAAAAGCTTCGGCCATTTGATTTTGCTATTTACTATACTTCTTCTCTCACCAATAGCCTTTTGCATTTACCATTGCTGCCATACATATTCAAAGAACTCATCCCTAACCACGACACATAGTCAATTCAAAGTGAGGTACAAACATTAAGATTGAAGTAGTTTGTCATTTCCTTTTTCGTTGGTGTTGGTATGTGAGTAGAAGCAATGTATTATTGAATAACCACTCATCAAACTTACGTTTCTCAATCATTAGCCATCAAATTGATTATACAGTCGTAGACAACCAAACACATACAAAAAAATCTCAAAAAAATAAATTAATTTTTTTTATATTATAAAATAGCTTTAAATTAGGGGAGTATATTAAAATAAAAATAAATATAAACCTATATGTAGTTGATTTTTAATTGATTTTAATATAGATTTATATGTTTCAAAATATTTTGAGAAAAATGTCCATGCGCTATACCTTATTGGATCTTATCTAGCTTTATCTAATCCTTATCTAGCTATATTCAGTCACATTCAACTACATCTTATATTTAAGCATACTAAGTATTCAAATAAGCGATTATAATTGTCGGCTTGCCCGACATATATATTCTCACTGCACAGGTACGCAGTAACGTTTTTCCGGTATAAAAAAGTAGAAAATATCGTTCAGTTGCACATGTTTGCTTAATAAGTCCCTATTTAAACCTTCTAATTAGTCATAAATCAAATCCAAAAAAAAGTCCGAGCTTCTTCTTTTTAATATTCATTTAAATCAACATTACTAATTTAATATAATTGATAAAATAATAAAAGAAAATCTATATATACTAATATCAATACTGGCTATTCAAATATATAGTTTATATTAAGGTAAGCCCTAAGGTATAATAGAAATTGTTGAATATATACTAAAACTACTAAAATTACTACGAAAACTGTACGTTTTGATGAGGTAGTTAAAGCTTTCAATATTAAAGCCTCAAATTAAAGCCACATTTAGAGATTATTAAGCATGCCTGAGGCAGGTTTGACTTAGAAGTTTTTCTACTATACTAATATACTACTATACTACTATACTACTATACTATTAATATTAAACTATTAATATTAAACTATTAATATTAAACTATTAATATTAAACTATTAATA
>NGKG01000001.1:3624656-3646889 GCA_002162505.1 Myriosclerotinia scirpicola
AAAAATAAGTTTTTTTTTTCTGATATTTTTTTGTATGTGTTTGGTTGTCCACGACTGTAGTCACTCTATCTTCGATCTTTAGATTTCACTAAAATGTACATTCATCATTGTTTACTGGTAGATTAAGAAAAGCTGCTTGCTTGAATTGCTATGAAAGTGATATAAAAGAAAATCTGAGCTGCAAACTGCGCAGAACCACCTCCATATTCGCCCAGCGAAGTGGTATTAAATTCTCATTTCGAACGAATCATTGTTCCGTTTGGTTGCGTTGTCCCAGCGCATTAAGATTTCTGCAGAGTAGAGTTGGAATGTCCCCCATTATTATGATATCCCAAACGATCAGAACTGTTCTAATCATCGTATTATCCCAAGAAGTTCGAATATACCAAGCAGCAGAAAGTTCAAACGCACTGCGTTGATGTTGACTTATCGATAGTGTCCAGTATAGCCATACCGAGGATCCGCAAGAGCATTAACACCCGCCCATTGTCTCTGTCGTCTCTGCGAGATTTGCCTCTCCCGACATATTCTATACTGCCGCTGTACCGCAAGGGTATACCTATACAACCAGCTTTGAAGCGGCCCCCATCCATTATTAAACTCCAGCCATACTTGCTTCGTAGTAACACCCGGCCACCCCCTTTCGGCAAATATCCGCGGCCAATCCCTGGTATCGAAGAACCGTCGATCGTGGTGATCTTTCGCGTCTAATACCCAGTGAAACTCTAACCACAATCGGTTCTGCAATGGCGTGGCGTCGGTCCATCTGCCGGCTTTCTTTTCCTGGCTTCGGCGCCGGGCTCTCCATTTGGCGCTCATTACTTGTGCGATTCGGCGGTGGGTCTTGATTCTTTTCGGGGTAGGTTCTTGGACTTGTTTATTTTTGAGATCGCCTGCCTTCGCAGCCATTTTCTCAACCATGTCGAATTTCCGCTTCAATTTGTTATGTCTGTCACCGGCGTGAATCGAAGCCCATGCTTGTACTCCATCCCAAATCTGGCAGTTCTTGATATGGACTTCTTCCCTAAAGCCCCTCCCGTGCATATCGTAAAACAGACGTTTCCGCTGCCCCCACCACGCTCCTGGCATTCTCTTCTGTCCCCGTCCCGCCATCCTCTCCTCCTCCGCATCCACCCCGTGGAAAACCCTATCGAAAACCCCTTTCGCCAACCCCCCATCAACGACAATTGAATCGACCTGTTCGCTCCAGGAAAACCTCAGCAATTGTTCCTGTGTTTGAACATAATCCAAGATCTTGTTGCCGGGGCTCCGGAACGGTCTAGAGAACGAATCGTGCCACTGTTCTCCTTGACATCTCGCACGATTCCAACCCTCATTCAAATTCAAATGCGGATAAGGATCGAGCTCCTGATCACGTCTGCATTTCGCCATAAACGCCGGCATTTGATACCAATCTTTCAAACTCTCCTTGACCATTCTCGGAGGCATTTTTAACTTGCCGGGAAGTGGTGTCCGGGAGGCGAATGACTCTGCAATACGGCGAGAGTCTGGCGCGCCATATATACGCGGCGAGTTTGGGGGCGATCGTACTTGAGTGAAATAGTTTTGTTGATTGAAGCCTCTGTTGAAGAAAGTTGGTGGAGGAGCGGGAACGCTGGGACAGATATCTGGAAGCATTTCGTAGAGTGCTCGTCGTTCATGGCGGTTTGTTGGGATGTGTATTGGTGGTTCTGCGGGAGGAGTGAGGGGAGTGGCATTTTTGTTGATTGGGATGCGTGCCTCTCCTTTGCTTAGGTGCTGAACCGTGCTCATGTTGGGAGCAACAATATTTTCAGACTTTCTTTCTCTGTGCCCATTGCTGGAGATGACTGTAGTATCAGCCTTAATATCATTTTTCAAACTGGAAGAGGCTCTGGCAGAAGTAGAGTGAGATTTGGAGTTGTGTTGTGACAGTTCCGGGGCCAAAATCAATGAGATGGTGGTTTTTGCAAGAGGATCAATTTCTTCCTCATCATCAACAATAACAGTATGGTCCACAGTTAGATGAAAAATAATTCCATCTCCACTACTAAGATTTGGCTTGGTTTTGCTGTCAACAACTCTGCTTATTTCATATTTGTCATCAGAAATAGAAACAGAGGAATGAAAAAGTTGGGCAAAGTCAACATCGATATAAGAATCAAGAACCTGGAATTCTGGGGGTGGCCCTGGTGTGCCAGACATCTGTACCTGCAGGAAACTGGTAGTTTGTTAATTGCTTTGAATCTGGTAGAAGTTGTGCTGATAGATTAAAGGTAGGTATTTGAAGAATCAACAAGGTTTTGTGTGAATGTTAAATTTATAGGGTTGGCACGGGACAGGAAGAAATGAGAAGGAAATTAAAAAAATAATAATGCACCATCCATAGTGAATAGAAAATTGTTCACCATGGCCAAATGTAAAGATAAAAGAATTGAAGAAGTCGTACCAAGATACTAGCAGCTAAGGTAATGAGATGTTAACAGTAGTTGTATTACTTTTGAATTCGACAGGCTTCCCCTCGCTTAAATAAAAAGGAGACATGTCTTGCCAACCTTCAAAATAAGTAGTATTCCTGAAATACTCAAGCTAGCAGCTCTTAAATCACCCGGACTGGGCCACCAGGTATTGATCAACAAGACTCCCACAAAACTTGCTGATAGACAAGTGGGCATATCCCGTCATAAAAGTGTTCCCATTAAATCAACATTTTTGTACCTCCCCCCATGCTTGTAGAGCCCACGATGATGAACCATATAACACACCACCCCGTTACACCAATTTTGATTCCCTTGCCAAAGATTTTTTCCTAATACCCAACCAACCAATCTCTAGTGAGACCCCAGATCATTACATTCATTTCTCGTATCATTGACCACGCAGATTTCTGATTATCGCCAATTTCCTTGACTCAATGACAAGAGCCCTTGTATACAGTCGACATCATCTTTCTTACTCGGGCTCACCGGGCCTCGCATGAAGCGCTCAACATCATCATCCGGGCCTTTGGTGGTCTTTACACTATTTTCTGTATCTTCATAGACCTGAGGTTCAGAATCCGCGCTCTTCCTTCGCTTATTTCTATTCATGCCAAAATCTGCATGAGTAGGAATGTTAAGGTTATCTTGAAGAATTCTTTTTGGCTCGCTTTCACTCTCTTTTTCAACATGAGCAGGTCGCCGAATTGGGTTTGCGCTATTTTGATGCGGGATCCAATTCTCCTTATCCGAGTCCCCTGATGGAGACCTCATCAGCGGGTCTTTGTCATTGCCAGGCTTTCTCGGCTTCTTAACTCCACTCTGCATTCTCGCAACACTTGATGAAGCACGTTCCATCTTAGGTCTCTTCCCTTGAGGATTTGATCGAGATAGCGTGTTTCGCTTGCTGGGATTGGCTTTGAGAGCACTGCCACTGGTCGAGCGGATAAGACTAATCGCTGCGATCGCTGATCCACTGGACTCGTTTTCAGCCTGGGTTGTGAGTTCATCACGGGGCTCTCCTTCGGCACAGAATTCCCAAGTTCGTGCATCACGCGAGCGTCCACTTGGTAAACGAGGCATAAAGGGGCCACCGAAAGACGAAGATCCAAGAGGGAGAGCACTGTGGCTGCGATGCAAGCTTCGCATTCGCTTTAGTGGAATGACGCTAGACAAAGACGATGTAGGCCGTTCGGCATGTAGACGGGGAGGGGTAATTTCTCCTTTTACTAACTCTGCCCTACCATCGAGGCCGGTCGAAAGACGCACGCGAGATGTAGCAGACGGGGTAGTATCTGTCGAGATCCTCTCAGGACAAGACGACGGGAAGATTGGCCGAGAACTAGGAACAATTTTGTCAGCAGCTTACTTGTGATAAAAGGGCTAGGAGTAGGGGTAGGGGTTTATACATGGCGGGAGTCGTGAACATGACACTTTGAGCAGAAACAGGGGTTGAGAATGGGTTGACAGGATTCCAACGATTGGCTAAGTATCCAGGTGTAGCTGAGAATGACTGGGACAAGACTTCCGAACCCGATTGAGAGCGAGTTTCCTTCGTGGCTGACTCTGAGACCAGCGGCCTGGGTTCGACTTTCAAAGGTAAAGTTTGAGTACCCGTGGTAATTTCTGTGCGCTTATCCATGGAAATCTTTTCGGGTGCCGGTAGTCGTTTGGCCTCCGGTGAAAGTACAGTTTCCTCTTCCTTGTCGAGAGTACCTAATGGCTCATGTGGCAAAAAAGATTCGCTTTGCTCTTCCATTTCTTGACTGCTACTATAGCTCGCTACGGATGCAGGATCAGAAGACAAAGGGTTTATACCAAGACCAAAGGCTGCAATCTCGTGTGGAAGAAGCGGACGCGACTTTCTGCGATTGATTTGGCGGCGATTTTGGAACCATATCTGTAGAAACGAACCAGTCAGTCGAGACGCGTCTTGTTGTACAACAGCAATTCGGGGGCAGCCATACCTGGACTTCTTTCTCATTCAGCCTAACACTTTTGACAATCTCCGCGCGCGCTGCTTTATTAGGTTTGGGGTTTTCCTTGTATTGGGCCTCGAGAAATGCTTGGTCTTCGGGGCTGTAGGATTGATCTATCAGCATACAGCTCTTGACTTTATATACAATATTTAGGGGAAACACGCTGAAATTAAGCCAAAATTCTTCGACAAAGCGGCCGGTGAAGGATTGATAATGTCCTGCATACCTAGTGCGTTTCCTCTTCTGCTTTCCGCCCTCCAACTTTCCTTCATTACCAGCACCCTCTTCCTTTAGCGGAACAAATGTAGTATGATCATGCGAATGATTGGCTGGCTCGACCTCCTCATTATTGTTCGGGTAGGTAGAGTTTTCGGGCTCCAGTTGGGATTCAGGTTGAGCTTTAGGTTGGGGTTCAGGTTCAGAGTCTGGAGGGACTGGGGAGGAGCGGGGTGGAGGGATCGGAGGTAGAGTCGCGTCGTCCATACTTGTGAATATTCATGCAAAATGAATATATCGTGGAGGGAAGAATGATAGAAGAATATTAATCCCCGCAAACATCGATTGTTTTGGAGATATATAAGGTATGAGGGTTGAGATTAAGGGGAAGGGTTGAGGTTAAGGTTTAGGTTTAGGGGAAGATTTGTATGCCATGAGGTTGACGCGTTTGGGGAACCGCGACGCAAGCGAGAATCTAAGAAATTTCCACTTACCCCAGAACAGATAATGTCATCATCACGACATATTTCAATTTTTTGTTTTTCATTTCAAACATGAATGCAATATAGAATTTAAATATTCAAAGGTATTCAAGTGTTCAAAAAGAACTGAGCTTAGTAATAATTAACAATAAATTTCCATGAATTTAAATAAAGTTTTCGTAATATATATATTTGCTAGAGGACAGGCATGATCGTCAACACGTGGCATGCATGCACTTCCCATCATCCCGTCGACATACAAGGATCATTGACAGCACAAATTTACTTTTTGATAGAATCTCAGTTGCGGAATCCATTTGGTAACCCAGGAGCTGCCGTACTAGAGTCTGATGTTGATGATGTCGATGATGGCAAGGGAACAAAAGATTCAGTATGGGTAGCCGAGGCGGTACCCGGGCTTGAATAGTTACTGGTAATCCTCGACTTTCCATCCGCGATGTCGAGGTTGAGCAATGTTCGTCTGAAAAACTCCAAACTTGCTACTGGCTGATAGTAGGGTACTTCATGGCCTTTTTATAGGTGTTAGAATTTAAACCAAAAACCCAGTATGAATTAGACATAGGCCTTACCTGCTTCATACACTCTCAAGAAACTGAAGTTTCCGTACTGTCTCACCTCTCCATACTCTGTACCATCAACCAAGAATGGAGCGTAACCAGCTGCAGCGAATTCGGCGCTGTGAGTGTAGTTTGTGGCCAAAGAAATAGCTTCTCCTCCGAACCACTAGTTTTGTTAGCTCCGGTTCCTTGGCTCCTATCTTAAAATATACAGTCCTCGAGCTGACAGGAGCTTTTTGGACAATTAAATACTCAACTTACATTGCAAATATAATCTGCATCACCATAAAACAACGATACTCGAACGTCGTTTGCTAGTAGATATTCCAAATCTTCCAAGAAAGTAGGATAGACAAAATCTCCAGTTTGCTGGAAAGCGTAGTATACTTCATCGTTGGCGGGCGCACTATAATTCAAGTTGACTCCCAAAGCATTCTGCGTGGAAGCCAAGTTTAGGAAATCAACAAAGTAGCTGGGTGGAGTTGGATCATCTGAGGTTTATGTTAGCTCAAACGAGATCTTCCCCGTGTTAACCATTCCGAGAAAAGAGGATAGAGTGCGAAAGTAAATGGACGAACCAGAAGGATGTCTAATGTCATAGGTTCCCCGTCCTCCATAAACATAAAAGGGTCCTTCCACGTTGTCTCTGCACATATTCTCGGCTTCTGTGCATATTGCTTGATCCGCAGTCGTCGTTAAGTTTGTTGCTCTGCAGTAACTGATCTGATCGAGACAACCATTGCCCATATTCAAAGCAAACTTGGCATAGTTGTAGACTATTAAGTTAGTATAGACAACAAACGTTTGATTGCAGGTCAAAATACCTGTGTCGTTGTAAGCTTTGATACCATATGTATTGTTCACAGCGAACTCGGGATAACTATTTGTCCATATTATTAGTAGATGATGAACAATTACTCGCATATTTGACTTACAAGGGGGCTTGAATATACTCGTCGATGATTCCATTACCAACACCAAGGGTATTGAAGTCTAGATGGATACCTTCAATAGTCCCGTTTGCGATTTCCTGGTTTCTATCGTAAAAGTATTTGTAGAAAGCAGGGCCGTAATGTCCGCCATAGGACTCTGTCCACAAGTTGAATTCCTTCTTCGATGTGAGATTGACGGTTGGGTCAAGCTGAGGTAAGCCACCAAGGAATCCTTGTCTATAGAGCATTAGCAAATCAATCATGACACTGAATCGATATATACAATGACTTGAGAGAAAAAGGATAGAAGAGTCGGAGTATCGAAGCATGGTTACCCAGCTTCCATATCTTCTGTGAAGAGAGATATTTCTTACAGAACGTGCCATGCTGCCACAGCCGCAAGATCTGTGGTGTCAATGGCTGATGCATTGATGACAGGATATCTTCCCTGTGCTCCAGCAAAAGAAGCATTTTCATAGATACCGGTGACTGTAGGAAATTAGCAATATCCATCATTGAGGCACCGAGCAACTTGCATGGGTTCAAACTGCCAACACCTTCGGATCCATAGGAAAAACCAACACCCAGAGGTTGAGAAAGAAACAGCAAGTTCGAATGTTCGCTGAATGAGTAAGGATTCACTTCAGTAGTGAGGTTTGCTGTGACATTGCAAGGACCCAGTTCTGGAAACGTCAGTTAATATTTACGAGCTCACTCAAATCGCTGCCTAGTACCTTGGAAGAGACCAATCATAGAATCGGATCCCGGTCCACCATTCAGCCATAAAGTGACTGGTGCATTCGCAGGGTCGTTTCGGGCCTCAAAGAACCAGAAAAAGGTGTGTGAGTTTCTAGGAACATTTAGCATCCTGTGACTTCAATCCTCATTCAAAGGGTCAAAAATGCACTCACGCATCAAGATCAATATATCCCGAGTACGAATTAACACCAGGTGTGGTCTCGCAGACACCCTCCTTACCGGGCTCTTTGTAACGAATTGTTATGTTTTGAGGTGTAACGAGAGTTTTTACACCCGTTGCATCTGCTGGAACTCCTCGGCTGTTCAGGCTAGCTTGTATGTTCCTTTGGGTGTTTCTGGCACCGTTCACAACCGTGAACAATGCAAGTCCTGCCGTGATGTGGGAAATCATTGTCGGTATGCTTTTCATATATTCAATGAGTTTGTCATCAACAGAAGTTAGAAATAGTGTTGGGGACGCTCGATATTTATAGGGTCACCAAACCACTGGCAATTTAAGATCATACTTCTTTATGGCCTTCCTGATGCGTTAGCTGATCAGCAGTACTTCATGAGCGGGCCAAAATGGACCTTTCGCAAAGCAGCCGACAGATCCGATAGACAGTCTTGGTTGAAATGCATTGGATATCACAAGGATGATAGATAAGCATATATTAACATTCAGTTAACAGGTCAACGGTTTCTGGAAAGCGGGGAGAAACAGGAACTGTGCATCGAGCAATTTTGTTAAACAGACCTGTCAGCCTCCCCTTAACCTGGTGCAACTTTGCATCGTAGGCGGTGAGCAACTAGGTGCGAGGTTTGTTGGCTGGGGATCTCCAACACAACATCCGGATACCGGTAAAGTTATCTACCGTATCTCTGTTTGGAACTGCATCTCATAAAGACATGCGAACATGAAGAACATCACGTCATGTCTTTGAATAAGTTGAAATTGATAAGCATAAGCCTGATTAGTGAGGGGTAGTAAGAACTTAAAAATCGAGCTGCCTTTTTTGATTTAGTGAGGCTGACTACCTTAGAAAATAGGCAAGATAGGCACACGGTGAGATGTGCTGCTGGTTGTAAGATTACTATCCCCCTCCCGCTCCCCCTTGAACAAAGGTTAAATTTTAGACTTGGAGTAGCCGGAGGGTAGAAAAATTTAACCTTTGTTCAGGGGGACAGTAAGACTTCTTATCTAAAAGTTCTAAACTTTATTCGTTATATACCTAGTATATAACACTTTTTTACTCAAAACCTTAATTTCTTTAATTTTTTATACTTTAATTTTTTTATTATATAATTAAATAAAATTAATATTTAATTAATAATATTATATAGAAAATAAACTAATTTATTTTTAATTATTTTTGTTTAAAAGTTATATAAGTTTAAGTTAAAAATGAGTTTTTTTTTTAAATTATATAAGAAAAACATTGTAAAAGTTATTAATTATTTTAAGTTTATATGAGGAAACCAGTTTCTTACAGGGGTTTTGTCACAAAACGTTACGGTGTGCGAAGAGACAAGTCCAGAATTCTTAGTTGGATGATACTTCAGGAAATCCGATTTTTGGTTTTCATGTCCAATCACAATGTAATCACATTATTTCAGACGATGCTTTACAAGCCCTCAAGTTCGTAAGGTTTTCTATCAAAAGAACTAATGGCTTTTTATGCTCTAGCTACATAAGCTGCCAATGGCAGTAATATCTTGAGAATTAATTCCATCTCAAGATGTTCATCGCTCGTAAAATTCCCAATCCATCCCTCCCAGCATACCCCTTGGCCTGTGAATCGCCCTGCCCCGAGTAAAGAGTGAGGCCTCATCTGCCTCTATCCGCAAAAACACATCGACGGGAGAAATGCAAATAGCACCGAGAAAAACAACGATCTAAGATGCTGCTAATTGATCGAGGGCCCTCTGAACATTATTGTGGTCGATTTACAAATCGTTGTCATCCTCATCTGGAAGTGGCATAGCTGCGGCGTCCTCCATCTCCTTGTGGTAAACCTTCAAGAGCTCCTCGTCGACTTGGGCAGTTGGAGGTGCCAATGCTGGAGCAGCAACAAATTCCTAGTACATGTTAGCCACGATGATGCTGAGTTTGAGAGAGGTTCTGTCCATACCAAAGTTGGGTTACCAACGAGCTTGCGGGCCAACCACAAGAAAGGCTTCTCGAAGTTGTAGTTTGATTTGGCAGAAATGTCGTAGTATTGGAGGTTCTTCTTTCTGTGGAAAGTAATGGTCTTGGCCTTTACTTTACGTTCCTTGACATCGACCTTATTGCCGGTAAGGACAATAGGAATGTTTTCGCAAACACGAACCAAGTCACCTATTCAATAGCTTTAGTTTGATAAAATTTTGACACAGTGGTTTGGGATACTCACGATGCCAGTTAGGAACGTTCTTGTATGTAATACGGGAAGTAACGTCGAACATGATAATACCACATTGGCCGTTGATGTAATATCCATCACGGAGACCTCCGAACTTCTCTTGCCCAGCAGTATCCCAGACGTCGAATTGAATGTTTCCCAAGTTCTACGACTGTCAGTTTCTAAATTCTACCTCGAAACAGGGCGAGGGAAGCGCAACATACGGTGGTGAACCCAAGTGGGTGGACTTCGACACCGAGAGTGGCGATATATTTCTTTTCGAACTCACCAGTCAAATGGCGCTTGACGAAGGTGGTCTGTTTGATGGTTAGTTTATGATTCGAGACGCTGCAAGATCACTATCGTTGGAATGAAGGCGCAAATCTCGCGACAATGATATCCAACTCAGCAATGACGGCAGTGATATAATCATCCACAACCTCGATGTGCTTACCTTTCCAGTTCCTCCATCACCGACAAGCACGAGCTTGAAGGTTGGGGTTCCTGAAGCCTGAGCAGAAGCTTCCGCCATGGTTTCTTGATGTTTTGGTTAGGTAGAAGATTAGGTAAACAGAGTCTCGCGGATGTCGACACTGTTGATTTGATGATCAGCGCGAATGAAATTTTTGATGCGAATATGGTTTCGATGACCGGAGGGGTTATAGAAGAGGAGGGGTACCTGTTATCGTTGAAAATTCGTCGTGGACGTGGTGGAGTATGATTTGGTCTTCAACTTCAAGGATGTGAGAATGTTTTGATTGCCTCAAGACCAAAAGTTTGAGTGAGAGAAAGCGGTGGATGAGTTTTATGTAAGCGAAAAATGGAAAAAAATGAGAATTCGGTCCAAGTCACGTTATTATATTGCCGTATCATTCTGCCGCCTGGCATCAATTCATTCACTCCCAACCAAAAAACCTTGGAACAACAGTGGAATTAAGTGGAATTCAAGAGTCTTGAAAAAGTCTTGAAAGCAATTTGTGATTTGTGAATCATGTTGTTGTTTCCAAATCATTATTGGAATAGAATGTATCTGATTCGAAGACCCTAGACATGGTCTTGCAGGATGTTAAGTTTCATTATTCCATTTCACTGGTATAATCTTATAGGTGGACTAAGGTTTTCAAGAGGCTACCGGTTCGTACTGGTCAGCCACTTCTTATGAGATAACAGATGGATGGATCATCTTGTTGCTTCTACTTCAGGCTATTTAGCTTGACTTTGATACACAGAAAGTGCTCCTCTTCTCAAAAAGTGTCCGCTAGTATGTACAGATCAGATATGTCCTCGTATAAAGTTTATACGAAGATGCCAAATTATGTGCTGGCACGAAAAGGTATCTGGCCAAACTATCCCATGAGAACCCAAACGCCTTGCCATGTAACTCCCACGCTTGAATAGCACCTGCCATATCATAAAAACTGCGGTCGCTTTAGGTCTATAATGGCAGAATATGACAGCCTAAGAGACCTCTGCCTCCCCAGTCTCTTCGTGGCGTCAAAGTCAGTTGTAGCTCTTGGCGTCCCATATTTCGTGAAACTTTCACCATGACCTCGCGCTATTGTGGGGCAGAAATCAGTAACGTTCTCGCATATCTGGTAGTGATTTGTAGCACATACACCCTCATTCCCTTGTACACATTCTCCGACCCTCTTCAAGCCATCATGGTTCGCATGATTGACATATCCAAAGTTCCTGATTGTATCCCCCGCTTTCAAACCAGCATCATCCGCAGGACTTCCAGCTGCAACACTATTGACCTTCGCGAATGGAAGATCTAAGGGTATTGGCTCGTCAAAAGAAGCTATGATCTCACTAGCCTCGGCTCCATTGATAACTGGCTCTTCTGCTTTAGGGTCTTCAGCAATTCTCGCAAAATGCTCATGGATATGCTTCTCGATGACGCTCATAAGAGCTTTATAGTCGTTTTTGAGATAGATTATTCGTGATCTAGTAGTTCTGACTTTAGGGCAGAAAATCAGTTCAGATAACACTTGTAGGGGGCTCAAATGCTTACTTTGTGCAACGTCTAGATCTGCTCGAGGGAAACCATCGGGGGTCAGAAGCC
The DNA here is from genome assembly GCA_002162505.1 of Myriosclerotinia scirpicola. Taxonomy (NCBI): domain Eukaryota; kingdom Fungi; phylum Ascomycota; class Leotiomycetes; order Helotiales; family Sclerotiniaceae; genus Myriosclerotinia; species Myriosclerotinia scirpicola. The sequence goes on from NGKG01000001.1 coordinate 3,636,484, forward strand.
TAGTATTCATGTCCACACCATGCTGCTATACGTTAGAAGAAGCTCGTATGACTCGAAATATAACCTGCCGAGTCAAGAACACCACTCAAAGCCTTGATTTCGGCTTCTATATTATCTTTCTTAGCCTGAAGTTGAGAAAATGTTAGACCATCTGTTTGCATTCCATTTGTAGCTGATGGTCCAGAAGTAGGGCCTGAGGGAACTGTAGGGGCGTGTAGATTTTCCATATTCAAAGGTAGTCCAATCTCTCGATGTGAAGTTGCTCCTTGATATTATTAAATTAGAATATTGGAATTCGTTCAGCCTTGTGAAGCATTTTGGACCAGGCTGCGATGATGGACATTTATGTAAAAATGGCGGGGTAACCAAAGCTTTGATGACTAATCTGCCCCATTGTAAATTCACTTCGATTTTACACTCCGAGCATTCATGGAGGATGATAATGCTGGACTATAAGTGTAGTCAGGGTTCACAAGTATACTGTGATATAGCAGTAGTGAACACACATCTCATCAGAAACTTGTTGATTTTAGATGCGGTATATAGATTGACAAACTCCACCCTAATCACAAAGAATGGCAAGTTTGCCAGTCGAAACTTTCCTCGAAATGAAAGGACCAGAAGTTTACGATGCTAGGGTTGAGTCACAGTACACTGCAAAAGAATAAGTCCACCATGTACAATCCAATGGCAGACCTGTCACTCTGCGTTTCTTCCCTTTATAGGAGGGAAGTTCCAGGCATCTGTAGATGGAGAAGTAAGAAGAGGAGTGATCGTGTCCATTTTGAAAATGGACACCAACAAGACATGAAAGCTTTCCTGAAATGTCCATCTCTCCGATATCAAAGTGAGTGCCTCACTTGGTACATATAACACTCATGTAATTAGCATCCTCAGCCCAGCTTTGGGAGGGTGCTGTATTCTGGCTTATGAAATATATATTGGCAACATAGAACAAAGTATCAAAGTTCCATCAATGACTGCCTCTTGTGCCAGCTCCAATTTCTGACCAACGTATATACATCCTCTCGCTGTCATCACCACTTCATACGATGAATATACCATTCGTACTCCCGTTGGTGGCTGTGGAGAGCTCATAGGTTTTCTTGGGGATGTGATGGCAGTAGATGTGTGGGTGTTGCTGCGAGACTCTGCTGGGGGAAGACTAGAGTTGGCGGCGGTAATGAGATGAAGATTGTAGTGAAAATGGGAAGGTGGAGGATGGCATGGGAGGTATGAGGAGCTCCGTTGATGCCTCATAGTCGTTTGCTGCTTGTTCTCGGTAGTTTTACTCCTATTCTTTGTGCTGGAATCTGATATGCAAGATTTCCTGCTTGGTAATTAGTTAGCAGTGCCCAAATGGAGTTTCGAGTACACAGCTCTTATGAACTTAGTGGAGTGTTATACATAGATAAGAAAGTGACCAGGATCGTGTGGATGTACAACATGGTCTGTCTTCCTTACTTCATGAGTGGTACCTGGCGCCTGGCGCTGTTGACTGCGTCTGATGCCTGGCAACTGAATTGGAAATATGTATTGCAGACGCTGTTCTGGCTCCACAGACACCGATCATTCCGGTGGATGAGGATATGCCATGATTTTGCTGCTCTATGCGTCTTAGAGATCCACCGATGCTAGAGGCTTCGGGGTGCCAACGAGTGTGCTTCATATCACTGGAGTGGTTGATGCGTCGGTTTCGACTTCGAGAAGGCCGTAGGTTGCGCTCATAGGGATATTTTGATGGTCTTTGGAGCAGTTTTGCCAATAACAAGAGAATTGTTGGTCGAGTTGTCAGTCTTCGATCTCTTGTGCCTTATAGAGGAGGTCATGAGGTCGAAAGCAAACGTTATCGATTCGAGGCATGATGCTGATTGATGCGAGTGGCCTTTGTATAGTAAGCAGATGAATCCGCACAATCTTTTTGGAAGAATTGACGAACCTCAAGAGGAAGGCTGAGATTTGGGGAGGAAGTCGGCAATTCATATCTCAGTAGGGTCGAAATACTAGCCAGAATAGTAAGAAGTGAGAATGAGGGTAGAGCAAACTCTGAATGTGTTGATGCTACGAAAGTCATATTCCACATTTCAAAACAGCCAGTCTATTGTCTCACCAGACTTGGAAACAGAATTCAAATTTCGTTACAGCAATTGAAAGGCTCACTGCTTGTTATAAAGGTGGTTCTGAACATATAGGATTCATGCCAACATGAGTTGTGATGTATCAAAGAAACTATGTGAAGTCATGAAAGACTCTTTAAGTATAGAAGTTGTTGATTTTGTAACAAAATTGTAAAATTGAAGTTTAGTAATAAGTTGTTGTGTTTGTTTATTATATTGATGCTCCAAGAACTGTTTACTACTCCATTGTCCGGTCGATATATTGTTATGATGAATTTTTTCTTCATACAAAAATAAATCCGGGGATAAACTTCATTTGTCTTTGCTTTTACCCCTTCGGTTATTTACTTTCACACCAACCCTCCTCGACCTTTCCATCTTTGATCTCTACCCTTAGAGTTACTCTTTCCCTTTACTCTATTGACTCAGTATTATAACAAAATTCTTGAGTTCATGTTTCGTTACTCTACAGCTCTACATTGACAAATCCTTCTTGGTGCTTTGGAACAATTTTGTATCAACAAATTTTGCTCACTTTGCTTCTTTTTGATACAATTTTTGCTCACGCGTAATATTATGGAACCTTCTTCCCATCAGGGTACATCTTTTGACGCGTCAATCAGTTTTGCTTCCTCTATCGAAAATATGGATACCATTGCCCAGGAAAACTCAACTCTTCGCGTATCGACTGACCTTATTCCCTCGAAAAACAAAGACGTGTTTGGCGAGGACATTCCATCTCACGGATCTTCCTGGCTTGCAACTTGTACAACTGATCCCTCAATCGAAGCTCTCCAGGCAGCAGAACGTTCTGCAGCGAGTCGCATTACCTTCGGTACTAGATATACAGCAAGTTATTTCACCACAGAAGGCGTACCCATCGCAGGTCCTATCGAAGAACCTCCCCCATTAAAAGAACTGATGTGGGACAGTAAAAAAATCTCCGATCTCGCCGATACCGCTCCTCTCGCTGGTGATCGAGCCATTCAACTCCCAGAGCCTATCGAAATGGAATCAAATACTCTCGAGCAGCGCCCAAGACAATCTGCGATTACTGACAGCTTCAAGATCGATTCTGAAGTCCATCAATCAGCGACCAAAGACCAATTGACAGACGAACACATGACTACAATGCCAGCCAAGCATCATGGCAAACCTGCGACTGATGGTAGTTTCGGAAGCAGGATCTCCAATACCGTGCGTCAAGTAGCTGCTATGGGATTACAGATTGTTCACGATTTAGATGAAAAGGCAGCTACCCGCGCCCAATTTTTGTCTTTTGATGAACCCAATCTCCAACGGGCCGATCCTATCCCCATGACGCCAATCATCAAGTCCCAAGATAAAGCTAGTAAAGATGGCAGCTTTAGAAACAGAGTCTCCGATACCATGCGTAACGTGGCTGCTAAGGGTCTACAGATTGTTCACGATTTAGATGAAAAGGCAGCTACCCGCGCCCAATTTTCTTTCGATGACCCATTTCACCGACCTCTGGAGAGATACATCACTACAGCACCTGTCATTAAGCGCCAAGATAAATCTTCGACAGATAGCAGTCTAGGAAGCAGGGTCTCCAGTACCATGCGTAACTTGGCTGACCTTGGGTCACGAGTCATTGCCGAACTAGATGAGAAGGCCGCTCTTCACGCTCGATTTGATTTAGACAGCCCAATTCCAATGGAACAACCTAGGGATCGAGACAAGGTGGATACAAATCAGAAAAATCCCTTCGAAAAATGGCTGCATACCATCAAACGACGAGGTGGTCACCGAAAAACCGCCAGCTGCGATATTCCTGGAAAGGGTACTGAATCAAGCGTATTCGAAACTCTTACTCCCACGGAGACTCGGCCAGGCCATAGAAAGTCCTTATCGGGCAGCTCTTTTGGTTTCGTAAGCAACATGAAGAGTGTAGGAACCAGTCTTGCAAGCTTCAGTATTGCACCACGTTCAAGGACTGGTATGTCTTCTCGCCATCAACGAACTGACCTCAGCAGTAAGGCATCATATGCTGTGAGTATCCTTCCTTTGATTGTCAATTTTCCCAAGTACCTGCTCAGATAGTTAAAGAGATGGTACAAATGCTAATATATCATATAGGGAAGAGCCTCCGAAGACAATGCACGGGGTATAATCATGGATCGGGAGGTAGCAAAACGCATGGAACAACGCCAAGGTGTCATTGAGGAGATCATTTCTACGGAAAAGAATTATCTGGATGATATTCAGGCTCTTATACGTGTATGTTTCAAGATATTTACTCTATCCGATTCTCTTACTGACACTTCAATAGGTCTTTGACGGTTTCCTCATTACTGTCCCCATCCTCTCTCAAAGTGTGCGCAAGTCCATCGTTCTGACACTCAAAGATATCTGGACCCACAACAACCAACTCTACAACGAACTTGTCGCAGTTGTGACGAATACCAATAAATTTGCTGGAGTAGGCTCGATCAATCTACCAACCCATCCGCCAGTTAGGGGACACAAGAGATGGCAGAGTCTCGGAGGAGCACCTGCTTCAGAGTCTACTGAAAGCCAGGATCGACACATTGGCGACCCGAAGGTTGCGGGAGAGATTGCAAAGATCTTTTGCGGAAAGGTTCAGAGACTGCATCTTGTTTAATGACATATATACTAACACATGATAAGCAGATTCCAGGATTGATCTTGTACGAATCGTATGGCATCATGCACAAGGAGGTTATGAAGCAAATTCATACATCATATCGGACTACCGACGAATGGAAGGACCTTAACCAAGCAATTCGCTCAACTGAGGAATTGATTGCTTCTATGAATGAGCGTGAGAGTGGCTCGAGAAAAGGAAGAGACTTTGAAGATTATTTCATCAAGGTAAGGATCAAACCCCCCTAAAACTTTCGGATGATGCTAATAATATACAAGCCTATCCAACGTATTGCAAGATACGAGGTTCTGTTTGGTCGTCTTCTGCAACAAAGCCCAGTCTGTGATTGCCCAGAATCCTCAACCGACGTTGAAACCACCCTTTTCCGAATCAAAGAATTACACAAGGCAATGAACTGTACTACAGGCAATAATCAAAAGGCAACTGCGATGTCAAGAACATGGTTGTTGCAGGACCGTCTAGCATTTACAAGTCAGGTATGTCTTTAAATTCCATCTGTATGCATTCTCATGTTAATATTACCCAGCCAGAAAGCAGTTCTCGAGATAGGATTCGTACACTTGGGCAGAATCATTTATGTGGTGTGCTTCATGCTTGCTGGCAGATGACCGATTCAGGTCGCACCATCACAGGACAATACCTTATAGCCCTCTTGTACGAGAAGTTTATTGTTCTCGCCCAGATCCACAGAAAGCATGAAGATGTCTACTGTATCCAAGCTTGTATTCCAATTGGTGAGCTCAGCGTGGAGGAAGTTGATAATGGTAAAGGTAAGCAACCATCTTTACTGACTTATTTCAAGTGGTTTTATTACACTGTTGTATAGTTTCTGACATGTGAAATAGGTCTACAATGTCACACAGCACCACACTCTTGGAAGATTGTTTTCGAGCACAATTCTCAACTATTCGAAATCATCATGAGTGCATGCTCAGCAAAGGAAGAGCTAGAGTGGAGAAGCCGCCTTGTTGATCGTTCTGGCAAGGAAGGTGATACTACTACCCAGCAAGAAATGATTGCATCGTTGTCGCTCGATATCAAGCCAATTGTAACAGTCTATGGAAAGCCAAGTAGGTTTCACATACCCCAGTACCATTTTCGGATAGTAACTAATCTTTCTCACTACAGGAGGCATCGCTCGAAGCGCTTCTATCCACAGAGCAGCAACAATTACAGGACAAAGTACCATTCCTCGCAGTGTCATTATCAGAGGGACTGGCGCTGCAGCTGATTCCACTTACTCAAGTTCTGCTTCGCAAATCTCAATGATGAGATCACAATCCCTAGCCGGCCCACACCGCCCCATCATCCTCGCTCCTCCCCGTGCAGATCGCGTTCATCTCGAAAACGTTCTCGTCGAGGTCTGGACCCGCGATATCATTCCCTATCCTGGCATGGGTCTCAAACCACACAAGGAGCATGCCGTCAGAGCATCTGCAAGCTCCATGATGCGCAAACTCAGCCATGCAAGCATCTCCAGCATTACCAAGCGATCAAGCAGCATGGCGAGCCTCCACCGAAGCGGAGAAGACCACACAGCAACCGAGCTAGATAGCCTTAGACCCATGCCTCTCAACCTGACACGCAAGGCCCGTCACAATTCGAGCGAAAGTATGCCATTGCCGGATCTCGAACGCTCCTTGTCGCAAGAAAAGAATGGGAGACATGGCTCACGACTTGCTGTAATCATCGATGAGAAGGAGAGTAGCCTTGGTACCATTGGCGCTCACTCCACTAGTAGCAGTCCAATCATGGCACGTCTTACTAGTTTCCGAAGCAAGAAGAGTGTTGGTTCTTTAGCCGATATGTCCAGACGTTCCACTCCTTCTACATCCCCCTCTGCGAAGAGTACATTGGCGTTGCCAATTGTTACTGCTGCCAATGGAGAGGAGTTGAGAAAGGAAAACGTAGGAAACTCGGCAAATGTCATTGATGCTAGTGGTGGTGGTAGTAGTGGTGGAGAGGAAGCAGCTGGCGATTTGTTGCAGGCGCAGCAGAAAAAGGGTAAGAATAGGGCTATGCTTATGGAGGGACTTAAGAATCTTTTCCGTTAAGCGAGGGGGGTTCTCAAACTAGGTACGTTTAGACTTGAGCCGTATTCTTCCGATTGTATTTGTAGTTATAGTAAATGAAATGATTATTTTAATACTTGCGGGTTTAGATGTTGTGATTGTAAAGGCAGCTCTTGGGTAATCAACGCTTTGGATTGCGCTACGTCAGACGATTAGTGGTTAGTTCATGTCTGAAGTTAAGTATGAAACGGTATTCTTCAGGATTCTTGGGGTGCTTAAGTGTGAATTTTGATTTAGGTATATACATTTGATGATACAAACTAGATGCTTTAAATAATTAAATGTAATAATGTGTAGTTTGAATCAAGATATTAAAGTGTAATTCGCTTCAACTACCAAGATTCTTCTAAGTAACAACCCATTAAAATCTACACATCAAAACGATATTAACTAAAATCTCAAGATGATTTGACACGGATTTTGATTTTGATCTTAAGATATTAGTATAGTATTAGCTCATAGAATCGAGATTAGTTAATTGAATAATGAATTTGAATTTAGATGCTAAGATGACATTAGCCGCAGGCTTTGAGACGAAGAAGTCTAGAATTCAAAGATGGTAGAACAGAATCAATCAATCTGGGTATTCAAACTTGTATATTGAAGTATACTAGTTCAAGGATTAATATGATTAGTAGTAGTAAATTCATAATCGATTTGATTTAACTATAGCTAAACTACGTCGATTATACAATACGCCGTTAGTATATACAATATAAGACTTGAATAAGAAAAATAAAAGAAATAATCTATATCCTTTTAAAGGTTATCCAAGCCGTTTATAATAAAAATCTCTTATATCAAATATTTATAATTTGTAATATTTATAGAAATAAAACGATTTGTTAATATATAGTTTTTGTAAGCGCTCTTAGGCGCTAGATAACGTCATATAGCGCTAAGCCACATAAATAGCTAGATTACATAGAACAATGAAAAGCAGATTTATAATCACATTTAAAAGTACCCAACATTTAATAGCAAGTCTAGTATATTAGCTTTAAACTAATTAATTAAGTGTAATTAAAAACAAGTTTAAATAACTAGTTTTTGTTAGTATATTAAAAGAACAATATAATATAAACTAAAATATCAAATAAAAGCTTTTGATGGAGTAGAAAATCATTAAACAAGTTAAGCATTTCTAAGTGTTTTTAAGAACAAATTATAGTTTTACAAAGTACATTCTAACAAAATTACAATAGGCAATTATAAAGATTTGTGATAAATATTCATCTTTACTTTTTTAAATATTAACAAACAATAATAACAGAAGATGTATTAAATCAAATAGTATTGTAAAAAAACTTTTTTTAAGAGATTAAATATTAAACAAACTAGTACTGTAATAAACAATAAATAGTTTTAAGTAGAATATTAATAATTAGATTAGAAAATCAATAGTGATTAAGGTTGAAAAAGGAAAAAGCAATTTAAATGGTATAAATAAACATATTGCAATTACCAAAAAAACTTTGGATAATTGAAGCTTTGAGATAATTGATTTGTTTGAAAACACATAATCAAGTAATTCGTTTTAAATGGTAATATTGTTGGTTATTACAATTCTATTGCAAAGATTTTTGCTAGATATTATTTCAAGATAGATATTTAGCTTACTAATAATTAGTAGTATTTTAAATTGTAGATTATATAGATAAAATGTGAGAAGTAAAGGAAAAATATTATATATTATAACAATTGTATCAAAAAACTTAGGAGCGATGGTAAACAATAATAAAGGCTTATTTCTTAGTTTTGGTTATAGGAATAACAATTCGAGTAATGTAGGTTTTAGTAATACTTTAATTAAAGCTAACAATATTTTGGTAGAACTAATCAAATACAATACAAATGGAAACAATGTAGGAGATAGGCAAGGCTAATAGTTCAATCAACAGCACAATGTAAATCAACATCTACTTAGACATAATGAAAGCAAGAGTATTGTGCTGTGGGGCAACGAGATGCGGACTTATCGTAATAACACAGTCAAGTTTCTCGCCTTTAATCATTTAGGAGCGACGGGAATAAAGCCAATCAAAGCATTATTGGCCAGAACTTTCCTTCCAAGTTTGAGCTTGAAAAGGGAGTCATATGGTTCATATATGCCGGAATCAGCAATGCCAGCAAGACCACAACTAAGCGACGACGGAGGAATGCAGCAGAAAGTACCCAACAGTTTTTGTTTTATTAATTGAATTAATTAATATAGTTTTCTTGAAAACTTTAAACCTTTTCTTTATAAAATGTTGAATTATAAATCTTAATTACTTTGTTAATACTTTATTGTTTTAATATAACTATAAGAAAGTTATATATATAAAGAAACTATTAGTATAAACCTAGTGGTGGTTGTGTGTAATATAAGTGTTTCCGACTATAATGTATTATTCCTTATTGATTAACTAAATATACAATACAAAAGGCTTTTTATAAAAAGCTTGAATGTTTAACACTTCGCTTAAATCTAAAGCCCTAGCTTTTTGCTTAGCTTTATACAGTTCTTTATACAATCATATAATCTGTATACCGATACTAGCAACTTTTTAAAAAAAATAAAAGATCATGTAAAACAGCTTTTGCCCATGCCTATACCCATACCCATACCCATACCCATACTCCTTCTTTTCATCGCATTGTAGGTTAAGTAGGTTGAGTAGGTTGAGTGAGTTAAGTAGGTTAAGTAAGTTAAGTAAATTGAAATAAAGTTTGTGGCTTAAAGCTGAAACATAAAATTGTTGCTTTAGAACCAAAGGTATAGGAAGCGTACGAAAAAGGGGTTGATGTAGGTGGCGTTTATGTCGAGTTCGATGGTATAGTTGAAAACTATCAAGAGGGTGAATATCGAAGTGAATATCGAGGTGGATATTGAGGTGGATATTGAGGTGGAGGTGAATATTGTATATGCTATACTGGCAAAACTTCAAATTTGAGTTAAAGTCGCATATACGCTTTGAAGGGTAGGTGGATCGGGTGGTAGTAGAGAGGTTGAGGGTAGGGTTTGAGGTGATAAAACCAGATGTAGATTCAGGTGTAGATTTAGGTGTAGATTTAGGTGTAGATTCAGGTGTAGGATCTGCAAGATCAACTTCCTGATTCGAAGGTTATAGAATCTGAAGTTGTGGAATCTGAATCTCTTGGATTTGGCCAATCAAATGCTGAAGGTTTTTTTATAAATAATCTTAATAAAAAGTATCTATTTGTACTGCAAAACAGAGATTAGTAGTAAATAAAAAGTCTTCAATAAAAACTTTATTGTTTTATACAATTCGTTAAAGAAGTTAAAGAATCTATTTATTTAACTTATTAATATTATTAAAATCCTAAATTATAAAATCCTTGAAGTTATTGATAAAGTTGTTTTATCAAAATTCTTTTTCTAAAAGATTTTTTAAATAATCAATATATTTAAAGCATTTATATTTGCAATATACAAATAACATATAAAAGTTAGTTAAAACTATATTGATTTTGCTATTATATTATACTTCGTCCTAAACTATTTGATTGTATATACCGAAAATCGCTACTATCTTGAAGGTGATAGAGGGGTGGGTTGTAGGA
>NGKG01000001.1:3647053-3664681 GCA_002162505.1 Myriosclerotinia scirpicola
TAGTGGATGTAGAAATCAACAATCACATTGAAAGCTGAAGTTCTTGGATATACTTTAAGTACTCTAACTAAAATAATATACCCTTTAGCAAAATGTTCTTATAAGTAAAGTAGGTATACTAACTAATATCTTAACTCGTATATTTTAAGTACTCTGATTAGGATAATATATATATTGTTTAGAAATCGTAATCTCTTTAAATTAAATACCTTATTAATTTACGATATCATAAATAAATATATTGATTATTAATTAATATTAGTATAAACCTAATAGTAGTTATGTATAACGTAAGTTTTTTTGACTATAATGTATTATTCTTTATTAATTAATTAAATATACAATTCAAAAAGCTTTTTATAAAGAGTTTAAATGCTTAATGCTTCGTTTAAACCTAAAGCCTTAGCTTTTTGCTTAGCTTTATACAGTTCCTTATACAGTTATAAGATCTGTATATCGATAGAAACAAATAATTACTAAATAAAAAGATATATAAATTTCAAATTATTTTAATTTTTCTTTTTTTACTAATTAATCTATTACAAAAATAAACCTTTTGAAAATTATTCTTTATATTTATATAAGAAAACATGTATATTAAGTTGTTTTAGGAGGACGATCTTGTATTATAAAACTACGGGAGAAGTGAAACTATTTAAGCTGTAAAACTAGTTTAAATCCGGATTAGAATTTAGTATTAGAAATTAAAGTTATTAAATTGGGGATAGAGACAAGCGTATGTTTTTGTGTATAATACTATGAAATCTTATTTTGAAGGGGGGTTTAAGTTGATTGAAAAGGGATTAGCTTTAAAATATAGAATTTGAATATATATTAATCTATTCTTCAAAATCCTTATAATCTTAAAATATAAAACCTGTGTGTAAAATCTTTGTTGTATAAATGTAATATTTTTGTTAAGTATAAAATACGTAGGTGGTATATAATAGAAGTGAAAATGGTTAGTATAAGGTTGATGTGAAATTGAAAATATTAAAAAAAAGAAAACAAATTGTATTAAGATTAAGAGTATTATAATTTTTTATATAATAAGTTTAAATAGAGTAGTGATTTTATTTAAAGTTTCAAATCGATAAAAACTAGTGATTTCTTATTACACAATTTTTCTGTTTAATAGTATTATAGAATGATAAAAGTGGTTGAAATGTATATTGATTAGTATATTGATTTGAGGTTGATATTGAAGTTGAATAAGGAGGAAAGGAAGTTTATAAAATCGATGTTTTTAAAATTCGAAGTGGAAGGTGGAAGAGGTGTTTTGAAAAGGTGTACAATATTGAAAAGTCGAGTATAAAGAGTTTTCGAAAGAGAGATAAAAGAATTGAAGCTTTTGAGATTTAAAGTTGAAAGTTTGAAAGGTGGAATAAAATTTTGTATAATGTAGTTGGGAATAGAGAGCTTTCGAAGAGTGGTTTTGAAGAGTAGTGTAATGTTTTAATTATTAATAAAGATGTTGTCAGGGAGCGTGGTCACCACACTATGTGACGCTAAGTCATATTAGTTTAAACATAATTATATTGAAAGTAAATCGTACAAATCTACTTTTTTTCCTTATTGAATATAAGATTCATTAAATCGAATCTTCAAGTTTATTGTTATTTAGTAATAAAGTATTCAATTATATAATTGTTTTGGGTTTATTTATTTGAATACAAACAAAGTTATTTATACAAAAGAAATCATTTTATACTAACATTTTATTATTACTATAATTAGATTTAAATCGTTTTATAGAATTTTTGAAAACTAATAGAAAAACAAAATATAGTATAAAGATTTCTAAGGAGTTTAGTTAATAGATAAGGAGAGGAAAAGGGATATTAATTATTAAAAACAATAACAAAACTTTGATTATTAATAAAACCTTAATTAGATATATTACCAAAATTATTTGAAACGGAAGTTGTGTTGGATAAGGGTAAACAAACTAAGATAGTAGGTAAGGAAGGACAAATTATTAAAGCTTTCTCAAATTAATTATAAATTTTTAATTGTTAAGGAAGTAGTTAAAAAAGCTTTTTTTAAAAAGAAGAACTAAGATTATTTTTAAATAAGGGAAAGGGCAAAATCAAGATTTTGGAATATTTATTTTCCAAATTTGTTGATTTGCTATTAAGTTTAATATAAAGTTATTTTATAGATATATTAAAATTAAAGAAAAAATAGAATAGATTTTATTAAAACAAATAATATTAATAATATCCTTTTGAAAATAATGATGACTTTGAGGTATTATTAAATTCTAATATATTTAAAAATTCTTAAATTATTATTATTAAATAAAAACGAAAAATCGAAATATTAAAAAAAAAGATTAAAAACGAAAAAAAAGGATTTCAGCAATGGAGAAAAGACTGGTAAAGTTTATTATAGTTTATAGTTAATTATTAAGATTAATAAAAATAATAAATAAGGTTTAGATTACTACTCTTACAAAAATTAGATTATTAAAACAATTATTGATGGGTATTAAAGAATTAGTAATAAACTTTAATAACACAAATAATAGAACTTTTACTTTGTATTTTATTAAGAATAAATCAAGGATAAAGGTATTAAATATTTTGGAAAATAGGAAAACAAATATATGTTTATAAATAATAGAAATAAAGAATTATATAATACTAGAAGAAATCCAAGATTTCGAAGAATAAATAGTTTTAGTAAGAAACTATATATTAAATTTAATCAAGCAAAAAATCTAATTGGCTAAACTATATAACAATATTATAGTTATTAAAAAATTCCAAAATTAGTTTTTATTAAAAGATTAATTATTTAAACAATATAATCTAACAAATATAAATCTAAAAGCAAATCTAAAAATATTAAATACAAAAATAAAAAACAAATAATTAATCCAAGATTTTAATAATTATTTCAAATTAATTTTACAAAACGTTTTGTAATGCTACAAAAATTAATCAATAATTGTTTACTATTAACTTAAACTAACTTAATCTATTTTCACTTAAATATATATAGATTATAATAGTAACTTGTTTAATATATTCAATAATTTAAAAATAATTATGCAAAATGTAGAGAATTTCTTATATATTCAAATAAAATTATTTTTGGTTAAACAAGTTTGTTTTGGGGTAAATCCCACAGGACTTTTAGATAGTAATAATATAAATCTTTTAGCTTTAAAAGATAATTGTTAAGGAAGAAAAAGAAAGGAGTTGTTATACTTCGAAGTATTTGTTGAATAAAAAAAAAAGGCTAGATAAAAAGGATCTTGTTTTTATTATGGAAGCAAAGACTATTGGGTAAAGATTTACTTCAAAAAGCTAAAAAACGAGATTTCCTTTTAACAATAAAAACAGTGGGAAATAAGGGTATAGACTTTTACAATACTAAGTTAAGGTTGAAGAGGGATTAGGGTAATTTTGAAGTAGTAGTTTTGGGAGAAAAGGTTATTATATCAAAATACAGAATACATATAACAAATAAACATTTGAATATAGTTTATTAGTTATTAGGGATTAGGGCATTTATTTATTTTAAAAGAATAACTATATTTAATATTTTAGTTTTATTATAAGAAAAAGAAAAAAAACAATTAGTAGTAATAGGGTTGTATAATATGGGTTTTTTTTTAAACAATTACAAACTTTTAGATTCTAATTTATTGTTAGGAGTTAATGATTATTTATATACAACAAACGAAAACTTAATATTCTATATTATAATAATTACATTTACAAATAACTTGGGAGAAAGGATTATATTTTGTATAATAATAAACTTTAATGTTATATTAAATTTCATTAATTCATTTATAATGTAACAAATAGAATATATAGTATTGAATACTTATTGTTTTGCAATAAAAAACGCAAACAAAAAAATTATAGCATTAGTTTCAATTTCAGTTAAAAAGGAAATAAAATTAAAATGCTTATTATTTAAAGGTATAAAAATCTTTTTATTTAAAGAAATATCATTAAAAGTATACAATATAATACTAAAATTGCTATTCTTAAAATAGTACAACCTAAAGATCAATTAAAGATTAGGAGAATTAATTAAAAATAATAAGGATATGCAATTCCAAATATTATTTAATATACTAATATTCTTTAACTTTACCTAAAATATAGCAGAAAAAGCAGAATATAAAAAAGAAGATGTTCTAATAATATTAGTATTATTATTTTTGACATTAATAAATATAAACCAAAAGTTATCACAAAACACATTGCAATTAATTTTTAAAGTATATGCAAAATTTATTATAATTTTCAATAAGGACAAAGCCAAGAAACTATTTCTACATTAATTAAAGATTAATTACAAAATAATATTGCGATTAGAAACAATATTATTATTTAGTTTTATTTACAATTTATTAGAATATAAATTAAAAGTATTAAAAATATATATCAAAAAAATACTTGCTCTAGGTTTTATATAATTATTCAAATTAAAAGTTAAAACTTTTATATTATTTATAAAAAAAAAGGAAACAGAGAAATTACACTTATATATAAACTATAAAAGCTTGAACATAATTATAATTCCAAACTAATACCTTATTTTATTAATCTTAAAGATCTTTAATAGATTTGGAAAAGCAAAAGTGTTTACGAAATTGGATTTAAAAGGAGTTTACAATTTTATTTGTATATATAAAGAACAAAAATAGATAATAATATTTTGTAGTTGATTTGGTTTATATAAATATTTAATAATACTTTTTGGATTTTGCAATGTTTTAGCAATATTCCAAATATATATTAACAATTGCTTAAAAGAGTTTATTAACAAAATAATAATTGTTTATTTTAACAATATCCTGATTTTTTTGGAAAAAGAAGAATTATACGAATAGTATATAAAAGAGGTTCTTATTCAACTATTAAAATCATACTTTTTCTACAAACTCGAAAAATGCGAATTTAATATAAAACAAGTAAAGTTTTTGGGTTATATAGTATTCGATTGTAGTGTAGTTATGAATCTTGTATAAGTAAATTTAATAATAGTTTAGCTATTGCTAAAAAATATAAGAGAAATATTTTCTTTTTTAAGATTCTACAACTTTTATAGATGCTTTATTAAAGTATATAGTAATATTACATTTTCTATAATAAATTAAACAAAAGGAAATATAAAGTTTTAATAAATAAAAGATTGTAAATTAGTTTTTCAAAAGTTAAAAAAGTCTTTTACAAAAGTACTATTATTAATATATTTTTTAATAATATTAATTTGTTTTCTAAAAACAAATATATTGATAAAAGTTATTTGCAGAATACTATTACAAAAGTAAAAAGATATTTACAAATATTTAATTGCATTTTACTTTTAAAAAATAATATTGGTTGAAATAAATTATATAATATTTGATTAAAAATTATTAATAATTGTTGAATTAATAAAATATTAATAGCATTTTTTAAAAAATACTTAATATTAGGTTATGATTATTTCAAATCATAATAACTTTAAACATTTCATAATATCAAAAATACTAATGAAACATTAAGCAAAATAAACAATAATGCTTTTTATAATAAACTTTATTATAATTTACAAATTAAAAAAAAGGAATTTGGCTGATATACTATTAAAAAAAGCGGATTATTAATATAAAAATATTAAACCAATTTTATTATTAAAACTTTAAAAGCAGATATTAGATTTGTTATTATTAATAAAAAAACAAATAAATATATTATACAAAATTATCAAAATAATATTATCTTTATACAAGGAGGGCAGAAGATATATTTTAAATAAATTGCAGGAAATAGATAATATAAAAAAGAATTTAAAGAGGACAAACTTTCTAGCAACCTTACAAATATCTATAGCAAATTATGGTAATATTGCAAAGGAAGTTTGTTTTCAAAAAGGTTTGATTAAATAAATAAAAAAGATATAATAAAAAAATTAGAACTTTATAAAAAAAGAATTTATTATAAACAACGAATTGTAGTATTATAATAATACAAGGTTATATATACTACTAGATAAAGTACTACAAAAATTGCTATTACAAAAATTCTATAATTCACCAATAGCAAAGCACTTTGACTAAAGCGTTATAATATTATTAATAAAAAAGATATTATATTAAAAAAGTATAAATACGAATATAAAGGATTATATAAGATTATATATAGCTTGTTAAAGAAACAAAAGCTTTTATAACAAAAAAGCTAAAGAATTAGCTTTAATCTTAATCTTAAATAGACTATAAAGGGGAATTTCTTTAAACTTAGTTACCAATTTACTAATATCGAGGTTAAAGGCAGATTTCAGTAATGGGAAAAGTATTAAGAAAATGTTATTATACTTAGTTTATAATATTATTCTAATAATTATTTGTGGAATAATTAAGAAAAGAAAGTTTCTATTTGTATAAAAGGATATAATTAGTATTCAATTTGTATATTTATTCCTTTAAAAAATATTTACAAAATATAGGATATTAAAATTAATTATTACTAATAAAACTAAACTATTTATAAATATTTTTTAGAAAACATTGATATTATATTTTTATTTAACTAGGAAATTATCAATAGTGTTTTATCCTTAAACAAATAATTTAATAAAAAAGCTAAATTAATTATTAAAAGTTTATTTTTGTATATATATTAATTATAAATAAGATAATTAGGCAAATCTATTATATATTACAAAGTTTATATATAACTTTATACTAGTATCAACAACTAAACTATTACTATTCAAAATAAATAAAAAATTAATATTGTTATTTTAAATATATACAAATACTTAATAAAAATCGGAAAATATTATATAACTAATAAAAAGATTAAAAAACTTGTATACAAATCTAATAAAAAAATTAATATATTACTAAAATGTTTAAGCAAAGTATTATAATCTAAAGTACAAATTGTAAGCTTATAAAATAAGAAAATTAATATAGCTGTTTTACAAAAACTTATCAATAAACTAAAATTATGCGAAATTAAGATTTAAAAAAATAGGGCTGTTTAAGATTGTAGAAAATATAGGATTGCAAGTTTATTAATTGAAATTATTATCAAAATTTAAATATTATAATATATTTCACATAAGCTTTTTAAGCTTTTATAGGTTAATAATATGGGTGAACTGTTTTAAAAAAATTGCAAAACTTTTAAAAGTGGAGTTTGTTAAGAATAAGAATTACGAAAGTGAAATATCTAAATAAAAAATAAAAAAGATTCTGGATTTGAGAATCAAAAGAAAATAAAAAAAGCTAAAGTTTTTAGTAAAATAAAAAAGTTATTTAGAAAATAAAAATATTTAGTAAAAACTAAAGGATTTTAAAAATACAAAAGTATTAAAAAAAGAATTCTTCAAAGAATATTTGTTTATTGTTAAAATATTAATAAAAGATTTTGAAGATTTTAATAAATTAAAAGAAAAATGAAACAATAATATAATTAAATTTTAATAAATAAATATAAATAATCTTATATTTTTTAAAAAAAGAAACTTTTGTAAAATAATTAGTTATTTGTTAAACAATTATTACAAAAAATAAGATTGTAGTTTGAATTAATAAAAATTCATTTATTAGTAAAACAAATTATATAACAACTTGTATTTATATAAAAGCAAAGTTTGCTTATTAAATTGTTAATATATTTATTATATACAAAACAACAAATAAATAAATATCCATATAAAAATTTGGATTAAATAAAAATAGAATTCATTTTTAACTAAATATATTTAATCGAAAAAGAAATCAAATAATATACTTTATACTTTATTATAAAATATAAATTATATTAAAGTTTTTTATTACTAATATTATTATTATCACAATCCAAAAGATTTAAACCTATAACAGAACTTTTAGTTTATCTTTAATATCCTGATTTTACTATTATTCCAAGAAAATATTAAAACCATACTAACCATAATAATAACAAATCCAAAAAAATTGGAAATAATACTAAATATAAACAATAGACTTTCCAAAACACAATTGTACTAACTTTTTGGAAGTGCTTAAATCCAAGAAAATCAAAATATAAAATAAAACAAAAACAATTTTAATTCGAAAAAGGTACAAAAAGTAATTGTTAAAAAAATAAAGAAAATATTCAGAAATTTCAAAAGATAAATAAAAATAAATCTAATTAATATAATATTTAAATAAACAATTGTAAAAAAGTTTTGTACAAATAAAAAAGAAAAGAATGAATACTAAAAAGCAAATATTAAAACAACTCGAATATAAAAATTAGCAATTTTTAATTTGTTACTTTTTAAATAGATTATTTTATACAAAAAATATATAAAGTATATATAAAAAAAAAGTAAAGCAATATTAATTTTTTATTATCAAAATAAATAATCACAAAAATCGAAATTAAATAATAAGTTTATAGGAAAACTACAAACAAACCAAAACAAAACCACAAAAAAATTTAACCATAATAATAAATTGGGCAATAATATAATAAATTAGGAATTAAAGGATATATAAATAATCAAAAATTAAAACCCAATAGCACTATCCCTATTAGATTTAAAAGTAATAATAAAAAATGTAAAAAAAGGAAAATTATATTTAATATTAAAAAAGTTAATTAGAAAACTAAATAAGATAAATATAAATAAAAAAATAAACAAAAATAAAGAAAATATATTATATACAATACCAAAACATAATCTACCTAATATTAAAATAAATAAAAAATTAAAAACAAAAGTAATAAATAAAAAAAAGAATTGAAATAGCAAATTCAACAAATATATTCTGTAAACACTAAATAAGTTGATAAATGTAGATATTATAAACCTAAAAAAAAGTATAAATGATTTGATTAAATTAATACAAATGCACAAATTATAAACAAAAAACGAATTTTTGATATACATTTTTGCCGAAATGTAGAATTTAGCAATTAGTTTAAAAGATAAATTACTTTTAACAAAAAAAGGCATTAATAACAATATAATACAGTACAGCATTTTAATAAACAATTATTATTTTATTAAAAAAAAAAAATAGCAAAATTAGCAAAAAAAAAGCTATTAACAATAAAATTCTTACCAAGACCAAACTATTAATAAACTAACGCCTTAGCTTTTTTAAAAGTACATTTAGGTATATTAGATTCAAAAGTAGATTTTGTTAATTAAAAATTATAGTTTATTTAGGATAATAATATACATTTAATTGAACATTTTATTTGTACAAGTTAACTTAAAACAGTGTTAGTTAATTATAATGTGAAATCGCTATTGAATTACAAAACAATTAATTATAAAATGTTAATTTAATTAATTAAAAGCTAATTATACAACTAGTATATGTTATAATTTTTAATTATATAAAATTAATAAATAAACTACTATATTAATTTAAATAAAAAGATTTTTATATTGTTATTACTAATTTGTATTTATATACAAGTTTATAAATTAAAAATTAGTATTAACGTTATAAACTTAACAATATTAAATATCAAAAGGAATTTTATTAATGCAAACGGGGTAAATACAATAAGGTTATTATATCTAATTAAAAATGTAGCGTTTTATATTGCAAGTAGATAAGGTTTTATAAATATTGAACTAATAAAGAAAAGAAATAAAATAAAAATATATAATAATAAAAAAAACAAAATAAATATAAAAGAAGAATATAAAAATAAATATATATAATGAATCAAAGTGTTGCTGCAATAGAATAAAAGTGTAATAGAAATAATAAAAAAGTTGTTTATTATTATTGCTCGATATTAATTAATTTTGTATAAAAATTCTAATTTATAGTTATAAAATACAACTAAAATATAATTAGGAATTATTGAAATGTTAATTGCAAAAGGGGGGACAATGTTAAAAAGCATAATTATTATAATATATAACACTAAACCATACTAATCTAAATATAATTATATTGAAAGTAGATTGTACAGATTTATTTCCTTTCCTTATTGAATACAAGATTCATCAAATCGAGTCCTTAAGTTTACCGCTACCTAGTGACAGATGTTGAAGTATACGATTGTAATATATCAATATTGAATAAAATGATTTTAATATTGTAATATTGCTTTTTTTTGATAAAAGAATTTGATTGCAAATCAATAAAAAAGATAAAAATTAAAATGTATTTTATTGATTTTTATATAAATGTATTAGAAAATATGTATATTGAGTTGTTTTGGGAGAACGATTTTGTATTATAAAACTATGAGAGAAGTGAAGCTATTTAAGCTACAAAATTAGTTTAAATCCGGACTAGAACCTGGTATTAGAAACCGAGGTTATCAATATACTAACAAAAAACGGTTTAAGCAAAACTTACATTACAAAAAATTCAAAAAAATTGATATTTGAGTTTATGGATTTGTTAATCAAAATGATTTGTGGATTGAGACTGAAGCTTATGACGAAGAAGGTATTGATACATATACTTCGATTGATGTGATGGTGGTAGCTAAAGAAAAACAGAGAATAGCGCCTTCGGAATATGCATTTCAGGGCTGAGGGATCAAAATGTTTCACAAATAAAGACAATATATATGCAGCCTGAAGAAAAAGGTGAATTGAAGCTACGAAATTTAAGTAATGGGACTTTTACTGACTTTTACTGACATTTGAAGCAGAGAATGGTAATTATGATCTAGACCCCCTTGTGGATGACCCCAAATCTACTTCTACCGGGTTGAATCATTTTGTTGAGGCGCCGATCACATCTCGCCTGGTTGAAGCTAACGGTATTGATGGAAGAGATGTGAAAGCGTTTCCTCAGCCAATGACCTCTACAACCGATTTTGCAACGGAGAAAGACTTGTCATCAACGCCACTATCTGCTAAAGTTGATACCTCTATCATTGGAGGAATTATCTCTCTAGTATCGCTTACTTGTTTAATAAATTACAGAAGTCTCATTTATCTCACCTAACGACAACACGGAGGGAAAATCTGACGAGAATGACTCGGAGACCGTATTCGGAGAATGTCCATCCAAATGGCCAAGATCTAGATCTTCTACGCGTAGCCCAGGTATGTACAAGTGCACACAGTACGTCCTGGAAGCTTAGGAGTAACGTTTGTCCAGAATTGTCTGTTAATTTGAATATTGCCGATGCGACTTTGGCCAAGCCTCTTGCACGTCACGACACCAATTACGATTCCCCTCTTTTCGACCTTACGCGTGATGATGGGTGCTGTTTGGCTTCAGTCATTGGCGATGAACCCCTTAAAAGCGATTGTAATGTTTCCGAAATTGCTGATATCCGCCATGATGAAGAAAGCGAGGCGGAATTCTGTGACTCTCCTGCATGGTATCGCTTCGGGCCAAGTATAAAGAGCACCTCTCAAAGTTCACGCTACGTCACGCAGATTTCGGATACTAACTTCGAACGTGAATTTCACAACATTATTGGGAAAAAGGAAATTGATGGTGAGATGCATTACCTAGTAGATTGAGCATCGAACTTAGTTCGAAGTGAAATATTAAGAGAAGCAAAGGCTCAACTACTTATTGATCGATTTGAAACTCGATGCCAATATCAAGAAGCTACTTTGGGGATGGGGTACAAGGCTCCCCAAAATCAAGATTGTAATAAAAATCGGTCAAAGAAACGAAAACATAAGGAGATAGTGATGGGAGGTTTACGGGAAGATAACAAGTATCATTATACGCAAGATAGATGGAGAATTAAACGATGGCAACAAAGGAATATCAGCGGCACTTCCAACTCAAGCGATCAGGATGACGAATTCCGACCTGCAAAACAGCGGAAAATCTCTCTAACACCTACCAAACACGATTTAACGCTATCTCAACATAACATAAAGCATCGTCTTCGACAGTGTCATACCCTTGAGATAGATATGGTACAGCCCCAAGGCTATGACAGACATCTACCAACTTCTATCGAGAATCATCATCATTATCCCCCCCCCCTGTTATCTCAACACTATCTGGTATTAACTCTAAAAACATAAAATCTGCAGATATTTCAACCCTTCGCAATACTGCTGTACATTCCAAAATACAAAAAGCAAAACCTTTAAGCGCTTATAGTGTTGTCATATATTCGAAAGTGCAGTGCAGCTAGCAATACAAACAAAAGAAATTCAGCATAATAAATACTAAGCGAAAATAAAACAATCCTTAGAATAAAAAAAAGTAACTCTTTGTAAAAAAAGATTCATAATGTTCTTCCACACCGGTCTCTAGAAGCCATCCAAGTGCATTATTCTACAAAACTCAAGAATTGACCACCGCATCTTATACTGCTTTTCTTCGTAGAAACAAATCTTCAATGACATTCCTAGCTGAGGGAGGGTGTCACGTTTCGAACTCAGCACGTGAACAAGGATGTACGGGTCATAATTATATATCACGTGATATAGAGCTTGCACAGCTTTACAAGCTCTTATATTCTTTTAATATATGATTAAAATGGTTTATAGTTTAGGAGCTTCGTGCTCAACTTAGTTATCAATTATCTTACCTACATTCTACTTGATCTAGTAACGACTTCAATTTTAAGGTGAACACCTAGTGATATAGCCTTAGACCTACAATATACCAACCAGACGAACCTGACGCATAAGTTGCCCAAGAGTACCAGATCGTTACCCTTTCCTGCTTCAAATCTTTACTTCTATCTTTATCGACTCACGCACTCAATGCACCATGTATCAGTTCATCAAAAGAACTTGTCTAGATCAAGGTTGCTGATTTTGAGAGATTTAGCTTTAGTAATAACAACCTTGCATTCCCCACGACCAAAAAAGTACAATATACCAAACTACAAAAGGACGTTGTGCCAGAGGACTTGATTCTGGGGAACACAACTCGAGATGATGAGATGACTTTGGGCAAGACAGACGATGGCTTCCCATCAATGGAGAAGATCCTTTCACAGCCGGGGCACTCAAGGTATGTGTCATAGCTTTTGATCGCTATAATAAACAGTCTTCTGACCTTATATAGACAGGCCAATGATTCTCGAAGATGACGAGTCGTATATTTCCAATCTTGCATCAGCTTCCATCCTTGGGCTGAACAAGCAAATCCATGCCACCAACCATGAAGCATGGTACAATAACGAAAACGAAGAGTTTAATAAGGACAACAATATCTGCCTATTGCGGGAAGACTCGGATTGTCCACCCGCCCAGGACCAGCCTCATTCTTGCTACCCCTTCCCTCGATCCTTACAGAACGAGATGAATCCATGCAGTAACAATAAAACCATGCAGGGCACGTCCCAGGTATCAGTACACTGTTCTTTTCCCGCTACGTTGAATATGGACGATGGAGAAAATGAGGGAAGTATTTTTGGATATAAAGTAGGCTTGTTTCCGGTAGTCGACAAGCAAGAGGAGTTATCAGCTACCGCTTCCTTATCCCCACATCTCCACCGCTGTGCTCAGCCGTCGCATCCTGATTGGGAACATGATCAAAGCACTTCCAGCCACTGCAGATTAGAGGTGCTCAGACATGGATCTCCACTTCATTTACAAGAAGAAGGCGAGTTCCGAGAGCATCAGCAGCAACAGCAAGGGGAGAAGGAAGACGATAGGAAGAAACAAGGAAAGAAGCGGTGGCATCCAGCCGAGATTGAGATTGACAAACTTACAAAACGGCAAAAGTTTTCTTCACTATTTACTGACAACTCTTCAACGCCTACCCATGAACACAGTCCAAGGCATCGTTTCAAACAGGATCGCACCCCTACTCCATCTTCGACCACGCAATCCGAGGTGACTGAGTTACAGCCCCTGGGCCTCAACGGACATTCCCCAACACCCATCGGTAATAACCACTGCCACTCACCACGATCCCCTGAAGTCCCTCTCTTATAGAACCGGCACCGGCTGCTGAATATCAAGAATGGCCTTTCAAAGGGTTTCTTAAACGTACCCGGATTGGGAACGATACAACATATTGGTATGTACGAAATGCCAGCATGCTGTATTGCCGAGCCATATCGATGCCCATTTGAAGGACAAAGCCAAACACAATATGATCAAGGAGCAGCGACTGCAGATTGTATAGCAGATAGCTCAAATTGAAGGTTTGATCACCGAGAGAAATGCATTGAATCAATTGAGAATCCCATCAGCAAGTTTCCCCTTTATACCAGAATTGCAGAAAGCTCGAAGAGATGGAATGAAGTGTTAACTTCAAATGAATAGAAATCAGCCATATCAATTCATTGCATGTCAACTTTGAAAGATTCAGGAACATTGTCGAGTTGTACACCAATGGGGCAATCCACAAAAGAAAGGCCAGCCGGAAACGGGAAGAGAAGTACAGGTTCCATGGAGAATTGAAGTTCATTGCCAGCATTTCTTTATTCGAGGACCAGGATCTCAATACTTTGAGGTTCAAGCCGAAAATGATTCCGCTATAGGAAATGCGAATTCGTGTGACAGGGTGTCGGTCATGCGACTTTCCATAGGTTAGTTGAAGTGTATGTACGTCGGCTATGCGACTTTCTATGGGTTACTCAGTAATATAACTCTCGAGTCTGCAACTTATTAACTGAGGGTTATAACTGAGGCTAGAATTGCCTTTGGTGACCAGCAGAGCGTTACGCAGTACCTTTAAACTAACCTATGGAAAAGTCGCATGACTGACATTCACTCGTATGACCGACAAACACCTACTACAAGCAACCACCCAAGCTCCAGGTTTGACCATGTCAACACTATAATCCAGAGAAAATAAGGTTACATTCGTGCTCTTTTGCATATTATTTACTAGGTATCAGAAAAATCTCCATACCAGTCACATACTCATGCCAAAATGAAAACATAAATAAACCTCTGTTCGACATCCATTCCTATATCATAAACTTCCCTTTTTATTTAAAAGGAATCTTATATGCTCTGTCGCTTTGATTCTCCGTATTCACAACTAAATAAAAATGATCCTTGAGGATTAGCAAACTATAAAATGGAACAGTGGATATAGAGATAGCCTCTATGTAACTATCATGTATCATAGCAAGCGTTTTCACATATCCCTACTTCCCCCTACTTCCCCCGATACAATCAAAGATCCCCCTCATCTCAAAATTCGACTCTATGGATGATGAAAACGAAGACGAAGTTCTAGCTGTTCAGGAAGAAATTAAAATCATCGCTTACGAAACAGGAGGGTTAATTTAAACTTAATTGGCCCCCCCGCTTCCTAATAGATTTGAACTCTCAGATTTACACTCTCTTCTATACCCAGGAACCTTTTCCTTCCGTTTCATAACGAATAATGGGAAAGCGGAGCTGATACCACAAGAAACGGAGGAAGCACACTATCACAATCGCTTTGGCATAAAAATTGTCAATAATATAGGAATACCTCAATACTTATCTAAAGATATTCGTGTACTGAAAACCCTTGTCGGGCAGGATTATATTGCTTAAATCTTAATCGAAGAAATAGAAATGTGTTGCAAAAGCAGTGATGATGCTTTCTGGCAAGACATTAAATGGGAATTCGATTGTCTTTGTAAGGTGGCAAGATCGCAGTGTGTTAATTCGATTCGAGTTTCTCGATTGCTTGGTTTGGTTATATTGGCAGAGATAGGGATGATTATTGGCATTTTGGAAGAATATATTCCTTCGGTAGTACTATTTGATTTATCGAAGCTAGGAGATGAGGGTATGGAGGCTTCAACGGAAAGGAGAAAGAAGTGGGGAATTCAAGTTCGAGAGACGGTTGATTTACTTCATGATATTGGAGTTATATAAAGAGATAGAAAGCTGTATAATGTGCTTATTTATAAGGAAACCGATGATGTTTGGGTCATTGATTTTGGCGGCAGCTATACTTATGGTTGAGTTAATAAAAAATTGATAAAAACTTTAGAGGGTGATGAACAGGAGGTTGTTAGAATCCTCGAATTCTTGAATGTTTGATGATAATTTTCGTTTTAAATACTCATATTTATCTTAATTACCTCGTACTGGGAAGTTCAAATCGGAGTTAGGACTTCATTGTACTTGTGTCTATGCAATTACTTATAAAGGCAATACAAATAATGATACAAATGATATTACATTTTCTATTATAGTTGATCGAGATTGATGATTTCATTTGAGAGATATGTTTGAAATGCGAATAATGGAAGCAGGCTTGCAATTCCCTAAAACTATACTTAGTATATCCTTTGCCACCATCCTGAAGTTCGCACACATAATTCTTCGGCATAGTGAATTCTGCAGCCTTGTAGAGGGAAAGTGCGGGGTTATAACTTACGCTTCGTTGTCTTTCAGCTCTTTGATTAACCTAGGACGCGCTCATCCGTGCTACTCGTGGACCACATCATTTAGCTAGATATTCCCACTTGGCCTTGCCAGATGCGGGAGTTAAATTATGACTTGCCTGCAGACAGACTGGACCATATCATAATTTGAGAGGTAACCTAGCGAGAAGAAGTGGCAGGGGATAATATATGTAATAGATGGCATCATGTAGTCCGATGTTAGAATACCTATAGTTCATTCGAGATATACGAAATAGTAATGGATGGTTTCAGTATCGTTTATTCTGTTTAGAATATAAAGGTATAGGAGCTATGTTAAATAAAGAGTGCAGAACAAGGAGATTACCATCTGCATTCACCTCCCGCTCTAGAAATCCTCGTGCGTACTATTTTCTATTTTAATATTCTCAATCGAGATGTTTGATTCGAAATTTAGGAAGATGTTTATATACCATACTCTCTGGTAATTTGGAAAACAAAGCTACTATTATATATTCCATATAATAAATCGATCCGATATCTAAAAGTATTGCTAGTATTCTATAACCAAATTGGAGCAACTAAAGAAAAAGTAAATAGGTACAGAACTATCGATATAGTCTTATAAGAAGTGCTAAATGATTATTTCCATCGCATTGTAGGCGTAAAGTATACAATAATATATTATGATGTTTAATAAAAGTATGAATAAACCCATAGTATGAAAAACACCAATGCGCGTCAAGTAACTCGCTAGACACGATTATTCTCGTGATGGATCCCGTGTTAAGAATGAAAATCATATCGAACGACCTCGGCGATGGATCGTACAAGCCGCGTTCTTGCGGGTACAGGACAGTAGTACGAGATGCGCAAATTAACTCTGCATACAATACGAAGTAGCATTACCGATGAAGATGATAAACACTCAGGGTGAAAGTGAAGGTAACGAACGGTGCATCACAAACGCGGCTTCGTCAATCATGCCACGCGATTTGCGATACCCATTCGCATCTACATCTACATCTGCATTTATATATGAAAAGTAGAATCAACAATAAAGATCGCGAGGTTAATGGAAAATACAGTATATCCAATCCGCACAGCGCAGAGTAAGCCGAGCTATTCCTGAAGTCTTTCTTTTTGAAATACGATAGGGTAGGTACTAGGTAGGTAATACCTCAAAATGAGGAAGCTGATAATGCAATGCTAATGGTAAGGCTCATGATTCATCTCCATGCTAAAATATCTCAGTATCAATAACGTCATGAGGGTAAAAAGTAAGCCGCGCTGATACTGTCACTAACACCACCAATATAGATATCTTAAGCGAGTTCCTATCCATACTATACATATATAGAAAACCCATCATAGCAGCACAAACAACCAGAACCCCCCCCCC
>NGKG01000001.1:3682153-3696488 GCA_002162505.1 Myriosclerotinia scirpicola
GGGGTTATTTGAAGAGTTCAATAGGTACAGTACGGAGTAGGTCGATGAATGACCTCATTCTGAAATAGAGCGTTAGATTTACTATTCATTGCTAAGACCAATGTAAATATATAGGTACCTAGGAATTCATCAAAAATAACAATATCCGTAGCTAATTTCCCTCAATCAATTGCTCAAACCCTCGGAACCAAAATCATGTAGGTTACACCCGTCATCAATGGAGTTTACTATTTTTCATTGAGAATCTATGAGTATAGCCAGCCACTAGAAGTTCATCTGAAGCCACATCAGCTACGTGATTGAGATAAAACATCCCATTCATCAAATCCATGACGTTTCGTAATATCTTCCCATCCTTTCCTGCAAAGGTATCAAATAATCTCTCTCCGGCAAAAATCTCGCCATGCCATGCCACGCTTGCATGCAAATATTGTAATGTCATTCCTTCATATCCCATTCATTCCCATCCATCCATCCATCCTAGCCATGCCATTCGCCAATTCCCATGTCAAGACTCTAGTGAGCACTCATGGCACCCATACTATCGTTCTTGGTTCCGGTCTTCTCGTGTGACTTTGAGAGGAGGATATTAGTATTGATTCTAGTGATATGGGGGATGGAAACGAGAGATGGCAGGGAGGAGGTAAAACATACAGAACCATGTTGGGACTCGCCCTTCTGAAGAATTTCCTTAATAACATCATCGGCAACCTTGGTACCAAACTCATTCTCCAATTGAGACTCTGAAGCTTCATCGTGAGTTCCTTGAGCGCCGTGTCTGAAAATGTAATGTTAGTTTGATGATCGATTGATACTTCTGAAGATATCGAGAAGATTGGATAATTTTGCATGGAGAATCGTTGCTTGGGTGGGATGTTGAGAGGGAGAGGGAGGTATAGAATGATGCGGGGTAAGGTGGAAGAAAAGAACTTACTTGTGTGTAACGAAGACCTTGAAAAGACCAACGACTTGTGCGAGAGGAATACTCTTATCTCCCTTCCACTTCTTGACATCTTCCTCGGAATCTACAAAGACGATAAAGTCCTCATCCGTCTTGGTACCCTTGTAGTGGATCTTGGTTTGTTGTCCTGAAGCCTTCATGATTGCGGTAGTATTATTGATTGATTTGTTTGTTGAGAATGATGAAATGGTATGTAGTTGAAGTAGTTATTGATCGATGATATTCGTGAGTGAGTTTGTTGTATGTTTGTATGTATGTATGTATGTATGAAGAAGGAAAGATGTTAGAAAGAGGAACGTGGGTTGGTTTTGTAGCTCAAATCAAACCCAACGAATTGTTGGCAGCTAGCTGTAGCTTTGTTCCTGGCGTGCTTTTCGAACCCCTCATTATTATGACGTCACATTCCAGGTTTCATCTCAACCAAACATCTCACAGACTCACTCACACGACCTTGAAGTGGATTCAACTGGGTTTTATAGTCTCATAATCTCATTTCTATTAATTTCATATTCCTTATTTTGGCTTGGAATCTTACGGATGGGTAAAGTCAATCAATGCGTGCAATATAGTAGTCGGCGCCATCCGCTTTGATCATGTTGGGATGCGATGCGATGGGATGCGATCAATAGACTCAGCCCCACGATGAAGGATGTTACGTCACTGCCAAACCAACAGTTTGTTAATATAAGTCAAATCACAAGCAAATCATAAGAGGATCGATTGTTACAACAATTTGTGTAATAGCCGCGTCAGGAAATATGCCGCGGATAATTTGATTTGTAGCCCCTCTGTGATGAAGCAAGTGTAGCACAGATATCCATATTCATAGCTATTTCTCGACTCTTCTTTTTCGCAACCTTTCAATTACTCGCTAGTACAAGCAAGCTTCCAGACTAAATCCTTTCCATATATCAATCGAGGAGAAATTCTTGCTTCCACTATCAACCTGAGTCAGCTATTTTCAATCAAAAGATAATCACGCCGAGGAAATTCTTACAAAGTCCACGACATCCTGAGCGGCATCCGGTGTAGGTTCTGATAGCCATTCCATCAATTGGCCCTGACCCCTAGACGTAGTAGCAGTATGTGCCAATTCCGACACCGAGTGACATATATCGCTGAGAATATTCCTCGTGTGCTCCGTCATGGCTTTATTACCCAGGCTGCAAAAAGGTAGAAGCTCATATTGAGCATCACATTTTCTGACGGCTGGAAAAACACAAAGTTGTCTCTGGAACTTGCGCACCATTGCCAGGAGTTGTGAGAGGGATGTTAAAGGTAAAATTGGAATCTTGAAAGTGGTCATTAGGCTAAAATGATATTAGTGACGATTGTCTAGGTATGGTTAATATATTTCATTTACCTGATTTGAAGTTTCATATACCCCTTCATACCATTATCATCTCCTCCCTTTTCGTGAAGGAGAAAGATAATTCCTATGTTGCGGCCGCCAGTTTGGTGATAGAGTCTCTCGATTCGAGCGGATACGTTTGCGGGTGGTTCCATATCAGATGAAGAGAGTAAGAGGATACGGTAAGCCTGTGAGTTACCACCTTTGCTTGATGGTGGCATGGGAACTGCTATATCATGGGTGTTGAGAGTCTCCTCTGTTATGACCGTCAGTATTCCAGATTGAGGACTGACTGTCTTTGACAATTCTACCGACCTCGCCATTTTGGCATTTTTTCCATCAGTAAGGTGGAAGGCAGTGTAGCCCATTCTTGTCTTTTGCGTAGTGATGAACAGAACATGATTTTTGGTATTGTCCATATTTGATGTTTAGGGTGAAGAATTGTGTACGTGGGAAAGGTGAAGTCTTAGTGTCATTTTGAGACGTCTTGGGGACTATTGCCTACAATCTTGGGAATTTGACTTTAGACATGAGAGATTGGTTCCAAAGAAGATATAAAGTATACAATACTTGTTGATGTGTTTCACATTTGATAAGTGGAGTTATATAGCTCGATATTTCGATATTTCGATCTTCTATATCATCTACCATACATGAAATGGTTGGATGTTTTTGGAAATTCACTCCACCACCCCTTTGAATCCTCTTCCCCTGATGGTGTTGCATACTCATGGAGTATTTTTCACTCGTCTTCTACAGAGACGAGTGAGGCTAGACAGGACTTTCCTACGTCCAATCCTATACACATTCCTATCAACGGGGTAGCCCATATATCTTCCCGTGTTGCTCTCGCTAATGTCTGCAAGGGAACTGGTTCCGCTAATTGGTACAGTTGTGAGATGTACTTCATTCACGACCTCCATGACAGCTTTTTCTTCCCATTTGCACTTCTGATTTCTTCCAAAACCTGTTCCAATGCTTCTACCCGTTCTTGTTGCATTTTCTGTGTTTCTTCTAACTCTTTCTGCCGTAGGTTTAACTCTTCCTCCAGTTTTTGTAGCTCTGCCAGCTTTTCCGCGTTCGAATCGGGTTTCGATTGGGTTTTTATATATTCGTACATTAATAAACTTATAGCGACAGAGAGTATGAATGTATCGCCAATGACATCAGCAAATAGATCAACCGCTCTGGTTTCCGTCAAAGGTCTAAACTTCCGTCTCCAAACGCTAACATTTTCTTGGCTATAATGGTGTGCCTTTTTTGCAGCCTCTTCCGCCTTGGCCTGTTCTTTTGTCTTCACAGTTGGGGTCTCTGCCTTTTCTCTGGCTCTTTTCTCGGCTTGTTTATCTCGTAAAAGATTGACTTGTATTCGCATGTTCCATTGATGCAATGTTTGTCCACCTCTAGCCGCTATCGATCGAAATCTTTCGTGCTCGTGAGCTTGCCTTTTGATCCAATTCTGCACAGCATTAGCTTGCGTTCTTGGAACATAAATTTGTAGCTTGATACGTACTGCACCATACTTAGAGATATGTCTCACAAAGAGAGACCCTAGCTTGAATAGAGGAAGTGCGACCATAATGACAGTTTACATTCGACACATTCGATAGGGGGTTTCCGGGGATTGGAGTTGTCTTTATATTGCAGGTACCATCATATATATGTGCCAGCTAATGATTTGCCATTGTAGTGACAACTCAGCCAGATATCCAAGCCACAGCAAGACAAGGCAAGATATTGAAGAGTTTGAGTTAGTCAGCCTGGTAATATTTCGAGGCTGTGGAGTAATCTTGGTGGAGAGGAAGAGGAAGAGGAAGAGGAAGGGATCGTTGCTATGTCAACCAAAGATTCAAGCTTGTTCCGGCCCAGACCAACTAAAACCTTCTAAGGCTGTTTACAATTAATCCGATAACCCGATACCCAGCCCTGATCAATAATGAAAAGAGAAAAAGAACTTCATTTCTAAACTTAACTACTCCAGCTAGGTAAGGCACTTACCTATCTTTGATCTGTCGACTCAAGCAATTCACTTCAAATTCACTTGTCTTTAATCGTTCGATAACCTCAACATTTAAAATTGCTAATCAACCAAAGGAACATGTATCCGGAAAACTATTAAGAAGCCGATTGTAAGTTTCAATTCTCTTTCCACACAATTGTACAATTATCGGTCTGCCATGGAGGAAGTCAACATTCATCAGTTGCCCGTATATTGGATACCAAAAATCACAGTGGTTCCATTGTCAATTGCAGAACAAGCAATTGGAAGACAAAGACCATCTCCAACCCAGATTCTCAAATACTCACATCGACATGGGCCAATGCTGGGGCAATATGTGTATGATTATCCAGGGAGTGAAGATAGATGGCACCTGGAACTTCGCTATCCCAAGCTCATATGGGGAACAACACCTCTTGAGATAGAGATTATAGATATCATTGGATGTATTCTTGCTCAGTTCAACAAATTTCCAGCAAATTGTGGCCGGAAATCACCCAGAAATCAGCACACTATATTATTCTTTACTGACTACCGTACTATTCAGATTTATTGCGCTCACGACCGTACAGAATTGCGGAAGTTCCATGAGCTCATTCAGTTAGATCTCCAGTTCAGACGCTCGCAGGTTGACGATACGTTCCACGGAGAAACTTACGAAAGCTTCACGAAAGCGGCTTCTGAAAGCATCCATCGTTACCTCATCTGGGAACAAGAATTTCCTGGCAACGAAGAAATGGAGGCACTATCACCAAGAGATGTCAATACGAATATTCGTACGAAACCAGTTGTGCAAAAGGCACCTCCCCCAACCAAGCTAGCAAGAGAAAAGGATCACCCTCCACCACCGCCTAGTGAGATACTCGAACCACCATCTTCAGATAGAAAGAATGGTGCCATATACAAGACTGGCCGTTGCCTTGGAAAAGGTGGATTTGCTATTGTTTACGAGGGTCAAATCAAAGGGACAAGGAAGAAGTGCGCTCTGAAGATTGTCAAAAGTCACATGTCACAGAAGAAAATGGAGCAAAAGGTTAGTCTAGTGGCCCCTCGATCATAGCATTAAAAACTAAACCTGTTCAACAGTTTCAAACCGAGCTTCAAATTCATTCGAAGATGAATCATCCAAATATTGTTCGATTCCACCGAGCATTTTCATACGACCAATGCACTTATATCGCAATGGAACTCTGCCCTAATGCGTCGTTAATGGATATGGTCAAGAAGAGGAAATATCTCACGGAGCCGGAAGTTCGCTTTTACACTGTTCAAATCGCTGGCGCTATCAAATACATGCATGCAAGAGGCATAATACATCGTGATTTGAAGATGGGCAACATATTTTTAGACAAGGACATGAATGTCAAGATTGGTGACTTTGGCCTTGCAGCATTGCTCATGTCGAATAAGGATATGGCTGCCTGTCGGAGAACAACTTTGTGTGGAACTCCTAATTATATTGCTCCTGAGATTCTCTCCAAGAACAATGGTGGACACGATCATGCAGTTGACATATGGAGCTTGGGTATCATTATGTGAGTCGAAATTCCTGGTAGTATATAGCAATTCATTTCTAACCCAATGCAGTTTTGCTATGCTTACCGGAAAACCACCATTTCAATCGGCCACGGCTGATGAAATTTATCGACGAGCAAAGGAAAGAGAATACGCCTGGCCACAACACTTCGTTGCTGCAAACATGATTTCACCCGAGATTCAAGATTTGGTCTCCACCATGCTACAGGATGCGGAAGAACGGCCACATCCAGATGTTATTGTTCAACATCCATTTTTCACGTGCGGTTGGATGCCCCAGGTTGAAGAGATGAGTGCCGATTTACTAGACGATCCTCCCAGACCTGATCAATTCCCTTCAGTCGTTGTCAAGCCTGGCAGGCCAAATCCTTATGCTCGAAGCCTCAAAAAGCTGTGTATCAAATGCGAAGTTGGTCCTTGGACTCCAAAGAAGCAGTACACTAGTCTTTACAAAGAGTGTGCTTTAGAAGAGAAAGCAAGTCTCACTCCTCATGTACCCCTCGCAGAGGGTATTGTCTACCGTCCATATGCCGAATGGGTCAGAGAGCAAAATGAGCAAAGCGTTGAAGAGAAAGCTACAACGGAGCTGGAGGTATCTAGTACTGTTGTGGAGTCGCTTATTGCGGACATTGCGGAGTCAAGCCTTGCACCATTGGCCAAAAAACCAGTGTCTCAAAGAACAGCTTCCCAAAGAGTAGTTAGCCAAAGCTTTGCGGCACAGCAACGGGTCAAAGATCAGCCATCGAACTCTACTACAATCAGGGGCGCTCTTCCTCGACGACCAACTCAAAGAGAAACTAAAGCTAAAGAGTCACTCGTACTTAGCAATGCAACAACCGAGATCAAACCCCGTGGTATTCTTAAAACCAAGGCTATTCCATCTGTTCCACAGATATCTTCTGAGGCCGAGGGACGTCTCGCAGCTGATCTAGTGGACGAATTACAAAAGGCTGACGAGGAACGAAAATCACAAGAATTGAAGAAGCAGCAATCTACTAAAAATGTTGTTTCTTTGTTCGGACCTCAGGAGAAATTAGAGTGGCTACCTGGTAGCAAACCCGATCACATACTGGAGGGCCTACAGCAACTTCAGGCAGAGCTAGATCGAGCTCTAAACAGCAGATCTATCGCAGCTACTCCCAAATCTAGGCCACCGACTCCTGCTATAGTAGTCAAGTGGGTAGACTACACTAACAAATATGGGTTAGGATATATCCTGAGTAACGGAAGCGTGGGTTGCGTCTTCAGAGAAACGCCTGCTGGAACGCCAGAAAGTGAGGATAACGTCATTGCCCCTTCCTGCATTGTTGTTCGTGATGGAGAGAGACATCTCGCCAATCGAACAAACAGAGCATACGTAAATAGGCATCAGATTATCCCAATCTCAGGCCCGAACGTCGAATTCTATGAAAGCAAGGGTGAGAGGGGAATGCTTCGTGGCTCAGTCCCTGCAAAGAACTACCGAATTGCTGAAAATAATGAGGGCAGACCCGGTAGACTGCCTGTGGGAGTGGATCTCTTTGATAATCGCAAACGAGACAAGATTTGTTTATGGAAGAAGTTTGGAAACTATATGTTTGCGTATGGTAGAGATGCCGAGTACCCCTACGAATCGTGGACGGCTGGTCAGAACCCTGAGGCTACAGTCAACAGTACAGTTATCACCTTCTATCAGCGATGGGGAGATGTTGGCTGCTGGGGTTTCAGTGATGGGCATTTCCAATTCAATTTCCCGGATCATACTAAGGTCGTTCTTTCACCAGATGGATTTTGGTGCGATTTCTATCATCTGTCTTTCGAGTGTGCAAGAGAGCTCACTGAGAAGGGCACGCTTCCGATGAATGCTTTAGATGAGCGACAGCATCTCTCATATCCGCTACAAACACTTCTGAACTTCATGGCCAAGCCCTCGAGAGCAGCAAAAACCACCTTACGCAAA
Source organism: Myriosclerotinia scirpicola (assembly GCA_002162505.1). Lineage (NCBI taxonomy): Eukaryota > Fungi > Ascomycota > Leotiomycetes > Helotiales > Sclerotiniaceae > Myriosclerotinia > Myriosclerotinia scirpicola. Next base: position 3,689,940 of record NGKG01000001.1, read on the forward strand.
CGTCCTGAGATTGATCCAATGATCCAAGGTCTTCCCCAAGCGAATGACTTTAGAAGAAAGGTTGAATTCATCAGATGTGCGGTCAAAGAGTGGGTGCACAACGGTGGTCTTGGAATCAGTGATATGGAACCTAAGACACGTTTGAGATGGATGGGATATCGAGAGGTTCATGACGACAAGAAGCTCAAGCATGTCTGGACTACAGTTGGAGGACGCAAAGGAGATGAGAGACGAGTTGCATGGTATGATCCTCACAAACCGCACGAAGTCATTTACGATGCCGAAGTTAATGGAGTAATGGTTGAATGATCGGGTCAATGGCGTTTCCTAAATTACGACGAGTTTCACATTTCAGCATTACACGCACGTTTCCAGCATTACTGCTCATAATAAAAACATCGCTGGTGGGGATCTGGAGTTATTGGGGGGTATTAAATCAATACTTTGTGGAGTTTGGGGTGATGGCATTTGTCGTGCAACACATGCACGACGTGGTTTGTCCTTGATTATGATGCATTTTGGTGGCTGTATTTTTTCTTGCTTTTCTTCCATTCATCAAGTTCAATACCTTTTTGCATGCATAGCATCTGGATTGGAGTTTTGCTTCCTTCATACAATATGAAGATTGATGAGCTAGTGGGGCTTCCTGGCTCTTGACGTTAGGTTTGGGTTCCTGTTTCCCGTCGGATGATGGGAGGGGAATTGGTTGTAGCAATGGGGTTTGAGCCCGGATACCACATAAGTAATTAGATACTGATTAATGAATTACATATAGCATTATTATAATTGTAATCTTGTGAAAGAATTTGAGATTATTGCAGTTGTTCTTGGCTTGTAAGTATCAAGGTATTGGAGACAGTATCAGGTACTTCATGCGAGAAACGTAGGCATGTGTACATATTTAAACAGATTTATTGGATGTATCTAAGACGGGGAACAATGTTCAATGAGGATTCAAAATCATACCAGTCAATTGCTTTGATGAATGCCACTTGATGTGAGGAAATGTGAATGTTTAAATACTCTTGCATGTTTGTTCGTTAAGACTAGTAGTGGAAAGCTACTCCGTAAGGAGGGATTAGATCGTCAGGTATAAGGTACAGTAGAGACGGATTATATTATCTTGTGGATCCGAGACACGATATCCCTTCTTCTAGATATCTAAAAGAAAGTCAGTAAGTATTCTAGAAAGATCGAAAATCAATGGTAAAGGGATCTAGAATTGAATCCGTCAGTCGGCTTCTTATGTGTATATGATCATCTCGGGAGTTTTAGGCGCAGAGAAGTTGGAATGTATGTACATCGGTGGGCTGGAGATGGAGAGATATTGGTAGAGTACAGATACACAGATACACGGTCAGCTACCTCCTTTTCACATTTGCACCTTTCTCCTTACCATGCTTCGGATGGATGTCGATACTTTGAGAGTCAATCGGGACCTAGGGGTCTCTCATTAATTTCGTCAACACGAGTGCCAAGTTTAGGGTTTGCTTAAGGTCGCGCTTCGAGACTCGAGAGAGTCTAGAGCTTTTGTGGACTTTAGAGGGGTCTGTCTATATGCTTTTTTTTGGCCCCGTGTAGTCGGGGGGTTGTTGTCGAGATGGATGTTTGTGTTGATGTTGATGATTACTAGTAGGTATAGATAGATGATACCGGTACAGGGCAGATACTAGGGAAAATAGATGGGAATGTCGAGAACCTAGCCCGAGTTTAGGTGCCGGTAGGAATAAGTCGTAGGTACCCCTGAAATATGACAATCCCACACTTGGTTTTGGCCCAAATTATCCAGAAAAGATGCGGTGGGCGTGCGAGACATGATCAGATATTAAGTATCTTTTTGCGGTGTAAATCCGTACCTGTTAAAGATGGGGGGCGCACAGAGTCACAGCTTAAATTCTTTGGTTCCATACCTTAATTACAAGTTTAAAAATTGCTCGAAATAGTAATGGGTGTTCGGAGTTAGGGTCTTCTTTAGAATATGAGTTTTCTCCTGATTTATGATGGGTTTCCTGTTTGGGTAGGTGTTAATTAAATGAAATGAATTGATCGTCGGGTTGCTGCAACTTGCTGGTGACGGGGGTTGAGGTTCTTTTGCTATGCTTGGTAGGTTTGATGATGATTGATTGGGGTTTGGCGCGCTTAGTGGCTTTTTTTTAGTCAGGAACAGAATGGCAGGCGAGGGGAGGGGAGGGGATGGGAAGTGGGAAAGAAGTGCACCTGCATGGTTTGGGTTGTACTTGCTTGCAGTCTTGCACACTGGAAGGAGATGAGATAGTATGTGATGGTATGATGATGGATTACGCAGTAAGAGGAGAGAATGAGCTGGAGAAGTTGTTACTGGTGCTTGACAAAGGTAACATAAAGTTTGAACCCTTTCCAGAAAATTCTTCATTAAAATATCAATCACTGGAATTGACTTTCAAAAACATTCGATTGAATCAACTCTAATCTAATCTGAATCTGAAATCTGAATAGAGTCCAAGCCAAACAAATATTTAACCTTTGTTCAGGGGGGGAGTAAGTACAGTGTACATATACACATATCCGCCATTATCCGGATAACCTAAACCCTTAATGGAGTGGCTTAGCATCTACAAAAATGAGCTAAAACAGCTTAAAGTAATATCCATACGTATGGATAAGTTTAAATTTGATCGCTGTTTAACTTTCCCCTATATTTTTCTTAATCCATCCTTGATGCACATCCACCGTCTATTGACTCTATTCGTCCCACAGTCCACACAATGAGAAAACTTTAATACGAATTCGGGAAATGAGATGGTTTGATCAATTCAACTTGATCGTCAGAATGGTCAATGCAAATTACCTGTTTGGGGAATTATGCAGTCATTTGCATTGGGGTAGAGATGAAATAGATGAAAAAGGAGGGGAATTGGTTGGTGGGAGAGAGGGGGAGGTGTAGATGGGTGAATTATTATGTTTGTATGTGAGATCTTGGTTGGTTGGCTGGCATCAATGTGAAGAAGATAGGAAGGACAATTGGATTGAGGTGAGATGGACTGTCACTGGATACTGGATAATAGCTAAGTTATGAATCTTATGATATCCTATGATTCCTATCCCTTCTTCTTCTACCCGTTTCTATTTTAAAATTCATATCCAATCAATCAAAATCTCTTGGTTCTCTTGGTACACAAAATTTAAGATTCATCCGCTCTTGATAAACTTGAGCGGACACAAGGAGAGCCGGTTGTTTGGTTAGACTGACTATCAATCATCATCCATCATAACAACTCACATCCCAACTTCGGGGTCTTACCCATGTCATAAGTCTTGGAAACCCACCTGCAGCCTGCAGCCTGCAAGCTTCTAGTTTAGCTTACCATCTAATTATTGTTTCTCCACGTTCTCATTTATCTCCTCTGTCCTCCCTCTCTTTTTCCTTTTTTTTATTCCGATTATCGACGTTGTTGTTGTGAATACCTTCACTTGGCCAATTCTCACATTCCCTTCATCGCCGAATCAATATCTCTACCGCTTCACTCTTTCAGCGGGCATTCTTTACGAGCAATCTTTACGATCTTAATAATTCAAAGTCATCCAATCAAAAATCGATCTAATATACGATATAATCTATTACATACAAAATGAAGGCCGGAGTTCTCGCAGTCGCGGCTGCGATTGCAGGTGGTGTTAATGCTAGGGATTTTGGAAGGAGACATGGTCATCAAGATTTCCATGGGAGAGGATTGTTGGCAACTGGAGCATCATCATCGGTGGAATGCTCATGCACGACTGTTTGGTCTACTGTCACCGGAGAACCTCAATGTATGTGATATAAAATAGATTCAGAGTATGTTGGCTTTGGACATTTACTAACGTCAATCTTAGTATACTTCCCACCGGCTCCAACAGCCCCTTCAAGTGCTTCCGGCTCGGGTGTAGCACCGTCACCATCATCAGCAACTTCTGCTGGTGGTATTCCATCTGCCCCAGTCCCATCTGGTTCATCCCCAAATGCATCAGGATCAGGTTCACTGCCATGTGTTTCTTCTGGGCCCCTTCTCTCTGGTCAAACCGCTTGCCCAGTTTCCTCTGGCTCTGTCCCAGCAGTGTCGGCTCCAACTGTCCCAGCAGTGTCGGCTCCAACTGTCCCAGTGTCGGCTCCAGCTGTCCCAGTTTCAACTGCACCAGCCGTTGTCCCCACTCCTTTGGCAACCACGTGCCCAACTCCAGGTGTTTACACCATTCCAGCCACAACCGTGACTTTGACTGAATCTACCACCGTCTGTGGTGCCACATCAACTGGTCTTCCATCTGCAGGAACCTATACCGTCGGAGGAGTCACTACTGTTGTTACTACCGCCACAACAGTCGTTTGCCCATATGCTGCCATCTCAACTTCAGAAGGTGTTGTTACAAGCACTATTTTGACCACTACCTATGTGTGCCCCGCCGCGGGAACCTACACAATCGCTCCATTGACCACTACTGTTACTGAGCCCGCCGTCTGGGTTTACCCAACTCCAGCTTCCTTTGCTCCAGGAACCTACACTCAACCCGAAGTTGTCACCACCATCACCGAGACTAACGTGGTTGTTTTCTGCCCATACTCTTCCTCCCCCGCAACCGTCGATGCAACATTACCGGCTAGCACAGCTGCCCAGGCTACTTCAGCTCCAATTCCTGCTTTGACTTCCGCCTTGGGTCCAGTCGCGTCCCCAAGCCTCAGTTCTGTTAATTTCGCTCCTTCCTTGAGCTCCGTCAACGTTATTCCAAGCTCTAGCGCTATCTCCAGTGCCCCAGCATCATCTTCCGTTGCTTCATCATCCGTTGCCCCATCCTCCGTTGCCCCATCTTCCTCGGCAGTTGTCGCCTCTTCCGCCGCAACTCCATCTTCATCCTCAACCTCTTCCTCATCCTCTTCTGGTAATGGAGGTAGTGTAGGAAGCTCCGGCAAGCAATGGGCTATGACTTATTCTCCTTACAGAGACTCTGGTTCTTGCAAGTCTGCCGCAGAAGTTGCCATCGATGTAGCTCTCATTGCCGCCAAGGGTTTCAAAGCCATCCGTATCTACAGCCCCGACTGCCAAGGACTCGAGAACGTTGGTACTGCTGCTGAACTCGCCGGTCTCAAGTTGATCATCGGTATTTTCATTGACGGTTCTGGATGTTCTGGAGCTGCCGATCAAGTCACTGAGATTATCTCTTGGGGACAATGGTCTCTTGTTGAACTCATCGTTGTTGGTAACGAAGCCGTCTTCGCAGGTCACACCACCGCCTCCGAACTTGCTGCTTTCATTAGCTCCTCCAAGGCCTCTTTCAAGGCCGCTGGATACACCGGTCAAATCACCACCACTGAGCCCCTCAACATCTGGCAAGAAAACTCTAGCCTTCTGTGCTCAGTCGTCGATATCACTGGTTGCAATCTTCACCCATTCTTCAACGCTGAAGTCACTGCCGAAAACGCTGGAAAATTCGCCCTCTCCCAACTCGAGCTTGCCGATTCCCTCTGCCCTGGTCTTACCGCCATCAACCTCGAGACCGGATGGCCATCCGCCGGATCATGTAACGGATTAGCTTGCCCCGGTATTGAGGAGCAGAAGACTGCCGTCTCAGGCATTGTTGAGTCATGTGGTGGACGCGCCGCCATCTTCTCATTCACCAACGATCTCTGGAAATCGGCCGGAAGCTTCAACTGCGAACAAAGTTGGGGTTCGATCCATCTTTTCTAGATGTCGAGAATGGAGGCATGCAACATGTCTGTACGTGACAACTCTAGATCACCTAAATGATTTTCCTTGTTTAATATCTCATCACATCGGCACTTATGAGTAGATCTAAAAGAGGCATTTTACGACTTGGGGATAAAGGATTGGGGATGTGCTTTTGGCTTTGGGAGGAAAGAGTGGGTTGGTGTAATTTTTGCATGTCACTTGCATATATATATACAGATGGCTTACTAGCTCGGGCATGTTATCTATTTTTTGTTATCTCGATTTTTTTTTTTGTCTACAGCTTTGTAAATCCTAGTCTATTCTTCTATTCTTTGTGTGTGCTGAGGGGAGAGGAGTGGTGCAATAACAAAAATGAAAAATGAAATTGTTCGGCCATGTGTCTTGTGAGAAGCTGAGGTATTAAAACTATTGTCTATTCAATAACAAATATTTGTAAATTTCCCCCCTTTTCTCTCCCTTCTCCATCAAAATCATCACGTCCCTTCGATCTTAAGCGGAGATGTCGGATAATCCACATGTAGTTTTGGAATTGATATATGCAAGTAGCTGCACCGATCAATTTGCAACTTGTGTAGATATGGATGGGGATTCAATGGTTTGTACTTCGTAGGGATTGGTAATGTGGTGTGTGGTGTGGTGTTTTTGGAATTTGTTCTTGCGAGGCTTGCTTTATCTTATGGTGGTTGGTCTTATGGTGGTTGATTTGTTGGTGGCGTGTGGTGTTTGCATGGGGATGAAGGGAATGAAGGGGTAGTAGGGTGTTTGATTGGGGTTTTTGAACGGGGAGGGTGATGGTGTTTATATTGGTATTGATGTGGGTTACTGGGTGGCTTGGGGGAGTGGTGATGGG
>NGKG01000001.1:3696583-3733071 GCA_002162505.1 Myriosclerotinia scirpicola
GGGGGGATGGTGATGGGTGAATAGGGGGGAATAGGGTTTGTATTTTTGTACTTGCTTGAATACAATACTTAACGATGGGAGCATGGGAGATATGTTCTTCTCCAGAGAAGCGTGATAGTGCTATATCAATCATAAGACTTTGTCCATTCCTAGCTATCATTCTTAGTCCAATCATCTTTGGGGGGGGGGGTCCCACCCCTACTCCTGGGCGGCGTTGGATGTTTAGTTCATCACTACAGCTACTGGCGTCTTACAAACAAGCTTCCTTTCCCTTGCGGAGACGTATATGTTTACCATCAATAGATAAAGATGTATGTATCCATTAAGGAAAATGACTAGAGTTACAGCTTTTCAATCCAAGCACGCGAGCGATCTTACTAGGAACGAGCGTTCCATGAAAACAGCTCCGAAGCCCGCAAAATTGCTTTTCTTCTCTCCGATTATTGCTATCAGATGCCTGTATGCAACAGTCATATATGGACTATAGGATGATATATCCAGTGACGACAACCCTGACTGAAGTCTTGGAGTTGCAATTTTGAGTATCGCAAAGTGCATTCGGGATTGGAATTGGAACTGGTATGGTTCTCAGTGTTTTCTGTGATTTTGTAAAAGTATAATAGAATAATGGGTCAAAGACTCAAAGGAGAAGTTGGAAGAGAGGAAGCCGGATTTAGACTACCTAATACGTATTATGTATGGCTTTTGGTGGCGGGGTTCTTTCAATGTGTTTCTTCATCTATGGCAATACCATACAACACACCAATTCTCGGTATAGCAGTGAATTTCCAATGATATTTTCGGTTTGGTACGTACAAGTTACTACTCTTCGATACATATTAGCATATACATGCAACATACTGCATATATGATGACGATGCATCATGCCTATTGTTTTGCATAATACATCTGATAGATACTTTCTTTGACTGAACCGCTGTTGTATCAAATGACAAGTCAGGAGGCGATCTAGGGGGTGATTTTATAACCGAAGGCGCTACAGAAAACTTTATACTCATCACTCATGCATTGTTTATACGTCTATGAATAGAAATATACTTGTATATAATATCAACTATTCTATTTCCCCTCATATGATTTCATAGTTGTATCATAACAAGGTGTAATTTTTCTCCCTTCCGAACTTTCAAAGTTCAAACTAGCCACATAAATCCTCAAGCTCTCCTCTTGCTCAAAATCCCCAAGGAAGTGAAGTGAAATGAAATAGAATAGACCGAATGCGAATAATGTGTCGTATACTCTGCAAACCCAGACAAGTTACAATTGCCCTATTTCCGCCTCGATGCGAAGTCAATGCTAAAACAAATATCCTCCAACATAAAACAACTGCTAGCAGTACAATCCAAGACTCAAGACTCAACTATCAACCCTCAACGTGCACATCAACGCAACCAAAGCAAACAACAATTAAATTCTAAACATGTCTCCCATAGTCACACCCATAGCCGCCATACCCATAAGTTGGCAGTGCGACTTTAGACGTACTGGTGGTTTTCTTACTAGTGGATGAAGTTGTTGTTAAAGGTTTTTTGGAAGTTGAGCTTGTGGTTTTGAGGGTTGTGGAGGTTTTGATTGTTTTGGTGGATGGGTATGTGGGTGTGTATAATGTCTGAAAAGAAAGAGGCAAAGGTAGATTAATTAGTGATTAAGTTCCTTTTTGGGGGGGGGATTGAATTTTATATGTGTATGGATGGGTATATGGGATGAATACATACAGAAGTACTTTTAGTGCTTGGAGAAGATACAGGTGGAGTTGGTACGGAGATAGTTGAAGAAGTGGTACTAGTGCTTAAAGTAGATGTTTTCGTAACCGGTACATTCGTTGAGCCAATCGAAGTAAATGATGTAGGAGTGTCTGAGCCAAGCGAGGAAGTTGATGCAGGAGTGTCTGAGCCAAGCGAGGAAGTTGATGTACCAATAATCGGACTACAACTTCCAGCCGATATCACATTATCATCTAATGTAATAGCAGCACCCGCGTAGAGACCGCCTTGATTTTTAGCTCCGGTTTTTAAGCTTATAGATGCGGATGCTAGGATATTGCCTACGAAAACACTAGTTGAACCGAGTGTTGCGGAGCTTCCTAGGAACGGGAATATGGTTAGCATTATATTAAAATCCGAAATCCAAACGGGGGATCATAGGAGTAAATGAAGGGAAGAGAAATACAACATACCAACAGCCCAATAAACATTACAAGCTTCAGCCCCATTGATTAAAACCACAGACGAAGCAGGAGCCGCAATCAAAGTCGACGCAATTTGAAAGACCCACGTAGCTCCCGAATTACCAGATCCATCAAGTGTCAAGATTCCAGTGAGCGATACGCCACTAGTATATCTATACACACCCGCTTGGAGAGTTTGACCCCCGAGTTCTGAATTGGCAGTGGAATCGATACTGCCGGTGACTCCTTGAGCAGTATTGTATGCGGTGAGAGCATCGGCTCTTGCTTGAGATACCGCACTAGTTGAAGTTTCACTAGTGCCGACTACGACTCCAGGTGGAAAACCGATGATTGTGGAGCCGGTGGTGCCGATTTTGCCGTTGATGATGGTGGGGCCCGTGTTGGTGATGCCAGATTCGGCTAAGGCGCCGTATGGGGCAGCTGTTCCTAGGTTGACCTGTGGATAATTTCGATGTTAGAGATGTTTTTGATGGTGTATGAGTGAATTGAACTTTACCTGAGTAAGACCGGGAGCTATGAAAGCAGCGACCCAAAAGAGAGGTGAGGTGATATGCATTTTGAGCGTCGAGATCAAGTTGAATGTGGAACTGAAGTGGTGTGAAGTGTAGAAGAAGAAGAAGGATGAGAGAGAATAGTATGATATAGAGAAAGAAGTATTGTAGAGGTGGGATTGATCTTTCTCTTAAATGTTCTTTACAGGAACGTTCCGGCCCAAGATGCTGCTGTGATCCGACTGATGCATCTCTATCCAGAGTTCCCACACTCTTTGCATACCTTCCTAATTGATTGACGAACAAACAACTTTCTACAGTGACGCCGCTCAAAATCTTGATTTTGAAAGTCGACGATTTCTCGTCTCGTATAGCCTCTTCCACATCCGTAACCACTCAATCCTGCCTCAAAACCGTAAAGAAGACCTCAGCCGGGCATCTTGGAAGAACAACTGGCCCATATACATCGCCACCTCTTCCGCCAGTATATAATTTCTTGCTGCTTCAGCTTTCAGGACAATGTCCGTGGAGATTTCGACTACCTTGAGAAGGCCCTTCAGGGGACCAACAGGCATTCATATCCAGTAGTGCCTATGTTGACATGCTACTTGCATATATTGATAGTATCGAGAGCCTAGACAATGACAAGCAGGATGAAGGGGTGAAAAGTCTTGTTAGATCTCAAGCATATTGATTGGATTTTGATGGGATAAATCAAGCCGCACTTCTAGAATGCTGACCCTCCTATGCGTCTAGAATTCCACCATGGGGTTGAAAATCACTCACAAGAGAGGGTGGAAGTCATTTTGTTCTCCGAGGAGGTAGGTTCCGGAAGACTTCTTTAGTGTGAAATCTTATTGTTATCAACATACTGAGTGCACACTGCACAATAACCGTCAAGAACAGAGATGTGGAAGTATCTCTCATCATCTATCCGAAGTAGACATCCCAATCGTTGATTAAAAGCAAACTCAAAGTTGGGAACAGATATCCGAAGACCAATAGAACTTTGCAGGATGCTTAAAATTTCAAGCGACTCGTAACGCATGAATGAAAGGATGCATATGCATCTCGTGTGACAATCCCGTAGAACTTAAAATACTATTTTAAAAAGCCATCCCCGAAAAGAGATCGCATTAATATGACAATCAACGGAATTTTGCGCTAGATCCCATCGTTTAGAAAGCCATACATTACTAGCAGATACAGTTGGCGTGGAAGACAACCTGATATAGTACTTGTATCATGGTGGCCAATGTGAGGTGGCGGAAAAGACCCTGTATGCATAATGCTACATATGCATGTGTGTAACAACCGCATTTAGATGTCATTATCGATATTGATGCAAGAGAGTTTTCCTGGTACGTGTAAAGTAATTGTAATACTTGAATTTGACAAGTCACTAATCAAACGGGGAATGATTGAACCAGACTTGTTCATTGATACATAGACCCATACCTCTACCGTTACCGTATTCGTATGTAAATTGTAAAGGCGTAATACTGAAACTCAACTGCATGTAACCACTGCGAGTTGTGGACTCCATCAAATATCCACATCAGAGAATCAAGCCTTTTGGCAACGGTCAACCTAATGATGCAACACGGAACATTCCCAGAAACATCCACTATAGACCTTGATGGGTTGCACCAAAAGGAAATCATATCAAAAGAAAAAAAACCATTCGTCAGCTGTCCAAAACTATTAGTGAGAACCCGTTCTGTCCGCGCCGTCCGAAGATTTCAGGTTTCAGATTTCTCCTGTGCTACACCACTGTATCTGTCAATATTCTCCTTGATTGTTACCTGATCCACTTAATCCCCAACAACCCGTCATGCGTGAGATTTGTACCTTAAAAACGGGTGTCCAACAGTGCATTTAGTCACTCAATCGGTTGACACTGTACCATACCGAACGGCGAAAAGCTTCTGACACAACCTTGCACATCAAGTAACGTGGGCGTAGAGCAAATATCATGAACTTCCCAAGGCAGATGAATAGAAGAAACAAGAAATGAAGCCCCATTAATCTGTGTGACTCTTTCAAAATTACACTCTAACTCTCACACATGAAAAGATCGAAGGCACTCGACCATCGATATCTTCCAGGCAACCACTCAGCCCAACACACTCATAAACAAAACAACAATCAAACAAACCATTATATCTATCGACTATTATGCAGCCCCAAAGATCTGATTTTGTACATCGCCACCTACACTTCTACCTAGCAGTCCTCCTACTCTCAGGATTCTTGAAAATCACCATTGTTCCACAAAGCTGTGTGGCTACCTACATAGCATTCAGACCTGCAGCCAGAAGCATCAGCGCGGCTCACGCAGATCCGATCCCATTTTGTTTCCGAGCCGAGATTCAATCCTGATTGTCAAACCATATCCGCCAAGACCGTTCTCTTTAGATATTTGTATGTGGGAAGTTTTGAGGTTTCCAGCCCTCCAACTAGTGGACAGATTCATTAGGAACTTTGATTTTAGACTCTCGAAAATAAAGTATTTCGAAAAATTGAACAGTAAGGGAACAGCTGTTTGAAACTCTGTAGCTTCTTTATTTGAAACTTCACTGAAAACCCAACGTCACTTAACATGAGCAACCAGGAGTCTGATAACACTACAATATTGAAAAGCAGAATAATGAAAATCAATCAGGGCTGGGCATAGGGTAGGGTATACCCGGGGTCCTCCAGGATATTTTCTGTCGGTTTAATACTGCTCTGCTCTACTCTGTAGGGTAGGGTAAATACCTAAAAATATAGCCGGGTACGGGTAGATTTCCGGCTATAGACATGTGATTAGCACGTGAGGCTAGAAGACGTGAAAGGACTACCTAGGTCTAACATCACGGGATAATATTAGAGGATAGTACCAAGGGATAATATTAGAGGATAGTATCAGGGGATAATATCAAGTAGGAGGGTAAAGCCGAAAAACGTAATGGAACTAGTTCGGATAATAATATATGATTATTCCTAAGGTTATTATAGTTGAAATAGCTTCAACTTCAAATGAATATATAAAATAATCACTTAACTAAGAACCTAGGGTAATACTTATACCCAGCCGGTTTCTAAAGTAAATACCCTATAAAATCCAATAGGGTAAAATAAATACCCTATAGGCTTTAAAATCCCCGAATGGGGTTCGAGTGCCTAGCTGTCACGGGTTCACTACCCGTTCCTAGTTAATAGCTTAGCCGAAGTAGCATCGCATCTCCTTCCATATAGTCGGCCCTTGCCCTAGGACCTTCTTACTCTCCTTGTAGAATATCATCTTGTTACCTAGTACTCTTCCTACGCCGTGATACTAGCCTTGAAATCAATATAAATTCCTTTTGAATTGAAATTTAGAATTAAGTATTATAAGATTTCAAAAGCATAATACTCCTTGTAAACTATAACATTTTTTAATAAATTCTTTTTTAAAAATGTATTTCCTTATATAAATTTAATTATATAATAATTTTCTATTATTTAATACTTTTATATAAAACTTACTATGCTTACTACTTAGTATTATTATTAAAAGTAATATAAAATATCTAATATTATAGAGTCTACTATAATACGAAAGCGAAGAATATATAGCGGAAAAGAGCGGAAGCCAAACTAGCCCTTAGGCAAAGCGTCAGACGACGGCACCACTGACACAAAAACCGTCGAACAATCCAAACAGCCCTCAAGCTTGGCTACACGCACATCGACTGTGCCGAAGCCTATAACAACGAGCGCGAGGTCGGCGTCGCGATCCAGCAGAGCCAAATACCCCGCGAAGAGCTCTTCGTGACTACGAAGACACTGGGTTCCCAGCCCATTGCTCAGGCGCTGGATGCCAGTCTTTAGAAACTGCAGCTCAGTTGTGTGGATCTGTAAATTATCTCCATCCTTATCAAAATTGTGTCACTTCTAAGCTCTTGTTATAGCTATGCTATCTTCTCCACATACCCTGGCTCGAGCGCTCTCTCTGCGATACATGGGACGAGATGAAAGCCATGAAATCTTCGGGAAAAGCAAAAGCCATCGGCGTCTCCAACTTCACCATCTCGCACTTAGAAATTGTCATAGCCGACGCAAGCGAGATCCCAGGGGTGAATCAAGTCTAGTATAACATATATCTCCAGCAACCAGAGCTCTCCGCGTACTGCCGGAGACACGGCAAAACAATAGAATCGTACGGGCCACTAGCGCCATGGACCACCGAAGGCCCGGCGAAGGCGACGGTGGCGGAGCTTGCGCGGAAGTATGGGGTTGGAGAGGCGGGAATCTGCTTGAGGTGGTGTGTGCAGAAGGGGGTACCGGTTGTGACGACGAGTTTTAAGGAGGAGAGGGTAAAGGTTTATCTAAAGGCCTTTAAGTTTAGCCTTGAGGTTAAGGAAGTTGAACAGCTGTCGAGTGTTGGGACGAGTCATCATTTTAGGAAGCATTTTGCTGAGAACTTTTCTGGGCAGGATAAAGCATAGATTTTATGAGAAGTAACAGTTTGTAATTTTAAGTTTCAACCTGTTTCTCTGTAATTATGATCATAATTTGAACCATTCAATGTGACCTACTCGTATTAGTGAGCTGTTGTGCTTATTAAGTGTTTCTTTTGCTTTCTGAACAGGACTAATTCTGGCGGCAAATTCATAGAAGCTCATCGTTGCCCTCGTTTGGCCTCAGTTGGCCATATTTCTAAGTTTTGTTTGAAAATTATCAGTAAGATTTGAAATATACAATAAATTTACTTGATACTACTATCCACCTCCGTGAAGTGCGCTAAGCTACTTGACTGGTAGTTTTGAATTATCATGGAAATGTTTGCACAATACAGCAGCATTGATCTTTAGAGTGATAGCAAACAAGTTGAATTAAAGTCGTTGATGTTTTAGTATAGTAAATCCATATAGAGAATCTTATGCAAAAGTGTATCTCGGACGGAGGCCTTCCTGAGCTCAAGGCTCACTTTAGTGGTTCAAACACACACCATAAATCTCCCGGTTGCATTGTTACTCGATCTAGCATATCTATCCAAAACTTCTCCGGGTCATGACCTGGCGAACTTGATTTTGAATGTCTTGACAAAAGGCGCCGTGACATAACGTAATTCTACGTTAGCGAGCGCTTTCCCAGGGCAGATATGGTGACCTTGATGTAAAAATTAGTATGCGATCTAAGAATGACGGGAACAGTAGGCTATATATACCAACACCCTAGTTGGCATATGCGCACCCGTCTTTGATAAGATCTGGCGGCTTGTCCGGCGTTCTGCGATGAATTCGGTTGGATCTTGGAATGCAGAAGATACTACCGAACATTAGTTACTGTGGGGAAAGCAAATCGGAACATTCATTTAAACTTACAACGATGCAAATTGTAGTATGCAGTAACTTAAGCTTCTGGTGGAATGAAGGTATTGTCGATCCACAAGACCTAACCAGCTCTCAACTGGTTTCAAGAATCGAAGAATTCGAAGGCAAAAAGAGCTGGCTAGACTCTATCTCCGCATGGTGTTAGTACAAGGAGTGTTTCTTTGAGTTTACGTAACGTTTTGAGTTGCTCTTCTGCATCGGTTTTGCTAGAGACTTCACCAAAGACTAGCACACTCATGAAGTCAAAGATGAGCCCTGTCATGAGGTCATTAGTACTGAGTACTGCCAGGTTCGCCTTGAGCATTGGAAACAAAATCCAGAACTTCAGTGGCAGGAGCTCCTATGTTTGCCACATACTCTAGACCTGATATATGTTATATACAGTACTGTTACAACTGCTCGTACCATTCACTGTGCCATTCACTGTGCCATTCATTGCATATTGAAACTACTGCAATACCAGTCTAATAGATTATTGATAAAAAAAAATCAAAAAAAGAGGGAATTCAACATGTAACATTCTTTGTCACCTACTTGCATACTCAGCTTACTCTACCTACCTATTCACTATCCAAGATTAGCTTGCGGTGAGCTCGGGAATCGGTTCAATTTCATCAAGGCTACAATGTTTTCGGCATGTGCAATACTGAGCTCACGACTGGAGCATGCTTCTTACTTGAATGTGCAATCGCCATTCGCAGAGCACTGGCTCTTGATTCCAACATCCCACCAGATCCTGATCCAACCATCTTGAATCGACGACTAGCATCGATAATCTCGAAGTAAGTGCCACACACTCGGGAATTGCCCCACACTAATCACGCACAGAATAATCAGATATAATGGCACCACTCACTCTCAGCGCTTTCCTCTGCCTAAAGAAGGGACTCACTCCAGAGGAATTCAAGAACCACTACGAGACAATCCACATCCCCCTTCTTCAAGAAATCCTTGGCGATAAATTCCCAAAGACGTATACGAGACATTATGTGGTTCGAACTTCTGAAGGAGCCACATCTGATGACAGGTCAAACTCGAACTACAAAGCAAGTGTTTATGCCGGCACGAACGCCGAAGATTTCGACTATGATGTGTATAGCGAGCTCGTTTTCGAAGACGAGGTAAAGTTCAAGGCCTTCGAAGCTGTTATATTGGATCCAGTCTTGGGTCTCAAGATCAATGAGGACACCGTCAAGTTCGTAAATCACGTAAAAGTGGTTTGGATTAACGTTTCTGTGTCCACCACGGCTCAGACACCCAAGGAGTAGTGTTTCGAGGCTTTCGTAAGATATCCTGTTGGTGATGGTTTAATGGTTCAAAGACCAGCAGTTTGAGGGAGGGAACTATTCAGTCGTATTGATGCCAGACCTATGTGGTAAGGTCTGCGATCACTTTCACTACAGCTTCTAGGCGTACAATCCAAACATAGCCTCTATAAAGTGAGAATCCTTTTGCGATGCTGTTGATTTCGAAGTTAATAAGCGCCGAATCGTGACTATCATGATGCAAGCCTAGATGCAAGTATTCGTTACTGTCTAGCGGTAATTACTCGAAGACATGAGAAGGATCTGAGCTGTGAGACATTCAAAAACCACTATAGGCTAAACAGTGGGTCTCAAGCAAGTCTGATTTCTTCATCTCCGGTCTAGTCAGCGTATTGCTTCCACTGTAGACTGGTTAATAAATGGGACAAAATGTTAAATACAACACTGAAGGGAAAATTTATCGCCACAGTCTCGCTAGCCAGCCCTTGCCATATCGATGGCTTCGACACTGCGACTGGAGACCTCGTTACTGCCACAGAAACGAATGAATATTCGGATTTGTATTGGGCTTTGTCTGGCGGTGGAGGTAGAACCTACGGTGTTGTTCTTTTCGCGACATACAAACTGTACGGATATGAAGACGATTGGGGGTAACCTTACCTTCTACAATACAGGCACTTCTCAGGACATATTTTACGGCGTAATCGGAACCTGTTTGAAAGCTCTTGATCCATATGCTGCAGCAGGCGGTGGAGTTAATTGGCTCAACACTGGCGCATACTTCAGCATGGCTCCTGCAATAGCCACGGGAATGAGCCAAACACAATTCGACTCATTCTTTGCTCCAACGCTCTCGAAATTGAAGGAGAACAATATGTCATATGGTAGGATGCATATCCTTTTACCCTTCTGTCCATAATATAAACACATACTGACCTTGGAATAGGCAGTATATGCCTCCGAGGCATATTATACTTTCGCGGATGCCTATAAGGGCCAAGCGGGACCTGAAAATATTACCAATTTTAACGTCAGAGGCCAATTAGTTTCTCGTGATGTAGCCAAAGGTAACGCCACTGGGGTCTTGGATACGATCAAATGGATGAACGATCTTGGAGTTGTGGTAGCAGGTTTTAGCACTTAACGTGGTGAGCTCAAATAAAACGCCCAAGAACTCCGTGAATCCTGTGTGGCGTGACACACTTTTGCCTATCACCACTGGACTGTAAGTTGCAAAAACCATTTCTTGATACACTTCCACTCACTCACAATCATCACAGGGCCTGGAGTGACACTATTGGGATGCGAATTTGGCTAGTCAAGATCTAATCACCAACACCATTGTCCCAAGATTAGAGGCATTGACCCCTGAAGGAGGAACATATCTCAATGAAGGTGATCCATATCAATCAAACATTTAGCAAAACTTTTATAACTCTAGTTATAATCGTCTGTTGTCGATCAAGGAAAAATATGACCCCGATCATGTGTTTTACGGACACGCAGCCATTGGAAGCGAGTATTGGACACAATGTGTAAGCTTTCCTCAATTGAAAGGGTATGGATTTTTCAATATGGCTTATTTCCTGAACGAAGGGAATGTTCTAATAAATAAATTGAATGTTTTATTTGAGTAAATGAATCGACTAATTTATACGAGTATAAATCCAATATTTAAAATGGCTTTATAACAGGAAATAGTTTCAACATATGAGCTTAAATGATAAAATAGAAACTCGATTATAAACGAGGGGACTGCAGCCTGGACTATTGCATGCCCTGATTTGACATGTTGGAATTTGAGACCTATTTTATTGTCAATTTTATTGGCAATCTTATTCGCAATCTTATTCGCAATCCGGTAGTTCGTCTTGAAAAGATGAAGATATCGAAAAGCTACAGTAAGATGCCGTATATATACTTTGGTAAGGGGGTTTACCCCCTTTCTACATAATCTTATGTTAAGCTATAACCTTAACCTAGCGCCTTGGACCAACTCGGCCATCTCATCATTTTTATTGGAGATATAGATATATTTGAAGGTTCTATTACTCCAAGGCTCTTTCAACATCGAGTAAGGGCCTGTTTGGCAGCCGAGTAAATACTGGCCGGTAGTATTTTATATACTACCAGTCGGCCGGTAGTATATGAAAGGTTAGAAAAAATAGTATTCAAAATAGTAAGTGTGTTTGGCAAGATTATAAATACTAATATTAAATAGCTTTCCGAAACTACCCGATACATCCGAACCCGCCCGAAAGAGGCATTTATGAAGATATACTCTGTACTTTATCAATACTATCAATGCTTTCAATACCATCAATGCCTTCAATGCCATCAATTCCTTCAAATGCCTTCAAATGCCTTCAATGCCTTCAATGCCTTCAATACTATCAATACCATCAATACCATCAATACCATCAATACCATTAATACCATCAATACCCTAATACCCTAATACCCTAATACTCTAATACCCTAATACCTTCAGGCTCTTTAAGCTTTTCAAAGCCTATAATTAAAATTTAAAAGTGGTGAATAGTAGCAAATAATATAAATACTAGTATTTGAATGGTTGAATGGTCTTTTTTTCTAGTATCTAGTATTTCAAAATTTTGTATGAGGATAAGGGCCTGTTTGAAAGCAAAAAATATATTACCATTGAAAATATCTAACTAATAGTATTTGGATATTAACCTTATAAATATTTAATAGTTTTTTAGATTATAAATATCAAATAGTAATATCTAAATACTATTATTCGTTTTTATATAAAATTTTTCAATAATAAAATACAGGAAATAAATGATATTTTAACTATTCAACTCTATAATATATAATATTTAAAACTATATAATACTACATTATTCTACTAATATAACTAATAACTTTTCTAACAAGTTTACAAATACCTTTTAGAATAATTTTGATATACAATTTAATAAAACATATATTAGAATTATTAAAAATAATATAAAATATTAAAAAACTATTTATTATAAAAAGAAAAATTATAAAATAGCTTTTTAAAAAAAACATTACAAAACTATAAATCTACTTTATATTATATACCTTCAACAATACCAAAAGCAACTACAAATATTATTATTTATATTTAAATCTTTTATACAATTTTATATAGATTATATAGAACTTTGTAAATCCAAATATATTATTATTCAAAAAAAGATATATATCTTTATATTTATTTTAATTCAAAATAACTTAAATAAATTAATACAAAAAAAGTTTCAAAAGTTTGGAGAAATAATTAATTAATATATTTATACTTTAATTTATTTTTAATTTATTATTAATTATTTAGTATTTTTAAAAAAGTTTTTATAGTTATTAATATATTATATATTTATATAATAAAACTACCTACTATTGATATACTTCTTTACAAAAAAATTACTTTCAATTTTAAATTTAATAATTATTTCAAAAACTGTTTAAATGTATTAGATGGTATATATATAATTATATATTTACTAATCAAAGATTAAGCTCCTTTTTGAAATAAAAAGCATTTTCTTTTTTAAAACGTTTTTACAATATATATATTTGATTTGTAATTTTGTTATATATATTTTGGATAAAAAAGATTTATTAATAATTAAAAAATTCTTGTAAATATAATTAAAAAAAAAGAATTGGAGATATTAAATGGTTAATATTTTTTAGAAGATATTAACTATATTAATACTTTATATCTTTTTATATTATTTCAATAAATACAATATTATTTTAAAAAGTAATATATAGTTAAATTAAAACTTTAAATACTAAAAAAGCTATTTAATTTTTAATATTTATTTTTTCGCAATAAAATTGAACATATATTTAAGATTTTAAAATACTGATTTTTATATCTATATATAATAATATAATATAATTTAATAATTCAAATTAGGGTTATATTTGTATATTATATTTTACATAATTTTATTAAATAAATTAAAAAAAAAAAAAAATATTTAAAAAATTATATTAAAATCTTCAAATAAAGATATTTAATATTAACAAGATATATTAAAGCCAATTAATAATATTCAATTTATAAAAACTAGCATAAATAAATTTAGAAAAGATATTGTAGATTAAATGTTTCAAAATTATATAGAATATAATAAAAAATATAAAAAAATTTAATTTTGATATTATTATATATTAGTTTTTATACTTAAATCTTTACTTAAATTTTTGTTTAAATCTTTATTTAAATCTTTGTTTAAGTTTTTTTATCTAAAAATATATGATTAATAATATCGTTAAAAAACACTACTTAATATTTATTAAAACTATTAATATCCTCAATATTAATATCTTTATTTAATAATTTTATTACTTTGCTTTTGTTTTTAATCTTACATTTATTATGTTTAGCTTTTTTTTGATTTTCTTTTTTCAATTTTTTTTTATAATTTGCTTTTTTTATATTTATATTAACTATTATTTTTTTAATCAAAATCTTTCTATTTATTAATTGCTTTATAGTTTTTTCTATTTTATAATTTACATTTATAAAATTTTTTAAATAAAGTTATAAACTAGTAATCTATAAATCTTTTATTAAATTAAATATAAATTCAATAAATATAATTATTAATATACATTTATAAATATTTGTTTTTATTAAGTTTAACTTTAAGAAATATAAATAAAACATTTATATACAAAAAAAAAGGGTTAAAAATTGATTTATATAATTTTTATAGATAATCTTTATTACTTTAATTCGATTTAGTTGTATACTTTTTTATTCAAACTTTTTTATATCCAATACTAATTTTATTTGTTTTGTTATTAAAACTATAGTCCCAAAAAATATCTCTCCAATTAATAATTTTAATCTTTTATTACCTTCCTTTATTTCTTTAAATATACCTTTTATAGCTTTTTAATATTTCTGTTTAAAGAGTTTAGCTATTATATTTACTTAAACAATTAATTTAAAAATATTATTAAATAAAAAAAGTTATATTATTAAAATAAAAAATTAAAAAGATAATATTTTAAAAACAAAATATTAAAACAAAAATAAAGAAATAAAAAATCACTAAGAAATATTTGCAAATTGATTTAAAATTGATATAATATATTATATAAGTTATAATATAATAATTTGAAATTTAGATAATTCGTTTTTTTGTAATAGATTTGGATTTATAAAATTTATACTAATATTATTAATAAAACCGCTATCTTTTTTTGATATAATTGTAACCATTTTTTAAATTCTAACTAATATTACTATTAAAACTACTATATATACAAATCTATTAATAACTAATTAATTATTTAACAATTTTTGTATTTGTTCTGTTTAAACATAATTGTTTTTTTGAAATTAATCAAAATCTGTTTTATTCTTTTTATTTAAAAGCAAATCGTTTTAATAAATATTATTTGCAATTATTATTTGCTTTTTTGCATTTTATTTAAAACCAATCCTTTGTTTAAATTGTAATTATAATTTATATTTGTTTTTGTATTATATATAAAACCATAAATTAACTAAATGAATTTTAAATTATAAAAGTTCAAAATAAAAAGAAATTACTTATTCAAATCAAATTTTGATTTATTGAAATATAAAAACTAATTTTATTGAATTGCTTTTTACATTTAATATTATTGTAAATCTAAAAACCATTTATATTAATTATAATTATACTACCATACTTATATAATTAACCTTTCAAAAAATTTCTAATATTATATAACTATTTTAAAAATGTTTTTTTAATATATTAATAAATACTTGAAATATAAACTTAATCTAGTTCATTTAGAAAAGGATAGAAGTATTTTTTATAAGCATTTCAACTTTTTGAAAAATAGACTTTGTTTATAATAACAATACTATATTAATAAAATATAATAAAATAAAATATATAAAAGCAATATATTGAATAATTTATAAATATTAATAAAATTTAAAATTATTTTTTGAATAATATTTAAAGTTTTTGGATAATATCAAATACTTTTTAAATATTATTATTTATTATTCTTTTAAATAGTTATTAATATTTTAACTTATAATAATTAAATATTACTTTTATATTATAGTAATCAAATATTATTAATATTTTTAATAGTAGTATATTTTTTGCTCCCAAACACCCCCTAAATACTGGTAATTGACCGATAATATTTAAATATTGCATATTGTGGGAAAGCATATGTTTTCGATGTACTTAAAATAACTTAATCTATTATCACGTGACTATAAATTCAATTAATATAGACTCATTAAAATCTTAAACTTGTATTTATTAATCGAATTATATTGTTGTTATTGTTTACTTGACTTTACCCCCTAACCATTTTATTGTTGGTAACTTTTATTAATTCTTTATATATTATTATTAAATCTTTAACCTTTATTATTTTCTTTTAGTATATTATCAGGATGTATATATTTTATATAACTTTTTTATAATAGTAATTTATATAAAAAACTAACCTAAACAGTTATTTTATTTAAAAAAGTTCTTTATAGCGAAATACTAACAAAATAAAAATTATAAGTGATTGTATTTTTAAAAAGCATAAATAAAAAAAATAATATTAAACTTTAAAAGAATCTAGAAATTAACTTTTTAACAAAAATGCTGTGGGTATATATCAGAATCTATAAAATTCTTATATAATTTATTTTGTTATACTAGTTTTTGAGTTAAACAATTATATATTTTATTTATACTTGCATTATTGTTTTATAACAAGTATAAAAAAGTGGAAAAGTAGGTATATTTTACAAAAATAGAATCTAATAAAAATTAAACTTTAATAAACTTGAATATATTTTCTATACAATTCCTTTTTTTTGCAAAAACAATTACTTTTTTATTGGTTTATATTTTGATAAAAAAGTAATAAAAGTATATATAACTAGTATTAATTTGTTTTATATTATATAAGGATTAAAATAATTAAACACTTTTTGCTAACTTAATATTAATTTAAAAAGATTTTTTATGCTGTATTTTAAAATTCCTATTTGATAAAAGAATTTTTGCTTTGCGGAAGATAAAATTTAAAAGATATAAAACTAAACATTTAACTTTTCAATGTTTTAAAAAAATACTTCAATTTAAAATTACAATTACAAATACTAAAATAAAACTACTTTTTAATAAAACTAATATTTAAATTAATTATTTATTTAATTATTTTTACAAATCAATGATAATATATTTTTGAATATAAACAATTAAAACTTTACTTTTCAAAAAGATTAATTTAATTAATAAGGTGTGGAATAGCATACATTTTAAAAAACTTTTACTGTTTTCTTATTATCTTAAACAATATTCACTGTTTTTGTAATTCCAATTATTATAGTTCAATTTGTATAAACTGATTAAACTATACAATTTATTGGTTAAGCTTTTATTTAACAAACGTTTGCTATTTAACAATTTTCTATTAAACAACAACAAATTTAAATTATTTTAAATTTTGAAATAGTATAACTAAATACCTTAATTACTATTAGTATTAAGATTTATTTAGAAGTTAAAACTGCTAAAACTTAAAAGTTGGAAAAGTAATACTAAAAAACTAAGAAATGGAAAAATCAATTTCGGGTAATACCGATGATACTTTACTTTAGTTTTTTTTTTGCTTTTTATTTTAATGGTGAAAACATTTCGGATTTCATTTGAGTATAAGAATTTTTGTAAAATGATTATAAAGTGTTAAACAAAAAGATAAGAGAACATTTATTTAAATATTTTAAACAAATTTATATTATACAATTAAAGTTTATAGAAAAGTTTAAAAATCAAATGAAGTAGAGTAAACTTAAAAATGCTTTTTTAAAAAAATATTGAGATTTAGATACTAAATAAATTATTACTATTTGCAATTTTTTAAATACATTTGTTTCTAAACAAATTTTTTTTAACAAAACTAATAAGAAAAAAACTGAATTTTTTATTTATATTAACGAGTATATTTAAAAATTTAACTTTTTTATTAAACAATTAATCAACAAAAAGATAATAACGAATTATGATGCTAATTGTTTATTTCTTTAAAATCTTTTTTTATTTGTAGAAAAAAAAATTGTATGATTATAAAAGGTTAACCTGTTTGTTGTGGATATATTCAATTTGGAAAAACTGGTCAATGAGGACTTTAAATAATATACTTTTAAGAATTCTATTACTAAAATCTATGATCTTTAGTAAAATAATAAGGCTAATATTGAATAGGCAGTTTACAACTTTATTAATCAATTTATTATTTTACTTATATTTGTTTTTATTATAAATTTTAAAGCTATTATAGAAGCTTTTGATGAATTAATAGTTAAGTTTGAAAACTTAAAACTAAACTTTTTTAACTTTTACTCTTTTGATAATTGATCTATTGTTTTTTAATTTTATTATTTTCAAGATTTTTTTATTGAATAAATTTCTATACAATAAGATGAAAATATTAATTACAATAGCTATTTTATTATAATATTGTTTACTAGAGTTATTACAGTTAATGTTATAACAAACTATTTTACTAAAGTTATATATATTTAGGTTAATAGTTTTTTCAAAAAGGAATAGGTTTGCTTTTATTGCTTTAGCGAATTTGTTAAAAAGAATAATTATAATATAAAATCAGATTATTTTTGATTGAAATAGGATGTACAAGATGAAATATATTATTATTTGAATACAAATGTTTTTATAACCAAATCAAAAAAAAATGAGAAAGCTAGGTTGATTTTTTGTTAAAAAAATAAACCTAAATACAAATTGATAGAATTAAAAGCTATAAAGTATAAGTATAATTAGTATACCAAAAAAATAGCTATACTGTTTGACTCTTTTTCAACCAACTTTATTAAGGTTCTTTTTAATTTATTAAATAAAGGTTTAACTAACAAATACAAAATTAATACTATTGTGATACCGCTTATTATTCGAAGAGATTGTTTGTTTAAGAATAAATTAGTAAAGTAAAATAACGTTAAAAAATTAAAAAAATTATTGTTAATTAATCTAATTTTGCTTTTTTAAACAATACTTTAATATAAACAAAATAAATTTCTTTCAAAATTTATTTAAAATATTTATACTTTTAAAAACGATATTTCTAATGTAGAAATGTAGGATAACAATTTTCTCAAATCTAATACTAATAATATTATAAAGGAAAAACGGCTTAAAGTTATCCGAAAACCTTATATTTGCAAAACGTCGATATTAATAATATATTTGAGTAAAACTTTAATATAAATAGCTAATATTGTTTTCAATTAGTTTGTTATTAAACTTACAATAAAAAATATTCTTGTATATATACTTAAACTTCAAAAAAAAGCTTAGAAAAGACTTATGTTAGATCAAGTTAAGGAATATAAATAACAACTTTATAATATCAAAGTCGCTATTTCTATTACTTTTATTATTTTATTTAATAAACCAATTCCTATCAGTATTAATATTTTTAATATTGTTCCTATAAACAACAACTTTTTTGCTTAGTTTATATATTTTATTAGTTTGCTTTTATATATCAATATCTCCTTGTTAAAAACAATTTAAGATTTAATAAAAACTGTAGTAAATATTGGATCTATTATTAACCTTATTAATATAAAACTTGCAAAAAAATTAAGGCTTATTATTATTATATATACTTTTTTTATTAAAAACCCTAACAATCAAACTATTAATTTATATGGGTTTATTAAAAATATTATTGTTAATTTTAATAAGATTTGTAATATTTGTAATCTTTTTGTTTTTAAAAATATTTTAAATAATTTGTTATTAAATATACTATTTATTTTGTTTGATTAAATTAAGTTTGAATATAAAGATGGAGGTATAATACTTTGAATTTTCGACAAAAACAATAATAAAAAAGTTAGTTGTTTTGTTTTTGAAGAAAAGGAATTTAATTAAATGATTTTCTTTAAATCAAAGTAGAAAAATGTTTAACTAATATTATTATCAAAATTATTGTTAACTAATTCAAAATTTTAAAAAAGCTTTTTGTAAACAATTTTCAAAACTTTTTAAATAAATATTATTTAGGGATTTTCAATAATAAAACTTTAGATTTTAAAACTATTATAAATTCTATAAATATAAAGTTTTAAACACTTTAATTTCATTTTAATTTTAATATTAAAAAGTTATTAGTTTAAATTAATAAAAAAAAAAAGATAAAATTTTGGAATTTTTTTTTAAAAAAAGTAAATTTCTAAATTTGGAGAGGATTAAAGCTAAGCATAATAAAATTGATTAACTTTTTTACTTTTTAATTGAATTAGCCATTCTTATAAATAATTTTGCTTTTGTTAATAGGATATATAAAAAAAAAACCGATAAAATTAAACTATTAAATATAAATAATTAATCTAAAAAAGAACTTTTAATTGAAGATTTTAATTAATTCGAAAAAGAAAAGATTAAATAACCTACAACGCCTATTATTAGTTTTTTTAATAAATATTTGATTCTTTAATTTGATTTTAGATTTGAAAGATTTTATTTAACAAAAAAAAAACTTGTACTCTTAAATATTAAAGATATTCTTTTTGATAAAGAAAAAAAACTGTTTTTTATAATATTATGTAATAGAAAAGTAGTCTTTACTTTTGATTAAATCGAATTTGGGAATGTTAAACTAATTATAACATTTTTATAAATAATTTACATAATCTTTTATAAAGTTTGGAAAGCATTAGAATTTATTTTTTTAAAAGTTTTATTAAATATAGTATTTAAAATAATTTAGGATTGTATAAAAAAAAAAATATTAAAAGAATATAAAAGATTTTATTATAATTTTTGATATTTTATAAAAAAAGGAAATATAAAAAAATATTGTATTATTATAACTATAACAAAAGCAAATATTATAACTTTTCAAAATGCTAATATATTATTGAATATTAAAAAGTTTGCAAAATAAATAGTTAGTTATACACTTACTTTTCTAATTAATTTCTTTTCTAAATACAATTAAATTCTTTTTGATAAAAAAAACAAAGATTTAATTGTTATTATAATTTTTGTTAAGTTAGTAAAATATACAATATTGCTTTAAAATGGAATAAACTTTATAGTTCAATTTGTTAAAATAGTTTTATAGATTCTTTAAAATTTAATGTTTAACATTGTTATATTATATTTTAATGATATTAAAGTTAAAAAATTTAAATCCAAATATAACAAAGAAAAGGTATTCTTTAAGATTTATTGATTTGTTTTAAAGTATATTAAAAACCTTGATGTAATAATAGAACATTTTAAACAAGCTGGTTATATAATTAATATAAAATCTAAATAATGTTATAATAATATTAAAATTGTTGATTTTTATACAAATTTTAAAGGTTGTTGTTTTAACGCTACTAAAATTGCTAAAATTTTTAAATAGCTTTTTTGTAAAAACAAGTATTAAATTTGTATATTTTTAAAAGTATATATATTCTATTAGTTATAAATAAAAAAATATATTATTATTATTGAATTTTTGTATTGCTTTTTAAAAAAAAAATATTAAATTTGTATAAACTAAAAAGCAAAATGCTATTATAGACTTTTTAAAAGAAAGGTTAACCTTTGTATTTGTATTTGTATTACTAATTTATATTATTAATACAGGTTTTATTATTTTAGCTATAAATATTAGTTTAATTAGATAGGGAATTGTTTTAGATTAAAAATTAAAAAATAAACCTAGAATAATTGTAAAATATGAGAGTGGAATTTGGAATAAAACTGAACAAAATTATAATACTATTAAAAAAAAATGTAGAGAAGTTTTAAAAGTTTTATAAAAATACAAAAGCAACTTTTATAGTGTTTATTTTATTCTAAAAATCAATACAAATATATTTATTGTGTAGTTAAATAAAACTATAATAGATTTATTTAAAGTTTTAGTTATATAATAATTGGTTTGGATTTGTTTGTTCGATTTCGAAGTTTGTTATATTCTTGGATATAAAAACACTACTATTAATGAATTATTTTGTAAACCTTATATTACAGTAGATATAATAAAATATAAAATAAAACAAAATATTGATAAAGTTATTATTACCAATTTGAATTTTCTTTTAATAAATCTAATAGTGTTTGTATTTGTATAAAAAGAAAATTTAAACTTATTATAAATTTTTTATAATATTAATAACAAACTATTAAAAAACTATATAAAATACTTTACAACTTTATATTACTTTGTTGATATAAGTTGGAAGGATTTCTTGAAATTCAAAAAAAAAGTTTTGAATTATTATATACAAAACAATTAATTGTAATACTATTAAGGTAAGGATCGATTATTTGCCTTTATCATATTTGAAACTAATACAAAAAAAAAAGTTGATATAATATCTTGTGTTTATAAAAAACTTGGTTATAAAAGACTTAAATTATTATATTATAAGCTTAGAAATATCTATTAGTAAAAAGGTATATATAAAAATATAAAGAAATAGATAAAATCTTACTTTGTTTATTAATTTAAATTAAACAAATAAGTATATAAGCTTTTTATTCTAATATAAAGCTTTGCAATTTAACAAAAAGTTGCTATAGATATAATAAAGATATTTAATAATTATGGATACAAGATATTAGTTATATTACATTGCAATTTAATTAAATAAATAAAAACCAAGCTATTTTGAAATATTACTACTACTTCAATTGCTAAATTTCTATATAAAGTTATTTACTAATATAGTATCTTTAATAAAATTGTTATAAATAAAGGACTAGAGAATAAATACTAAATGATTATATATTATAAAAAATATAGTATTAAATACATCCAAATTTCTATTTACAATACAAAAGCTAATAGTATAATAAAAAAAGGTTATTACCCCCTAATCAAAGTTTTATTACAAATAGTTATAAAAGAAAAAAGATAATTCAAATAACTTGATACCATTCTTTTTGCTAATTACATTTTAATTTACAAATTAACAAACAAAATATTATTTGAATTAATTTACAAATACAAACCTATATTATTTATAAAAATATAAAAAACTATATAACATATACTTGATTAGAATACTATTAGAAATCATACTAATTTGTTAAAAATTTATACATGTTAATTAAAAATATTGAATATAAATATAGAAAAAGTAGTTTTACAAAAAAGATAATACCAAAAAAATAATAAATTAAAATATAATATAGATTATAAAACCTTAAATAAAAATATTATGTTTGACAATATTGTTTTACACCACAACCCTTTCTCTAAAATCGATATATTTTGGAAAAGAAAATTTAATTACCATTAGTATAGCCTTTATTGTATTACCTTAAAAATTAGATTTTTAATATATTAATTAGAAAAATTAAATAACACAACATTTGTAGAAATGTATATAGAATTTTGTTTGAAAAAGTATATCTTACACTTAAATCTTTTTATAAAAAACAATAATAAAGAACTTTGTAATTAATTAAATAAAGATAATACTGTTTTGCATTATTTTAGTTTTATCAAACAAAAAGAATTAGCATATAATTTATTTCCACCTACCCTGCAAGATATAATTGATCTAAATAATAAAATTTTGAAAGATAATATCAATCTTAATAAAATTATTGCATTACGTTAACAATTTAGAAATATTACTAAAAAAAGTATTTAGTTTTTTAGATAAAGAAAAATGTTATAATTTAATTTTTTTTGAAAAATTTCTTTATTGTTAAACAAAAAATGTTAAGCATTAATACAATTATATACTTATAAACTTTATTTTTTATTAATAATTAAAGAATTAATAAAAAAGCTATTCTTACCCTTCCAACTTTGCTCATTAATTATTCTCAAATTCTTTATTATACTATTTATTTTTATTCTTTTAGTCTTTTAACTATTTCCTTCAGCATTTATCATACTAACCTTAAATTGTACACCTTTCTAAAATTAATTCTATTCCTTATTTTTTTGTTTTTATTTTTGTTTGATTTTTTGATTTTTTATTTTTTTTTTAAATTGTTTTTTTAAACTTTTTATTATTTCTCTTTAAAATATCTTTTAAACAATCCATTACTAGCTTATCCAAATTGCTAGGAATAATTACCTATAAATCGTCCTCACTCACAATAACAAATTTTAACATTCTCGAAATCCAATTTGAAACTAAATCAAATATTATCAAATATATTTTAATAATTGAAAAGCTAACTAAACAATATAAATTTTATATAACTTGATTGAATATAACCAAAACCTTTGCAAATTGAATTAATAATACTATAAAACAATATTAAACTTTAATTGAACAAAACAAACTTTGAGAAGTAATTGGGATTTTAAAAGCTTAATATCGTACTTCCAATAAAATCACAATCAAATTTATTAATATTTAGTATAAAAGAATTAAAAAAAAACGAAAAAGATTAGAAGTTTATTTGTTAAATAAATTTGGTAAAGCTTTAATTAACCAATAAATTTATAATTATTAATTTTAAGGTACTTTTTGTGTAATTAATATAATATATTATACTTAGTAGATACTACTTCAAAAGCTTATTGCTTTTTTTAATAATATTATAACTAATTGGCTAATTAAAAAAAATATAAATTCAAATACTTCTCAAAACTATATACTAAATGATTTTTTTGTTGTATATAGCTTAATTTGCACTTTTAATAAAGTTGATATTGTTTCCTAAATATTATTAATATACAATATAAATACCTCTATATTAATTTTTTTGAACTTTTTTATTAATAAATATAGTTACTTATACTAATTAGAAATAAATAAAAAGAAATTTATTTTTATTAAAAAAATCAATTTTAATTTGTTAAAAGAAGTTTAAAAATTTGAATTACAATTTAATAACAATATCAGATTTTTTTGAATTTTGAAAAAAAAAAAGTTTGAAATTAAACTTATTTCTATTTTTTACCCCATTACAAATAATTTGGCCCTCTAAAGTATTATTAAAAAAATCAAGTTTAATTTATTTCAAAAAGCTTTAAAAGAATTTACTACTATAAATAAATTCGTTCCCCATTATAAAACTATTAAATACAACAAAAAACTTATTTCAAAAGTTAAATCTAAAAAAATTAACAATAGTAACTGATAACCTAGGTTTCTAACGTGGCGGCCTGAGGCCGAAAGGCGCCTCCATATAGTCATCGATAAAACCTAGATTTTAATAAACTATGCAACCCACTTCAATTAAAATATTATTTTCTATTTAATATATTTTCTAATGATTTACGCAAGAATAACTAATCCTTTTTTAATCTATTTTATCTTTTAATTACAATATCAAATTCTTTATTTTCTTTTTAGAAAGCTACTTTACAATATTAATATATAGAAAAATTGTATAATAAGAAATCATTAGTTTTTATTAATTTAAAGCTTTAAATAAAGTTATTATTTTTATTTAGATTTGTTATATAAAAGATTATAACATTTTTAGTTTTAATATAATTTGCCTTTTTTTTTTCAATATCTTCAAATTTAACATTAACAAGTTTTTCTACAATTTACGTTTACTTTTTATATTACTCTTTTTTTACAAAATCCTGTATTGTTTTATAATTTTTTTTAATATATATTTTTGTTATTCAATCTATTTCATTTTCTTTTAAATTCTGTAAATTATTATAAAATCTAGTGTATTTCAATAGATTATTGCAAAAACTATATTAAACTTTTTTTACTATTAAATCCTAATTAACAATTTTTCTTTTTCTTTTGATTTAGAAACTATTTAGTAGATTTTTTAAGGATCAAAACTATTTATATTTATTTTTTAAAATAAAGTTTAAAAAAATCTTTTAAATCATTTTTTCTTTTTATCAAATTTACTATTTCCTTAAATTTAATATAAAAATCAATTCCAAAATTTATAATTTACAAATATAAAAAACTTATAATTAATTATTTTAAGTTTCTTTTTAAATTTACTTTTTAAAAAAAAACTAGATTTTTCTTGATTATTAAAAACTTTTAGAAAAATTTATATTTATTATCTAACAACTTCCTTTTTAAAACTTTTCAAATAGAATATCAAATATTTTAATTTGAACTTGTTGGTAGAAAAAAACAAAAATATATATTTCTTTTTTTAACTTATATTGAATTTTTATATAATATAAAGTTCAATTTAGTTACTACAAAAATATAATAAAAATTTATTAAAACCAAAAAAATTCTTAATTTCGATAAATTCAATATAAATAATGTACTTTAATTTTGAAAAGTTAATCAAACTATTTTCCTCAATATTAATAACCTAGATTATAAATTATATATTTTCTTTAATATTGTTCTTTTCAAGTTTATAAGCAAGGCTAGTTTATAGGTTGAAAATCTTAACTAATTTATAGATATTTTTGATAATATAGAAAACGCTATGTTTAAACTTAAAAAGTCTTTTATTATTGTTTTTAAAACAAGATACTTTGTTCAATAAGATGATATATTTGCTTTTGCTAATTTGGTATTAATAAACAATCTGTAGTAGCAAAAAAACAAAACAATGGAGAAGTATTTCTAATAAGCAATAAAACTTCAACAAAATTTAGGATTTGTGGATATTCTATTTATTATAAGAATATCTTCTAATAAAATTATCAATATTGATTTATAAAATACTTTTATAACTAATTTTGTTAAAGGATTTTTTAATATTAATTTTTAAAATTAAATTATTTTTAACAATATAATTTATAATTTTTTATAAAAATTATATATTACTATTATAAATATAAAAAAGAATTTTAACTTTTAAACCTTTTTTTCTAATAAAAAAACCATATAGTTTATTTAGAAAAGTATTAAAAGAATTAAACTTAATAATCTTTTCAATAAACAAAAGCTTTAGGTTTTGTAGATTACTTTTATTTTAAAATTAAACAACTTTTCTATTTAATTAGATTAAGATTAAAAACGAGGCTTTTAAAACTTGAATTCGAATTATACAATTTCTTTTCAAAATAATAATAATAATAGTAATAACAAAAGTACAAACAATTAAAATGAAAACAATAAAACTAGTATAATACAAATAAAAAGCACTCAAGAATTAATACTTTTTAAAATAACAAATATTAATATTCCTGATTTTTTTATATTTCAAAACTTAATTGTTAATAATTTAAAATTATACAATTATAATAAAAAATCTATTTATTTTAATTATAAATAATATAATTATTATCGAAATTTTTGTATTTCAAATACAACTTTTCTATTATAAGAATAAGTTATTTTTAAAAAACTTATAAACTTTAAACATATTATAATTTAGTTTAATTTAAATTATATTATAACAAAAAGATTTGATTAAGAATTGCTTTATTAAAGATGGGTAAAGTTCATTTCTTTATAAATTGTTTTTAATAATTTGCTTTTGGAGAATTCTATGTTTTATATTTACTTTAGTTACTTTTTCAACTTTATGGATAATATCAAAAGCTTTAATAATTCTGAATCTAATTATTTTAATATTGATATTAAATTTACTTTTAAATTTAAATAGAAATCTTTTCTAGAATCAATTTGGTTAAAAAAAAATATTATTGTATTATACATTTATTTTTTAGGATTTATTAAAAAAATTATTATTAATATTGATAATAAATTTGAATTTAAAATTATTATATTCAAAAAAAGATTTTTTTATAAGCATCTCAAAATTATTATAAATTTTAGTAGTAAAGATTAAACAAAACTATTTTTTCAAATTTACCCCAAATTAATTTTTTAAATAATATTATTTATATTTAATTTATTCTTTTTAGAATTTATTTTAATTACTTTAGTAACAATTTCTATAATTATTTTAAAAATTATTTTTATAATTTTTTAAAAAAAATTATTTTATTTTTTACCTTTTTTATATATAAAAAAAAAAAAGAAATATACAAAATCTTTAAAGCTTTTTTTTAATATTATTATATAAAAGAATTTATTATTAATCAATTATATTAAAATACTTTAATATTTTATAATAGAACAAGGAAGAATTAATATTATTAAGTTTTATTAAATCTTTTTTAATGCTATAAAACATTTGTATTAATTTATTATTAAAAAAAATATTACCAAAAAAAAACATATTTACAAATCGCTTTAAATAAACAATTATATTTTAAAGATTCTATATATTATTATTTATAGTATAAACAATTTTCAAAACGTTCATTTTTTTTGTATTGGTTAAATCTAATTCCATTTCTCTAAAATTAAAATCATTTTAAAGTAATCTAAACTGTTTTTCCCTTATAAACAAAACGATCTTAATTATATTATTTAATTTTAATAAACTATAGTTGAAGAATAAAAGCTAATTAAACCTAATTTTAGATATAATCTTCAATTTGTTGATGTTCACATTATCCCTATTATAATTCGAATTTAAAATAAAAATCAAGTTTTTTGTATTAAAAGTATTTGCTATTTAAATTGTTTAAATAGATTTATTAAAGTAATACTTAACAAATTTTATTATATTATAAATCAAAAATCTAATGGAAATATTATTTTTTTTATAATAATAGATTAGCTTAGTTTACTTTAATACCCCATTTCCCACATTATCTTTATAAGAATTGTTAATGGCATTAATATCGATTTTAGCAAATACATTTTCTTCAAATTCTTAATAAATAATATTCAATATAATGTTTATATTTTTATTCAATTAAATATAAATAACAACTTTTTTTGAAAACAAAAAAATCTTTTTTTAAAATTATTATGGCTATTTATAATCAAGGGACAAATTGATATTTTCAATTTAATTATTTCAATTAGAAACGAAAACTAGGGCGAAGAATACACTTTGATTTAAACACCTCGATTTTGCTAATCACTTTTACATCAATTAATTCTTTACCCCGTAAATCCTCAATATCACACTATTATTCAAAAAATAAAGCTAATAATAAAAACTAAACTAATTGTTGTTTAAAATAAAAAGAAAAACAAATATGTTTATTTTAAAGAATATTCTTTATCCTTTTCCTTCAATTTATTTAACTTTTCATTTTATATTAAAAAAAAAAGTTAATATTAAAATTAACTTTTAGTAATAAGAACTTTTTATTATTTTTATATTCTAATAAAAATATTTTAAATTTTTAAATTCTTAACAAAACTTTAAACTGTTTTTGTATAGCAATTAAACTTATTTATTTAAATTCTTAAATTTGCTAAATCAACTAAATAGATTTAATATTCCTTTTGATATTCTTTTTAAACAAAATTTTTTTAATACTTTTATTACTTTTAGGTTTAAACTTAAATCCTACTTAAGAGATAAATATATTCCTATCAATTATATCAATATCTCTAATCATCCCAACAATTTCAAAATCCTTGATTAACCTTATTCTACGAATGAGCGATTTATATCTAGATCATTTTCAATAAATCCGTAAAAAATAATTAATAAATAATTAGTAGATGTACAGGTAAATATAGAACTATTAACAACTAGCGAATTCCGCAAACAAATTGAACAACTTTTTTATATATATAGGGATTTAAACGCTACAAAACTCAGGCATATACCATTAACTACAGTATATACTCATCGAATCCATCTTCATCCTAATATTAAATCTTTCAAAACTAAATTCCGTTTTAGATTTTTTTTACAACAATAGTATTAGCTAAACAAGATTCTTACTAAAAAATAACAATATAGTATATATAAATATATACAAATAACGAATAATAGGCTTTCTGATTGATTTACTATGCTATTAATAGTTCCAAAATTAGGAGTTATATATCTAATTAATTTGTTCCCTAATGATCCTGGCCTTAAGAAATATATAATATTTGACTATTCTTAAGTCAAAGAAATCATACCTGGAAATTACTATATTCTAATTTAAGATATTTATAAATATTTAGTTTATTTAAATCACCAAATATTTCTTTAATTTAATCTGAAATATATTTATTAAATAATACTTATTCATTTTAATAATTATTATATTTTTGCTTTTTTAATAAAAGATTTTATTTAAAAATAATTTATTCAAATTTTTTAAGGTATACAAATTACTTGCTTTTTTATATTTAAATTGCTTTATATTGTTTTTAATTATATTCTTTTATTGCCTATAAATTATCAACTTTTAGATAATCTTACTACACTATATAACAACTCTTTTCAATTTATCCTAAAACCCAACTTTCTAGATAGTTTAGCCTTGATTAAGTTTTATATTAACAATATATTTTCTAATTGTAAAACCCCTAAAAATGTATATAATATACTAATAAATCATTTATTCCTTTGTTTTGTTTTTATGAAATTATATTTGTTTTTTTAAAAGATATATATATTTATTAATCAAATAAAAGCTTTAAAAGTTTTTTATAAAACTAATAAAATTGTTTTTATAAAACCAATAAGATCTCTTAAAATCAGCATTTTCCTTGTTCTTACAAATACTACAAGCGTTTGTAGTTTTCTAGTTATTATTTAAATAACTTGATGCAATATTAAGAACTTTACTGAAATCTTTTATTTATTGTTATGCTTTACTAATAAAGTTGAATAGTAATAAGGTGCATATAAACAAATCTCTTTTGAAACTTTACATTTAAAATGTTTTGCAATTATTAAATTATATGAAATTAACTACTTTATTCTAATTCATATATATACAAATACTAATGCTTTTGTTGTTGGATATTTTATTTCTCAAAAACGCTTGCTATTAGGTAACCCCTAAGGATTATTAACCATTTTTTCTATTTTTTACGATTCTTTTCTTTTCAACAAAACCTAGAAAGCTTATAAAATCTACAAACAAGAATTGCTTGCTATAATTAAATTTGTTTATAAATATTATTATTACTTTTGTAATAAGGATCTATGTATTGTTTATATTAATCATCTACTATTCACTCACTTTTTTATATTTAACTTTAAAGTTTAAGGTATTTATATTTGTTAAATTATAAAACTATTTTTTTTGGATGTAATAATTGAATATATCCTAAGTATTTGGAATAAAGTTATAAATACTTTTTTTTGCATTATTTTCCTTAATAAAAATTATTAATTAAATAATCTTATTAATTTTATTGAATATATAGGATACAACAAAAACGGCCTAAAATAGATTTAAAAAAACGGTATAAATAAATACAAAAAACTTTTGTATTTTCGAAAAACTAAACGTTTTTAAAAACTTGTTAATACTTTTTTTTCCCTTCAAATTGAACTAATTTCTTTTAAAGAATTTAAATTAGTTTTATATTTTATTATGTTTTTTTAAAATATTCAATATGATTCTATATTCTTCCATTACAACTATAAAGAATAATATACTGATATTCATAATTATATTAATACAAAAATTCTTTTTGATAATTTGTTACGTTTTAATAAAGTATCTTTTTTTTGCTATACAAAAAATTTTTTTATATTTGAAAGCAAACTTTTTTATACTTTTTGTAAAGTTATAAAAAAATATGTTTTTAAATACAAAGTTTTTAATGTTTTAGTTTATATTTATAATTAAAAAGGATATTATACTGCAAAACTTATTATTAAAAAGTTTAAGAATTATTATTAACCAACTTTTATTTCGAATATTAAAAAGTATATTTTAGATTATATTAAATATGCGAAATATAGAATTCGTTAAAGAATCATTTACTTAATATTTTACAAAATTGATAAACTTTTTATTTTAATTAACTTCGATTTTATTAAATTATTTTTATTTATTTAAATTAATAAAGCTTAAATCCTTAACATAGTATAATTTGTAATATAAAAACTAATATACTAAAAATATATCATAGAAAATATAGATTATAACAACAATTTGTTTGATCAAAAAAGTTTTATATTATTTATTTATATTTTATTTATTATTAACTATTTCTTTCGCTATATCTGAATATTCTTTACTATTGATGTTACAGGTGTTAAAACAGTAAGATATCTAGGCTGGCTTTTTATTTTAATTGAAATCTTAATGGGAGCTTTATATAATTTTGATATTTATTTTGAGAACAAAATTATATAATAATTTGTTAAAAAAAGCGGAACTTTACTTATTACTTTTGTAGTAAAAACAAAAAAATCTATTAAAATAATGGAAAAAGGTAATAATTTATTCGAAAAAATTATTAAAAAAATCAACTTAGGAATTATGGATTGGCTTTTAGAAGTTCAAAATTCTGTTAACTTTTTTAATATATATGAAATCATTTATTTAGGATATTTTCTATATAAAATACTTTTTGAATATTAATTAATTAGATTCTTTAAAATCGATTATCCTATCCAAAAACGTATAGATGTTCAAAACTTTATTATTATTATTTTTGATATTGATAAGGATTATTCTAAAGAAATGTATTAAATTAAAGTTTTTGATTTTATATATTAACAAGAAATAATCCAATAAGAAATCCTTCAATGTTTTAATTAAAAAAAAACTTTTAATAAAAAAAAGTATAATATAGGAATTTATATTTATATCATTTTTTAACTAAATAATATAATAATGTTATATAATAGTATATTTACTAAAAAAAAGCTTTATTTTGTATACCACAATCTATTTATTATTAAAAAATTTGCTAGCAATTATAAAAAATCTTATAAATTGAAACAAATTAATAATAAATTTATTAAACGCTTTTTTTATATTAATTACTTTAAACCTTTTAAATTTTATATTAAATATCTATAAACTTATTTCAAAAAAAAACATTTTAAAATATTAAAACTTATAGGCTAGTATATTTAAAACTACTTTTTTATAAAGTTTATGTATAAGCTTTAATGCCTAAAAATTTCTTTGAATATTGGTTTTTATTTATAGTTTTATTTATTTTTAAATCTTTTTATTTTATTTTTTAAAACAAATTTAAAAAATCTTTTTAATCGTTTTCTACAACTTTTACAAATACTTTTTTGTTTGTTAATTAGGTTTTTAACATTACTTTTTCTTTTTCAAAACTTTTAATATACAATCTTGTCTTTTTGATTAAACCTTTTTCAAGATGTTATCTATTGTTAAATAAGATTTAATAAGAGTTAATATTCTTGTTTTTATATATCTTTTTCTTTTTAGTATTTTAAAGTGTATGTTAGCAACATTAATTACTTTTCTTTTTGTATATAACTTTCTTTAACAGAACTTTTTAGAAATTATAAAAGTTTATAAAAGTTTATAGGAGTTTTATATTTAAAAAGCATTTTGCTTTGTTTTATTTTATTATATATAAAATATAGTATTATAATTATTTAAATAGGAAGATATACAGGAACATATATAGTTTAGTTTTGGTTTTGATAATCTAAGTTTTTAACGTAGCAGTCTAAAGCCGAAAGGTATCTTTATATAATTATCGATAAAACCTAGATTTTAATAAACTATGCAACCCACTTCAACTAAAATATTACCTCCCATTCAATGTGTTTTTTATAACAAACAAGAATTTAAAATTATTTTAAAATTTTTTATTAATTAAAAAAGTTATACTTATAAACTGGGTATTAGATTTAATAAACAATAATTTAAACTTTTTAATAATAAATATATAGCCAACCAAATAAATTAGATATAAATAGCTTTTTTTAACCTAAATATTACTACCACCATCCTCTATAACTACCATATCCGTTTTTTTGTAAAACTTTTTAATTTTTGTATTCAAAGAATATATACTTTTAAGCTTTGCTGCTATATTTATATTACTATTGTTTACAAAAACAATACTAATAAATTTTGTTTTCAAAAAGAATTTTTTTTTTAATTCAAACCTTACTTTGCCGTTATCAAAAAAAAAAACGAAAAAACTATTAGAATATATAAGTTTTACAAAAATAAAATTATATAAAGTAAAAATTAGTTTTTATATTGTAACAAATTATTTTTTATAAAATATAAACTTACCATGTTTTTTAAAAAGTTTTTTTTGTTTTTAATAAAACTTGTTAAACTTTGTTTTTAACAATTTAATGCTTATCAGTATTATAATAAAAATATTTCTATTTACAAATAGCATTTACAAAATAATTTTAATAAAGGATTTCTTTCGATTTGTTATTTTTTTTTTTTTTAACAAATTCTTTGAAAAAACTTTACTTTATAAAAAGTTATTATCCTTATTTATAGTGATAAAAAATATTAATTAATTATATTTCTTCAATTGCTTATTCGAATTGTTTTTTCTAATAATAGGTATAATTTTTATTATTCATTTTTGGATTTAGATAGATAATATAATCCAAAAAAGAAAGGCAAAAAGAAAAAGTTTTTTAAACTATAACTTGTATCTTTTTATTAAATTATTTTTATCGTTTTTTTAATAAATCTTAAAAACAAAGTTTTGTTTTGAGAATATGATATTCTTATAACCAAAAATTATATTAACTATTGTAAGATGATGAAAAAGCTTTTTTTAAAGTATTTTTTATTAAAGTAATAATAGTATAACTTAAATTCTATTGTTAGACGTTACCGTTTTCATTTTATTGTAATTTAAAAGAAAATCTTTTTTTTAAATATTATTAATATTAATTTGTTAATTGTATTTGTTATTTTTAATATTATCATAAAATTTAGTAATAAAAAAGAAAACTATTGTTCTACTTTTATATTTATAATGTATATTACAATTATTAAAAAAAAAAAGAATTAGAAGATAAGGGTAAATATAAGGATCTTTTTAAAGTTTATAAAGAATTTGCACTTATTTTTGATTTAATCGAAATAATTAATTTTAAAAGCAAATCTTTTAAATTATTGTAATTTAATTTTTGTTTTTTGTTTAACAATTCTGTTTTTTTAGTTTTAAATGGTTTTTTTTTTTGGTTTTCTACTTTTATTAAATATACTGTTGAATACCTTCTAGAAATTGATAATAAAACATTTTAAAAGTATTACAATGGAACAGTTGCAAAAGATTATAAGAATTTATTGAAATAGGTTATTATCTTTAGATGGCAAGATAGGAAATATGAAGAGAAAGCTTTTTTTGTTAACAATAAAGGATAACAGAAAAAGAAACTTGAGTTCAAACTTTTTAAAGATTTTTAGTTTTTATTTGATATAGATTTTGAAGAATTTTAGCTAAATAAAAAAATTAGTTTATTGGTTAGTTTTAAGACGGCTGTTTCAAAAAAAAAGGTTGTTTTAAAAAAAAATAATAATAGTAAAGTATTCGTTTAATAGTTCTTTAATTTAAACTTTTTTTTAAATAATTTGGATAGTAACAATTTTGATGAAAAAGAAATTTAATTTAAAAAAAACTAACAAAACGCTTTAAAAGTTGTTATACTAATTCAAAAAGAAGTTTTTCTTGTTACTCCTAAACTTTCTGTTGTTGTTTCAAGTTTTAAAACAATTATATTGTTAAGTAAAAAGTAATAAAAAGCTTTATAAAAAATGTTGCTTTTAGATTTGGTTACAAAAAAAAAGATGTTTATTATAACAAAACAATAGTATTTTATTAATTTAGCTTTAGTTTTGGTTTAAAGCTTAAAAACAAAAAAAAAACGGAAATATTATTATAATGATAAAAGCTTTATTAGTTGTAAATCTTGTAATTTGTAAAACAAAAAATTGAAGTTTTAGATATAACAAATTATCAATTTTATTATTCTTAAAATCGAATATTTTTAACAAATTATAATATATCTTAAAAAGTTTTTGAAAGTAAATATAAGGGGTATCGTAAACGTTATTAAACATAAAAAATTGCTAAACAAATCAAATTACTATTAAAAAATTTCGATTGATTAGTAATCGAAAGTCTAGTAGTATTAACTATAGCTTTTTTGATTGTTATTATTTGTCACGCAGTATGATCACCTAAGCAAGAGTACGGGAAAAAGCAAGTGGTAAGAATGTATGTTGCTAGAGCTTGCCGGGGATCCTACGGATCCTCCGGCGGATATATACAGGTGCTGAGCGTTGATCACTACCCTATACGGCAGTGGAATCACACCACCTTCGGTGGGGAGAACACGCGGCTCTACTGGGGACCAGTAGAGCGGTGTGATCAACCCATGCCGCAGGGGTAATATAACCGGCTCGGCATAGCCTCACGATAATACCCTGGTTTTCGTGACATTATTGTAAGCAATCTAGTACAAATTGTAGATCTTTTGTGGGATATTATAATGGGTTTAGGATTGTTGATTTGCTTTGTTTCTGTTTTAAGCTATTTATCTATTTTTTTTTTTTTTTGCTTTTTTTAATTGAACGTTAGTATATCGCATTATTGTATAGATTTGCAAGTAATAGGAATTCTTTGTTTGGTTATAGTTCTTTTTATTGATGGTGTTTAAGGATAAAATTGTGTTTAATTTTTTTGTTTATATTTTTGTTGATTTTTTCTTATAAATTCTTTATATAGTTTTTTAAATAAAGAAATATAAAAAAGTATATGTTTTTAATATATTTAGAATAGTTTAGTTTATTGTTATGTAATTATAGGTTTAGTTGATATAAGCTTGTTAAAATCTTAAACTTGTATTTATTAATCGAATTATATTATTATTATTGTT
Organism: Myriosclerotinia scirpicola; assembly: GCA_002162505.1. Classification (NCBI taxonomy): domain Eukaryota; kingdom Fungi; phylum Ascomycota; class Leotiomycetes; order Helotiales; family Sclerotiniaceae; genus Myriosclerotinia; species Myriosclerotinia scirpicola. The sequence goes on from NGKG01000001.1 coordinate 3,732,452, forward strand.
TACTTGATTTTACCTTTTAACCACTTTGTTATTAATAATCTTTGTTGATTTCTTATATATTGTTATTAGATCTTTAACTTTTGTTATCTCCTCCCAGTATACTATCGGGATGCATGTATCTCGTACGACTCTTTTACAATATCAAACAGGAAATTATAAATTTTATAAATACTACTTTTCAAATACTGTAAATACTAGTATTTATTCGGCTGCCAAACAGGCCTTAAATTGAAGATGTAGGTACTTCGTAGGTAGACTCATGATATCCAGTCGTGGGAAATCCCACTCTCCAGTACTTTATCCATCCACTCTCAATATATATTCACATGCCCCTCACTTAATAAAAATGGTGAGATGGCCGAGTTGGTCCAAGGCGCCAGGTTAAGGTTATAGTTTAACATAAGATTGTTTCAATCTCCTGGTCTGGAAACAGGCGTGGGTTCGAATCCCACTCTCATCAAATTATTTTTGTTTTTTTGGAGTTTCTAAGGCTGGTTTAAAGTTTTCTTTGTGGTAAATAAGGAAAGAAGGTTTGTTTTGTTTTGTTTTTGAAGGTTAACGTGGTGGGGGTTAAAAGTATATTTTTTTTCTTATGCTTGCATTGCAGGTGGATGCAGGCG